>CM018051.1:20927816-21527816 GCA_008638375.1 Nyssa sinensis | reverse complement strand
CCAAATTAATCCGGAGTCCAAATGGGACAAGTCATTAGTGTATTTTGACTATCTCAACCATTCTGAGGCCAATGATTAGGTCCGTTTTACGAGACAGAGTCTCAAAAAATAAAAGACCTGTAGTAACCTTTAAAATTACCAAAATGCCCCTGAATTGAAACGTAGTCAAACGAACTTCAAATTAAGTAAACAAATAGTGAAACTTTATTATTTCGACCCTTCCAGACTCAACTGTGGAGTCCGATTTGTGAAAAGAGGTCTCAAAATTTAAGGACCCGTGAAGAGTGCAAAATGACTGTTTTACCCTTTTGAGCCCAGATGTCCTAATTGAATTCCTACGAAAACCTAAACTTATTTTCTTCGACATTCCAAACTCAATAGTAGGGTTTAATTTAGCAAAATAGAAACTTATAAAATAAAGACATAAAATTTGTTGAATAGCATCATTCAGGAAACAAATGAACTGAGTCACATGTTATGATTTTAGGGACACGAAAAGGTAAGGAGAAGGTGATCTGACCTTCGGTGTTCTCACAGTGATCCTACTATACTACAAGTACACTTTCCCGGGTTGAGGTCGATTATCAGGTACGATATATTGTGCTAAGTAAGAAATAGAATTGAGTTTAGGAATACTTACTCTGCTGACTTGATGCTTCACATGTTTGCTTGATTGTTCACATGCTTATGTGCTTCATGCTATCTTGCTGTAAGTTGGGTGATAATGTGGATAATGATTATGTGTATATCGCATGTGTTAGTATAGTGTGTGGATTATATTCTTTGAGAATTGTTGAGACTATGAAATATGTGATTGAAAGCATGCTTCATGTATGAATGAGATGCATCATTGAGATTACATTGTGGCATGAATGAATCAGAGCATATTGGCATAGTGTGGTTCCTTGTGCATGGCGTGAGTTAAGCACGTGGTGCTGTGCATTATGAGGGTGCAGATCCTGTGGTGAAAAACCCAAAATCGGCCATTAGGTACTCGTATGCCTGACGGGTTCCAGACCGTGAAGCGAGACATATATTAGTACTCGGGCTATCGGGGAAGGACCGTAAGACTGAGACATGGGTGGCATAGAGTTGCATGGGTGCGTCACGCATATTGTTCATATGATGCATTAATGATATTGAATGCCATGTAGATATAACTGTACACTTGCACATGCCACGCCCTTAATTTTGTTTCTTGCATTAGCATTATATTGTACCAGCAGTTGAGCTGACCCATTCGTGGGACAAACATTTCATATGACGCTCCAGCTGTGCGAGATGTAAAGATGATTTGATTGTGGATTATGTTTGGCCCGAGGGGCGCATGTAATGTTGTATAAGGGTATAAGCCCGAGACTACTTCTTATTTTTGTATGTCGTGAACTGATGGACTAGACCCTATGCAATGTACCAGAACAGTGTATGGAATGTATGTGATTGTCCTTAATTGTCCTTTATTTCTTTATTATTTTATTCCTTTTGTCTCGTTACTCGCGTCTCGGGTTCGCTGGAATTTGGGGCGTGACAATAGCTCTACTCCTTTACCATGATTTTCAATTCCTCCATCTTCTAGCATCAATGTTAGTGGATTATGACGAAAATGGGCAGAGTATACAAGATAGTCTAGAACCTTGTTTAGTTAACCTGGCCATTTGCACAAACATAGTATCAAATATTTTTTTTATTAAAATAAAAATTGATGCATAGTTATTCACAAAAACAAAAATTTGTTGAAGTAACTGACAACTTGTATTCACCTAGGAGATGTCTAAATGTCCCACACTATTTACGATCAGAAGTTATTGTTGAGATGTATGCTCTCACATCCAAGACATTTTGCTATTATTTAATAAATTTGATTTATTATTATTGAGTTTCATATTATCGTACATGTGGATGTTGTTATTTTATACCATGCGATGGTTAGTCCTTTAATTTTTATTAAAAATAATTCATGTATATAAATGAGATTTATGTATAAGAGATATGAACTTATGATCAAGCACTTCTAGAATTATTCGTAGTCATTGATGAGACTGGGCATCTTGTCTGTAAGATTGTAATACATTTGACTTCTATGTGATAGGTGGTTTATCTCAACCGCTAGAGTAGTAGACTTTGGGTTATTGTATTGATGTATTTGGAATACACTAAACTGGATAACTATAAGAAACATGTCATATAAAACTGTCATCTTTGATGTGATTTTTATATTCACTATTCATAGTAAGCTCTTAACCCTAAGAGAATAGTGGACTCAAGTTTTTAATGGTGGTGACTTTGAGTTACCAATGAGTAAGGTCTCTTAGATCAACACCTCGATATCTTGGAAAAGTCATTGTTTAGACTGTAGGAACACATATTCTCAAGATGGAATCTATACTCTCTAAATTAGAGAGAGGATATCACTAATGTATTAATTCAATTGATTAATCACTGAAATATGAATCCGATCTTTTCAATAAATTTGTTTATTGAGATGTTGACCATTTTATAGTGATTAATAATTAGTGAATTAAGTTATATAAATAATTAGAAATTAGGTTTGACGGTGTATAAGTCAAAATCCTAATTATTGATATCCAAATAGAGACACTGTATATGTTTAGTGATTTTGAATTTTTCTCTATTTCACCAAATCCAAATCCAAATCCAAAATCCACACTGTATAAGTCAAAATCCAAATTAGAGTACAATTGTAATTATTTATTGGAATTAATTAGTAATTAATTAAGTAAGAATTAATTAAAAATTAATTGACTAATTGGAGCTAATTTGGTAGGACCCTAGATCATTCATTTTGCCACCCTTATAAATATGTGATATAAAAGGGATAACCATATACAAGCTAATAGATTATTTTCCTGCGAGAGAGTAAAAGAGGAGCACACTCTCTTCTTTGGTGTACGAATTATATAGAGGGAAAAGAGGAGAATACTTAAAGGAGTAAGAAAAGGAAGATTGCATCAATCTTTTCAAGAAAGCTTTTTTAAGAATCAAGATTTTTAAAAACAAGGTAATTCTAACCCATCTTTTCAAGATTATATAATTCATGTAAAAAAAAAAAGATTCAAATAAATTTTTGAAATCGCTTTCGTTGTAGTTACGAACCCAACAGTTATTGCATGGTCCAAGATCATTGTTTCTGATTAATCATAAACTATCATATATACGATATGTGAAAAAAAAAAAAAAAGTATTATGGTAAGGCAGTATAAAGAAAGTCAGTGGCCATACAAACCAATTTTAAACATGTGACAAGAATGATGTAATGATGATGTTCTAATTTAAAATATATCTTATATGTTAAATTCTGATTTGCATTATTACTAAGTTTTCATATACCACCTTACATTGAGTTTTTTTTTCCACAATATGGTGGGTTTCAAAGAGATGAAAGTAATTTTGCATACACGACGATTCATGATTGGTAGGGAGTACCATTGACCAAGTCAATGTTTTGGGTCCATACAGTAATTTCCTATTTATCAAAGCATCACTCGTTGTCATGTTATCTCATTGTTGTGCTTGCTATCTTTTTTTTTGTTACTTCTTGTGATAGTACTCGCGCATAAACCCTATCTGCTTTCTCTCTTTACGTCTTAAACTTATGGTGTCCATGACGACTTAATGTTGGGCACTTTACTCTTGTTTACGTTATCGCAAAAGAAAAATAAGCATGTCCAAGAATCATATTCAATTCTACACTTCTACAATCTCTGTGAAATAATTCCTGACTCATCATATAAACGATAGAGTAATTCTATTCATCCCAAAAATCTAGCTTACCAAATGAGATGACAATGTGGTATAGAATGCATATCACATCATGAAACAATACATATTAAATCTTATAATGTCACGTCATTTAACAAATCACTTTTTTCTAAAAACACTTGAGAAGGATAGTATAAGTGAAAATATATTGGTGAGAATAAGGGTTTATATATATATATATATATATATATATATATTATAACAAAGAAGATCATAACAAGGATAAAGATGAAGTGGTTTATAATAAGGGTTTTTCAGTCAAAAGTTCAAGAAAAGTATTAACATTATTTATATGTCCAAGCCTAAACAAAATTATCTAGAAGTTTCTTAATTTTAATGACTAAAATACCCCTAAATGTATAAAGTTTTCATCATTGCACTCTTCAATCACCACCAATTTTAACACCAAGAAAAAGGATTCACTCTATACCATTAATTAATAAAACCACATAATAAGAGATAGAGAAAGGGAGAAAGAATAATATATATACATAGAAATAGAAGGAGAGAGAGGACTAACCGGAAGGTAAGGATTAGTAACGAGCGACACGAGAAAGTGGACATAGGTCACCCCTATCTCCCTCACTGATGATGAATCAACCATTATTGAAAATTAAAGTGAATAGAAAGAGAAAAAGGAAACCTAAAGAGAAAGTCTGTCACGCCCCGGATTCCCACGAACCTGGGGAGCGACTGAACGAAACAAAAGAAAGGAAAAGAAGTAACAATTCGGTAAATTTAATTGAAATCTCCATCATCACTCCTCAAGTTTCTCCCAACAATTTAAGTAAAGATTCAACATTCAATATAACTCAAAATCGTTCCTCAACATAGCTCAAGTACTCCTCTCAATTAATGCCCAAATACTTTAAATTATATTTAAAAATGGTTCTCAAAATGTTCTCAAAGCCTTTCTTAACATACCCTGTAACGGTTGCCCAAAAAGGGTCTCAAAATACCCTAAGGTATAGTCCAAGAAGTGGTCAAGATTAAACTTAAATGCTTGTTCTAATTAACACCCCAAACAATTCAAATCATGTTTAAAAATAACCCTTAAAATAGCCTTAAAGTATTTCCAAAAATCCCCCCTAAAGTGATGCCTCGGATGACCCCAAATGTCCTAGGGCATGGTCGAAAGCTAGTCAAATATCAGCCCAAAGTTGGCCCTAGTGGATGGCCAAACATGGCCTTAAAATCTAGGTCACAACATGGCCAAAACATGGCCCAAAAAGGTCTCTAAAACAGCCCCAAATGGGACCCAAACATGGCCCAAAATAGTGTCTAAAAGGTGTCCCAAAAATAGTTCAAAAGGTGGCCAAAAAGTAGCTCAAAAGGTGGCCAAACAAGGACGGGATAGCAGGTGTAGCAGCAGGTGGGACAGCAAGCCAAGGCAGTGGCCAAGCAGGCAGCACGCGACAGGGGCAGGCCACGCGCGCGGACGACGGGCGGCAGGCGCAGTGCTGGCACACGCACGACTGGGGCAGTTCAGGGCCATTTTCTGATGTTTTTCACTGTAGCAACAGAGAGTGAAATTTCTTATTTATGCAACATTACTGTTCATGGCTGCAACCTATTTTCCCTATTCTTGAATTTTTTTCCAAGTTTCTCGAGCCCCTTTTTCGCCCATTTCCCAAGGACATTATACTCCTAATTCGGACACTTTTCCCAACCATTTAAATGGTGTTTTACTATTTATTTTCCCACTTTAGTTTTCCAAAAATTTGGACATAGTTTCATTTGTTTCTTTAAGTGTTTTCCCACCTAATTTTTCACAAGATATATGAACATAAATTCATCAACATCCACCCTCACTCAGTGGCCACAATTTCCACAATTCAACATACATCCATGTAAGAATACATTTAAGGAAATATCATGCATTTACTTGGGTTTCAACCCATACAATTCAAAGTGGCCCAAGGCCTAATGTTTACAATTCTTTTCGAGTACAACACTAAATAAATACATCTCCAAAAATAATTACAAGAAGTTGGGCTTATGCCCATACATCCAAAAAGTGCCCCGAGGGCCAAATCTTCAACACTATCTATTTCTTCCCACTCTTCAAGACTTAAACAAGTCTCAAGTGTCCGGAACCTCATCTGAAATATAATTCCCACGAATGGGTCAACTCAACTGTTGGTGTAATGTAATACTAAGACTAGAAACAAATTTAAGGGCGTGGCATGTGCAAGTGTACATTCATTTCTACATGCCTCACTAATCAATCCATACAATGTACTGACAACATTCATAACGCATCCATACAAACTCTATACCATATCCATGAATTCATTAATACGACGTAATGAAATTATGCATGACACACCCACACAACTCTATGCCACACCCATGTCAACTCTATGTCACACCCATGTCAACTCTATGCCATGTCAACTCTATGCCACACCCATGTCTCGGTTTTACAGATCGCATCCGATGATCCATCGAGTACCACACCTGTTTCACGGACCGCCCCTGTCAGGTCAATCAAGCACCGATACATGTCTCGCTTCACGGTCCGGATCCCGTTGGCATGCGAGTACCAAATGGCTAATTTTGGATTTTTCACCACAGGATCTACACCCTCATAATGCATAGCACTTCGTGCTCAACTCACACCATGTGTCCAAGGAATTTCAACATGCCAAAATGCCATGATCTTCAACATGCAACTCTATGTGACAATTTATCAAACACGTGGTGCCCCTTTTTCAAGTCATGCCATTTATCCCACAAAATACATAACTTAAAATACCAAAACATCATGCTCATCATATATATATCAAGGCTACACATATCAACAAATATTTAAGCCACAATCTCACAACTCTAATAATTCACAAAGAATATAAACATTCCATAAAGCACTAAAGCACAATTCATCACATGGTCCAAACCACAAGATGTGTCAATAATTTCATGGGTTGACAATCTCATGGCACAATTCTATCTATCAAATACACACCAAATAAAGCAAGAAATCACCCAAAATCAACAAGAACAAAAATACTCTTAAACTACCAACCCTAGGCTTTTCAAAGGAGCTACTTCTCCTAGGTGATCTCTTAACATTAGATATACATTTACAGTAGTTCAAATACATGTAAAAACACAAAGGAACTTAAATCTATTGCTTGCTTAGCACTACATCATACCTAAAATCAGTTTTTCTTAAACTCAGAAGGCTGTACTTTCTGGATGTCTAAACTGTTTGGTAAGTATATAGTACTCGTTGAGACGAACAACTTCTCAGAAGGAAGTTCGGCCAAAATCTCGCTCGAAATACGTGTTCCGGAAGCTTGAAAATATGAAATCCTAGGGTTTTTCTCTCTTTCTCTCTATATGGACGAAAACTCTGGAAATGCAGAATGTATATGTGTATATAATGGCCCCAAGTGGTCTATTTATAGTGGAGGACAAAGGGGCTAAGGGCAAATGACCATTTTGCCCTTAATGAGCCCGAAACCTCATTACTCTACAACCCATTCCTAAACGCTTCAGTTCGAAATTTCATTTCATCCAATGTTCATAAAATTATTTTAAATGAAAATTCTCAGAAGAAAACATTTTCGTTTGAGGTCGGGATCATCCCTTTCCACCCGGGCCACCCGAATGCCGTTTTTGTCCAATTTTGAAACGGTTTCCGTTTTAGCTGAAATTTGAACAGTAGCTACCTTATAACATTCTAAGCACATTTGTCTTATATGACATACTCCAAATATGCCTCTAAATATGTCCTACGGCTAAATGATGCATGAAAATGCAAAACTGATAAAACCGACAAACAATGATATCCTACCGGCAAAACGAAAAATTTTTCCTCATTTTTCAAATCTCTACAAAGTCGAAGGAAAACGGGGAGATAGTAGGAGAAGTGCATGGAGTTTGAAAAAATGAATGTCAATTGGGTAAAGTGATATATCATATTAATTAAGTAATTTATGGGAGACCTATTACTGAATCCCCCATATTTTAACATACGGGCATGTTAGACAGAATGAATAACGCTTTGTCGGATTTTTTTTTTTAAGCGATGAGGTTTTGAACCTTAGTGTCCAATGCATACAAAACATTTTCAACAAGTAAAAAGTGTTATCCAAACTAAACAAGAACACCTTAGTTTGGAGTTATTATAAGGGTTAATTTGGGTTAAGTCCCTTAAATGGGTACTTAGTTGTTATGGAGTCTAGGTGCATCACTTTTTCCTATCTTTCTCCCATGATCTTATACAACTACAGTCCATTAACTTCTTATTATGTACACCACTCAAATCATCACCTAAAGCTTCCTCGCCCCTTCTTCCATGCTCTTCTCTCTGCTTAAGATGGCCCCAACAATGATCCTATTACATTGGACAAATTTGCCAAGATCTTCGTCGCCGGCTACCATAGCCTGGTCAGATCCACCATAGTTCGGAAGCTTTACCAACTTGCTTCACCAACCTCCTCCTCCTATCCCATTCCTAATTCGACCACACCCGCCAATTCGACGTGGAGGCCTTCTTCGCTTATGAGAAGCCTAATTCGTTGTCCTCACCGCGACCAAGGTCGGTGACATTGCCGATCAATTTGACTGGAGAGAGAACACTAGTAGGCAATGCCATGGCAGCCATAGCGGCTATCATTTCACTTTCTCTCACATCCCCTACTCTTCGGTCTCTCTCGTCCTCCATCAGCACCTTTCGATCCTCTTCTTTTTCACTCCAACCAAACGGTCCCAGATCAATCACTACTGTTCGAAATCCTAGTTTTCGTATATCAGCTTCTTCAATGAATATCGAAGTCGCCGAGAAAACCTCAGAGACTTATTTTCAACTTTCAAGCATTAGTGTCATAATTCATTCGGTAACCTTAGTTGGAGAGTCATATTCCGTGAGTAACATTCTAAATCAAAGGCCCAAATACAATTAATTTTGGGCAATTAACGAAATTTAGTTTATTTCAACATTATTTTATTAGATAATATTTTGTCCCAAACACAATAAATAATAAGAAAATTTCTTTATGTTAATTTTATTAGTTGAAATTTTGAAAAAAAAAAAATATTTTTAAAAATTTTGTAATTAATTTTTAAAAATTGTGAAAACACAATTGGATATGATAATCTAAATTTTAAAAAATTAAAAAAAATTAAAATGAATAATTTGCTAAACACGTATCTCGCGTTTTAAAATTAAAAATTTATTTTTAAAAACGTAACCAAACGAAGGCAAAAACATTTTCTTAAAATTATATTTTAAATAACAGCATGTAACATGTCTTAGACTTTTGTTACACAGCGTTTCAGTTATGAGAATTTCATCACCTAATAACAAAAAAATAGTGACGGATGACATCATTCATCATATTTTTATTTTAAATAAAAAAATAAAATATATTAATTAATTATAAAAATACTATTAACACGTCATCTCATAAATTAAATCAGTATACCAAATATTTTTCATAACAAAAATATGGATAAGTCCAGCAGAGAAGAGTGATGGATTGAAAACGGCGGGCATTTACTCTTGAGGAAAATGTTCCGTCACCGTGACCGCTATCATCAGCAAACTATATTATTGTGCATTAACGAATTTTGTTTTTCTCATGTTTCTGAATCATATCACTACTTGAGCTTTCTTCATTCATTTCTCGGTAATAATCCAACTAAGATGATCGAGGTACATGAGAAAAATAAAATTCATGGAATTTTCTGGCAACGGCAATCACGGTGGGAATACGACGGCTCATTTTTCTGGAGTCTAACGAGTGAGAGAGTAGAGGGAGATTCAGGGGGAGGGGGACACAAAAAAATATTGACTCCCTTTCAGAATCCATTTACAACTTTTGAAGCTAAAGCCAGATATTGGAATATGAATTGCTTTGGAAAATGCTTTTTAGGAGGATAATTTTCTGAGAACAGCGTTGATCAATCAGTACAATGAAAGATATTTTAAAAAAAATTAAAAATGCAGAGAGAAATGGATCATTCTAGGTGAAGGGAAAGCTAAGTACCATTAACAAAAGAAAGAGGAATATAATTGAAAATTTCAAGCTTCGGAATAGAGAATGGACTATTGAATTGAATAGCATCAGAGACATTGTACAGATTCATTTTATGAATCATTTCACAGGGACTGATAATAATAATCAGTGTGTTTAATACCTAATTTTCAAAATAAAAGTAAAAGAGGCATTGTTAAAACCAAACCAATCTTGGAGAAAGGGAACAAAATGGATGATGGGAGATAGGAAAAATGAGTTGGGAGTGCCATCATTTCAAGTGAAATAGAGTGACTCCATTTCTCTCACAAACATGTGAAACCCATATGTTAAAATTGTAATATTTAATAAGCTTTGAGAGTGATTTGACCTATCTATAAAAAACATGAAGTGTCCATTTCAATTGAAATGGAGACACCCCAACTCAGGAGAAGCATATCTTTATGGAATGACTGGTGAGTTGGAGATAAACCCATGGCTAATGATGAAAATTTTAAAGTTGTCCATATTATAGGAAAGAGTCAGAAGTGGGATTTGCAGAGTATTGAAACCATCCTCCCTGCTAAGATAACTGAAGCCATTTAAGATATTCATTTGCCTAATTACACTTAAATGCCCCCATTCTAGACCTATTAGCAGGCTTAATAGTTCTGGGGAATTCATTACCAGAACTTCTCATGACTCTGCCATTTATGATCACAGTTTTTCCTCTGATGATGACTGGAGGATTGAAGTGAACATTAGAAAGGGAATTATCAAAGCTGGGAGAGAGTTTAACACGGCAGATAGTGGCCGTTGTTCGGCAATTTTCAATTCAATTGGTCCTTATCAGACTTCATTTGAGATTGTTGAATCTTTTTATGGCCAGGCTAGTTGTGGTTTTAAGGTTTAGCTAGAAACAAGAGTTTGTGCTAAAGAGAAATGCTTGATGACACAACATTTTTGCAGCACAATTAGCACAACTCCTCACATAGGTGTGAGATCCGCATCTATCACACTAACCTCCATGTGAGTAGTTGTGTTGCAAAAGTATTGTACCATAAAACATTACTCTTTTTTTAAAAGCTCTATTTGCAAATCATTTACCTTCTCCCATATAAAGCTCTGTTTGCAAATCGTTTTCCTTCTCCTATATAACTAATGACCAATCTTAGCTCATTACAATAATAAACTAACAATACTTAACAGTGCATATTACAAATCAAATGACACAGATGACTTGTACATCTACATTTCTGATACTAAAATTAGGCAGTGGAGTAGCCGTATAACTTGGTTTTCCTCGAAAGTGCATCATCAACATGCAGCAGATAATTGTGATATGAGAATAATAAAACAATGATTGAAAAAGTGGTTATTAATACCTTGGCCATGAGACAAAATTCATCATATGACAGAACACAAGGTACTAATTCAAACCGAGTGCCCATCATAATAAATAACAGACCTCAACAAAAATTAAGTTCTCAAAAAAATAAAAATAAAAATTTAGAGAATGGGCATATTTACATATATATCTGCACCTGTACCTGATGAGAAACACATCTTTGCCCCCTCACAATTTCAGTTGCCAGGTTGGAGGAACAAAAAATATTTCGGAAGAGCCAAATCAAATCAAATCTGGACCTGTTCATCAAAAATATTAACACTCAGAACTAGACGAATACACGCTCTGAATAAAAAGATACAGTATTCATAACTCTGCTACAACAAAGATGCCAACATTTGGAGAGTTAAAAATCTCAAGGACATTAGAATACACCAAATTGCTAGTGTTGTCTATTACACGAGAATATGGCATTTCTAGAGAAAAAAAAAGTACACTAAGACGTTGGGGACACACATTAAATACATATTTTTTATTATTTATATAACCATTTAATAAAAAATTAACATTATTGCAATCAAAATTAGAATAAAAACACATCACAATAATATTAATAAGATATTAAAATTATTACAAATGTCCAACAAGTTCTAGCTTGGTTGGTACTTCCTCCACCTCCCCATATACGAGATTGAGGCTTTAAGACCCCTTAAGGGGCAAAAGTGTGTGTGATTTACTTATAAAAATATATATATATATATATATATATATATATATTAAAAATTACATAGCCATTGATATAAATTCAAGAACTTCATTCATGATCCAAGCTATAAAGTACGGATGCTATATTTTAACTCATGTATCTGTATCGAACAAGGACACGTTCAGACATGTGTTAGATAGATGAAAAAAAAAGTGTCTAAATTTTTTTCCCTTAATTTTAGACAAGTTGCAAGCACATTATGAATACATCAATACACGTTTTGGACACATTTTTGTTTCTTTTTTCATTTTGATTTTTCCCTCTTTTTCCACTCCTTTGGTTTTTTAGGGTTATATTATATATATATATATATATATATATATATATATATACACACACACACATACATATATAATTTGTTTTAAAACTTAGATTATAAATGTTGACGAGTAAAATGAACAAGTTCTTGAATTTATATTAATGATTTATTATTTTGATATCTTATTAATATTGTTATGATTTGTGTGTTTTTATGTCAGTTTTGATTGAAATAATGTTAAGTTTATATGATCATATACTATGAAGAAAGAAGAAACTTAGATTTTCGCACACAAAAAGCATATGGCTCAACTGGCACAATCATCCGATCATACTTGCCTAACCATATTCATGTAGTAACTTACCCATCAAAACCATATTCCCTCGGTGATAAATTAAACACGGTACCGAATACAGCTTCATGGAGGTGGTTTATAGAATGTGCAATCCACTCAACACAGTGAAACAGCCTCTTAACATAAATGATTTAGCACACACATATTGGTCAAACTAGAAAGGAAATTAGAAGTGGGTTTCTTAATTACCTTTGCTTTGACTGGCTGGATTGACAGTGTCGGAAGCAGTTGATGCCGGCTGGGTGCTTGATAAGGATATTGGTGTCAAAGGAGGTGAAGCAATATCTTCTGCCGTCTTTAAGTTGTGAGGTGCTTCCAATGGCTTGGACAGAGGTAATACTGTCATTCTTTGACCTACAGAGGAGGGTATGGAGAGACTACGGGGGATGGTCTGAGGAGGTGTTGGCAGTGGAGAAGCTGCATTTGAAATCACCAATTTATTTGCAACAGAAAGCTCTTGACCTCTAGACACCAAGGGGCCAGAACGACCAATTAAATTTGTAGGACTCGCAGAAAACTTGGAGGCTAAATTGGCTGGGGGCCTAGGAAGCTCATGAAGCTCACTTATTTTAGGTGATGACACAAAAGTAGGGGACACACATGGAGATACTTTTGGGGATGATGAAGGCTGGGGCAATGGAGTACGTAAAAGAGGTCCAGAAAACAGCTGAGGGTGTCCTGTTGAGACGATAGGACCACTGGCAGTTAAAACAGGCTTCTTTGACCATGACTTACTTGACAATGGACCAGAAAAAGCTTGTCTTTTGATTTTTTTAGTATCAAAAGTAACACGTGGTTCAACCTGTGGCAACGAGAGCCCCTCAGCCAAAGGAGGGGGTAACCAACAAGATGTAGTATTATTGTTGCTCTCTCTGAGTACTGACTGTGTATTTTGGATGATGGTCCCTGAAAATTTCTCATTTCCCAAAATCTTTTCATATTTTCTCTGTTCTAAAGGAGATGAATGCCACAAATTTTGTGTACCCCCACTCAGACTTGTCCATCTTGTTTGAGGAACTTGATTATCTGATCTTGCAGAAACTGGACTCTTGGTCTCAATTGGAGTGGGCAGAACGTATGAGTAGAACTTCCGTACGGACGATTGCCGGCTTTGTCTAAACCTTTCAGCAGGATCAAATTTCTTCTCAGCAGAAAGTGGAGCTGACTGGCTGATTGTTTTACATTCTCTACCAAAGGCATAAGAATTCCCACCAAGGTTTCTATCTAGATTTTCCTGGAAATATGCAAAAAATTATAGAGACAGAGAGAGAGTGAGTGAGAGGTATAAATTTGGTGGCTAGAAAAATAGCTGTTGGGTGTATCAAAGATCAATGTCAAGCAATCTGTCAACAAAAAGAGCAACTAAAATGACTAAAAATTGTCCAGTTTAAGTAGCAGCACCAAGATTGAACGTGTAGGCAAAGATGATGGTAAACTGATTCCATCCAGTAATTGAATGGAGAGTAAAAAAATTAATTACATATATCTTTATACAAAAACATAGTTTAAATATACATACATTTCTCATTGGATATCTAATCCAATAAACATAAAGCATCTATATTTGGCAATTCATTTTAGTCAATCAATAGATAGATGCAGATCTTGAATGGTGTATTGGATGCAATATTTTACCTATCTGTGCACTACACATAAAAATGGACACCCTGTTCATTTTCAATGCATAAATAAGACAGGATCAAATTTCTTTTACCTTTGCTGCATCCATAGCAGCAACTTGCGGGAATGTAAGGTCCACATGATCCAACTGCAAAAAAAAATTATATAATTAAGTAACTAGTCAAAATAAAAAACAGATTGTCTAAATGTAACAATTTCAGTAAATAAAACTAATAATAATGAATTACTCAATAGTTCTTGAAATGTTCCAAAAATGAAAGTTTTCTACAAGATGTGATACTTGGAACAGTGGCCAGTAACAATACAATTATTATCCTGTATGGCTCTAGCTTCATGTCATTATGCGGACATCCTTCATGGTCCAGCTTCACATGATTATCTGAGACTATGCTCCATTTGTTGTAAAAATATTTAACAGCATGTCACTTTCAGCCAAACATATTTTCTACCATGTGCATGATGATAGAGACTTTGAAGTGACATATTAAAATTATTTTGAAGGATTTGATTGAGTTTGTGACATTAGTATCCAGATAATTTATAAAACTTTAAAGGATTAAAATTTCCTTTCCTCACAGTGGATGGCATTGGTCTTGCAGAATCACAACTTTCCGAGATAATCACAGAAATAATGTGATAAATTAATATAGGAAGACCATCTAACTTAAAACAGAGAGAGAGAGAGAGAGAGAGTGTTTGGCACAAGTCTCTGTCATTGCCTTTGACAATGGCATGACAAACAGACCATAATTGCTGAACTCAAATGCAGAGGAAAAGTGTCTTCTTTTTATACATATTTGCCTCCCCTAACTTTACGTCATCCATGATTCAACAATCATCAAATTTCACTTCTCCATTAAGGGAAAAAAATATGGTTGATCTTTCTTAGTCATTACGAGATCACATTAGAATCTCACCTCCATTGAATTTCTTGATGTAGAAACTTCTTGCTCCCCGTCATTTTGTCCATAATCAAAACTCAACTCACCATCATCGTAGCTGTAATCATCACCGTCGTCGTCTTCATCAGCATCATCATAATCATTAACATTATCATCCCTGTCATCATCTTCAAGTCCACTCAAATGGTAATCAATATGTTGCTGTTCAGTGACCAATTTGACATGCGGCTCAACTGTCTCAAGAGATTTGAGAGCTTTTCTGAAGAAACTCAACTGTTTCGAGCATGAAAGGGCAGATCAACAATCATCGAACAACAATAATAATGACATCTTAAATTATTAAAAAAAGAAGTAAACCTGAGCAGCATGGTGCCTAGCTGCCTGTGTAAGAAGACTTCGGGATTGTCCTTGCTTCAGAGATTTCAAACGGAACAAAAATAATGTTGCTGCCTCATCATATTCATCATAAGCTACTTGCAATTGCTGAGAAGAGAAACTTTCTCCTTTACTGCTTTTTTGCCTCCCTTTTTCTCTGTGTCTCAAAATCATGGATTCATGCACACTTCTGGTGATCATGAACCAAGGTAAGAACACATTCATTTCAAGGGGTAAACTAAATAATATATCTAATAAAGAGACATATATTTGGACCTTTTTTCATCACATTGTTTCTTCATCTCCTGCATCAACAAAGAAGGAAAAGCCCCCATCAACAGTTAGTGTAGTAAAATGCTTGGATGGCCATATACATATGACACCAGTAAAATGCATGCATAGAATCAATAAAACCAATATCAAAACTCTTCCAGTGGAGAATATAAGTATTCTGATGCCAGGACTAGTGCTCTAGCAGGAGAAAAATTTTTTGTCAAGAATGAGCAAAAGCAATGAAGCAATATGAACAGAGGAGAACTGTTACTCCCCGAAGAATTCACATTTATAAATATCATCGAGAGTTCTACTGTCCATATTCAGATGTTTAGAAAGGATAAACCACAATTTAGGCCAACCACCCTTTATTTTAACAATAAAGAGAAGGGGCAAAAAGAAAAAAGAAACCCTCTGTCCTCGAGGCTTCCCATCTTTCCAAGATCTTTTATATGTCTCACTGAGGTAGGATCCAATGCTGCTTACAAGACTTAGGAAGAGGCAGGGACCGGCATTACATGACAACAGAGAAATCAGGGCCCTTTCTCCTCTTCTGAGGTAAGCACAGCAAAAAATATCCCCATGGTTCATTTTAAATATGCATTTCCCAGAGTCAATCAACCAGTGCAGTTTTCAATCAGCAGGTCATGCTGCCTTCATTTGATGCTCACTTCTAATTATTTTATATTACTGAATTTTCAAACCATTTCAACCAATTTCAACATCTTATCATCACCTAAAAAAGCTCATGATGATTTTTATTTTTAATTTTTTATTTTTTGCATGTCTGTGCTCATTGCTAATCTTCTTAGTATGTCAAGAAAGCTCTCCATCATTTCTCAAAACCCTAACATCAGGTTTAAGTAGCTCTTTGTTTATGTTTATTATTTTCAGCTTGAGGATTAGAGAATAAAACAATCACAGCAGGGTGCACAGCACATGTTTCAATATAGAAGCCTAAACAGAACCCCATGTAGAAAATTTTCTATAACAAAAACCACAAGGAATAAATAATTAAGAATCACAGAGAGGACCAACAGAAAGGAAGAAAAAAAATATTTATGAAATATCTAGTGGCATAAGAAAGTGATAGCCAGATGATGAAGAATTTATGCATGGCAAATAACACCAAAGATATTTGTTATATGCTAATTACATTAAATAGATCATTTAAACAAACCTCAACTATTCGAAGTTCATTAAGAAGGGACTCTGATGGGACTGTGATTGTCTGGAAAATATGAGCGCGCTGTGATACAAAATGCAATAGATTATAACCAAGGCTGAGGCCAACAAAAAAAGAAAAAACTGAAATGGTTACAAATATGATAAAGGACCCACATAGTTATCAACAAGTTTCTGGAGTTCAAACTGCACTTTTCCCAGCATTAGCAAAACTCTACCTGCACAAAAAGAGAAACAAATCAGATCTTGGAATATAGAATAAACCAAAAAAAAGAAAAGAAAAAAACTATACCAAAACAGACAAAATATTCCCAAGAAACCAGATAACAACTGAAACCCCAAGTGGTAATTAATTTTACAAATTTGGGTATGAACAGTGAAAGACTAACCTACATAACAAGAACAAATATTTTCCAAATTTATTTTTTGAAAAAAAAAAAAACAAAGAGGCCAGCGCTTGATCCTCTTTCCTCAATAAGCATATAAAATAAAAATTACAAACCAACTACTATTTGAACAAGAAATCCTAGAGAAAGAGGATGCATGGGGAACTTTCATTCACTCACCGCTTTCCTCATCATCATTCAATGCAGTTTTCTCAAGAAGACAATCACCCATTTCCTGTAATGACTCTGAGAATTCTGAAAATAGATGGAACAGAATGATGAGATTTGCAGGAAATGAATAGTGCAAAAAAAAACCCACATAAGAAAATTTTTGGAAACAATAAGTTGACAGTTAAATCATCAGGCTACAGCAAGAGTACAATATTAAAAAATCCATGAAGTTATAGGCTTAAACCAGTCAAGTCATCTTGTTACACTTTTTTGTAAGTTCAACTATTACTAGCGATCCCATCCTAGATCATATAAAATATCACTGACATCAAGGAAGTAAAAAAAATCAACTTTTGACATCAGCATTGGCAAACACATGCATTTTTGGCATATTGTGTTATACCACAGTGTGTATGGTTTTTTTCTTTTCTAACTTATAAAAAAAATGTGTATCAAGTATCACAGATCAGCATCAGGCGACACACATGTAAGCAAAACCTGTAAACCAAGGTAGTTCTTGAAAAGTGATTGGTCTTGGCAGAGATTTCTAGTTAAGTATTAGCTCCAGTTTTGAATCTATTTATTGCCACAATCAAATACTGTGGTAACAACCAAAAAAAAAGGTACACATTTCATATATAACTTAACGGATGAGAAGCGTCAAGAAGTGTAATGGATCTTGTTTGAACTCCTTATGATATATGAACCCAACCATATGTTTTTAATACCAATATGCCTTACAAGTTACCCAGCTAGTATATTTGGATTCCTTGGATAGTTTTTTTTATCTTGAAAAAGAGTGCAAGGCTTTCTACCATATAAGACCCTTCTTACACTTTTATTCTTAATAATTTTTCGTTCCATTCTCAAATTCAATACGCCAATTTATCTTTGTTAAGTAATTAGGATAATGGCATGGGATATAAATTAAACTTTTTGTCTTTTTTTTTTTTTTTTTTTTTTTTGGGGGGGGGGGGGTTTGTTAAAAAGTATAGCATATAAATTGAACTTATTTAGTAAAAGGAAAATATTTTACACTTGGTATAGAAAGAGGAAAAGATGTATTAGAAAGCAAGCGCACATGCACACACCCATACATGCACGCATGTACACAAGCACATGCACACTAAGCACCAAATTTAATGTTATTTCATGAAATTATGATGCATGACCTTATCCTTTAGCGTGATAATACTGCCCTTTGGCATGAACAGATGGTTTAAGTCTTTTGAAATAAACTATATTGTCCTTATTTTTATCAAATTGTTTTCATAAATTATTCAGAAGTTTATAATTTTATTGGATTTATTCATTTAACCCTCATTGTGTTTGGAGTAGTACGCAAAAAAAGAAAAAAAACTGCTGGAAGAATTACAAAGTGATTTTCAAGGCTCTCTTAAACAGAGCCAAATACTTAGAAATGCATAGTTAGCATATGGCTTAGCTATATTATCCAACCCATATTATGGTGATGTCTGACATGCATACTGAGTGACCTGCCAACCTACGCAACTAAGGCCATCACCTAGACTCACCTAGACGTTTTGGGCAACTACAGGGGAACTGATCCTCTGCTCCATGGAGCAGAAAAAACTCAAGTCGCATCAGTATATAAAGGTTGATCCAGTCGAAAGCACAATCCAATAAAAACAGTGGAATAGCTCCTGTGCACTGCTGTTTTACATAATTCTCCAATTTATATGTTATATGACTGTTAACACAACATATGTTTAATGAGTTGAGGAAACAGAATGAAGATTTGTTAGGATAAAGTAGAAAATCATATGGAGCTTCCCTTCAGACAAATTAATAAAATGACCATTTCATTCCTTTGCCTTTTCATTGGTAATATGAAGAGAAAGAAGATAAACCATTGAAATGGAAAATTGCAAATTAGATACCATATGTACTGTTTGATGCTGCAGCTGCAGCAGAAAGTAAGCTATCATAACAGTTGCTCATGTCTTGCATGTCCTGCAACAGATAAAACCAAATAAACTATAGAATTTCAATGACAAACTTCCAGAAAATGGATTTTGACATTCTCAATAGTCATCCAAATTATACATCTATGTAATATGAACAGGTTGATGAAATTGTTAATTTCCAACTTAAATCCAAAATTTCGATTTTACAGTAATAAAACAAAGCTTATACGTATCAAGACAGAGCTGAAATGTTATTTGCAAAACATATTGGCATGAATTTGAGAAAATGGGAGAAAATAACAACACCATCATCACTATCAACGTTGGAGCCACCATGATATTGCCACCATCACCATTAGTGTCACTTCAAGTTGGTCACTTCCTAGAGTCATCTTGACTAGGGGTGCCCATCTAAACCAACCAACCTGACGTCCATTGTTCAGTTTGGTCCGGTTCTCTAGTTACATCATTTTAATATTGGTTCCAGAATTTGAAGTACTGACTTTGATCAGTTTGTTTTGGGTTGGACAGTCAGTTTGCTCAAACCAACCCACAGACCAATTCCAACCATTTATATGCATATAAAAATATAATACTGATTAGTTGAGTAAAAAATCCACACAAAGTTCCATAGTCTGTGCTCTAGACAAGCATTACAAGGAGCAAGACTAATACATAGAGAGAAGACTTGAGAGTCTAGTCAACATGGAATAGTAAGACAGGAGTCACAGCACTTGAAACCTGAACATGCTTGCTTAATAGGGTGGAAAATTTGTCACATGTTGCCTGGAGGAGGGTATCTGCACATCCTTCTCTTCTATATAAGATGTCCCCACCACTCAAATGAGCCCTTAACTTGTTAGGCTTGTTGTTTAGGCAAGGCTAGAGTGTGGGACATGGTTATCCTTATTGGACCACCACTCTTTGGGCTTGTTAGTAGCCCATGGATGTGGGACAAGTGTAAGAGAAATACCCTCCTCCAAGATTTCTTTTACCAAAGCTGATATATGACCATAGAAAATAGGGTCTTTTGGGACTATTTATTATTAATTTTGTGGGTGAATTTTAGTACAGATATTGTAGTATAAGGGTTTGCAAAAGGTGTTATAGAAGGGCAAGGTGTATAAGGGTTAGCAAAAGGAGTTAGAAAAAGGTAAAAGTGCATAAGGGTTTGCAAAAGGTGTTCAAAAAGGGCAAGGTGTATAAGGTTTTGCAAAAGGAGTTAGAAAAGGGAAAAAGTGCACAAGGGCTTGACAAAGGTGTTCGAAAAGGGAAAGGTGTATAAGGGTTGCAAAAGGAGTTAGAAAAGGGTAAAAGTGCACAAGGGTTTGCAAAAGATGTTAGAAAAGTGTTAAAGTGTACATGGGTTCATAAAAGGTGTTAAAAAAGGGTTAAGGTTTGTTTGAGGCCTTCATTAGGCAATGGAAGGGAAGCCATGGGACTGATTTAGGTGCTGTAAACACTAGCTCACACACAGTAACTTTGGTTGCTTTTGGTTGTTTTGATGGAAGGAATTATTGGGCTAATAAAAGTATAGGGTTTTAGGAATTGTTGCACTTTCTTGAAAGAAAGATTTTCATTGGAAATTTATCGAGGTGGCTAGCAATATGAGACTGCAATTGGTGTTGACCTTTGGAGATAGAAAATCAATTTCTAGTTCTCCAATTATCATCTTTTTTTAGAGTTCAAAAATTCTGACTACGGCCTTTTAAAATAACTGATAAAGCACTCTTTAATCCAAAAGGCATGGCAGTCCAATGATAATGAAAAATGGGAATGCAAATTCCTATCTTTGCCTTTATCTTAAGATCAATACCAAGTTGCTAGGAACCTACTTTAAGATCAAATTTAAAAATATTTGAGCTTGTGGAAAATTCTAGAAAAGAACTTCTCGTTTAGGAAGATAAAAGTTGTCATCCATCACGAAATGATTAAGAGGCTGATATTGATTACCAATATGAGTTTTTCTCAAACTTGTTCTGCTCTTTTATTAACATAGAATTCTTCACAGGTCAACTGATATGTAGTGGACTCAACAAGTCCCTCTTTTTGCAATTGTTCAAGTTCCTAAAGTGCCAATTGGTAATGATCAGGATGCATTCCTTTAAGATTGGACTTTGTGGGATTTATGTCTTCATTCTTTTGAACATTAAAGAGATAAAGAAGTAAGAGTTTTTCCATAAAGGAAAATAACATTTGGAAAGGAATTTGAAAAGAAACTCAGACTCAAAATTTGCACAAGAGGTTTGGATAATAGTCTTGAATAGGACACAAAACTTCAAGGATAAGGTGACCAAGTTAAGTCCATGGCAAGAAGAAATTTCTATACTTCAAACCATTTGGATTCAAATAAAACTCTTGAGAAAGTGTGAAGTATATCAAATCCAAGAAGTTCTAAAACATAAACTTGGTGTTTAACAAGATAGCAAGTGAAAAGTTGAATGGGGATGGGTTTACTAATAAAGGTAATGACAAAGCTTTCTCCATTTGTAGTGTACAAAGACAGTAGTAAGACTTCTAATGGCGAGATGGTAAGATTAATGGAATCATGATAAAAGCAGAAACTCTAGTATCAAAGAAGGCAATCACTTGTATAGGCATTTCACATTTACTTAAAAGGATTTGAATTTTTTCCAATGAAGATGGTAGGGATGCAAAGGCAATTGTCTCCAGTGAAAAAGAGTCATTAGGGTTGATATTTAAAGGTATGAAAATTGAGAGCATCTTCTTTCTCAGGAAAATTCTCTGCAACAAAGAAATTTAAGAAACCAACTGCCGTGGCCAATACAGTATCAAATGAGGGTTCATCATCAAGAGAAAAAATGGATTCAGCACTAGTAACTTCAAGATCCTCTAGCTGAGATAACTAGTGAATTAGTTTTTCCAGCTTTTGTCTTTGAGGACACTGTTTCCTAGATGTGTTGACTAGGTGTGTATAGAATAGATGTTGCTGGCATGGCTAGTGGAGTGGTGGCATTATCAAAAATGAAAAATTAAGGCTTATAATGGCCTTTTTTCTCAAAATAGGCATCTAAAACCACCTTCGAAAGTTTTATATGGCTAGATCTAGAAACAATACATGAATTGCATATATAATTTGCAAAAAACGGATAACAGAGTGCCAAGTTATGGCAGTTTGAATCTGTAACCAAACCAGCAAAATTTTCCTAAAAATGAAAAAATGAGGCTTATAATGGTCTTTTTACTCAAACCAATTGTCGCAAACCACCTTCGGCCATTCAAATGGCTAGATCTCGAAGAAATACATAAAATGTACGTATAATTCGCGTAAATCAGATAACAGAGCGCCAAATTATAGTTGTTTGAATCCATAGACAAAACAAAAAAACTTGCCTGAAAAATGAAAAATCGAGGCTTATAATGACCTTTTCTCTCAAAACAGGCATCGAAAACTGCCTTTGGCAGTTTCGGATGGCTAGATCTCAAAAAAATACATGAAATGCGCATATAATTCGCAAAAAGCAGATAACAAAGTGCCAAGTTATGACAGTTTAAATCTGTAACCAAAACAGCGAAATTTGCCTTAAAAATTAAAAAATGAGGCGTACAATGGCCGTTTTCTCAAAACAAGAATCCAAAACCGCCTTTGGCAGTTTCAAATGGCTAGATCTTGAAAAAATACATTACATTCATATATAATTCAAGAAAAGCGGAGAATAGAGCACCAAGCTATGGTTGTTTGAATCCGTAACTAAAATAGCGAAATTTGCATCAAAAATGAAAAATTGAGCTTATAATGGCCTTTTTTTCTCAAACCATTTGTCGCAAACTGCCTTCGGCCATTCAAATAGCTAGATCTCGAAAAAAGATATGAAATGCACGTATGATTCGCATAAATCGAATAACAGAGCGCCAAATTATAGTTGCTTGAATCTACAAAGAAAACATCAAAATTTGCCTTAAAAATGAAAAATTGACTTATAATAGGCCATTTTTCTCAAAACAGACATCAAAAACTGCCTTTGGCTGTTTCGGATGGGTAGATCTCGAAAAAATACATGAAATGCATATATAATTCGCGAAAAGCAAATAAAAGAGTGCCAAGTTCTGGCAGTTTGAATCCACAACCAAAACTGTGACATTTGCCTCAAAAATGAAAAAAATTAGGCTTAAAATGGCCTTTTTTTCTCAAAACAGGCATCGAAAACCACCTTTGGCCAATTTTGGATGGCTAGATCTCAAAAAAATACATGAAATGTGTATATAATTCATGCGAAAAGCGGATAACAGAGCGCCAAGTTATGGCAATTTGAATTCGCAATCAAAACAGTGACATTTGCCTCAAAAATGAAACAAATGAGGCTTATAATGCATTTTTTGTCAAAATAGGCATCGAAAACTGCCTTTGGAAATTTCGGATGGCTAGATCTCGAAAAAATACATGAAATGCATATATAATTCGCGAAAACGGAAAACAGAGCGCCAAGTTATGGCAATTTGAATTTGCAACCAAAACAGCGAAATTTGCCACAAAAATGAAAAATTGAGGCTTATAATGGCCTTTTTTCTCGAAAACATACATCAAAAACCGCCTTTGACAATTTCGGAATGGCTAGATCTCAAAACAATACATGAAATGCATATGTAGTTCGAGAAAAGCAAATTACAGAGCACCAAGCTATGGTAGTTTGAATTCTTAACTAAAACAATGAAATTTGCCTCAAAAATTAAAAAACAAGGCTTATAATGACCTTTTTTTTCAAACCATTTGTCGCAAACCGCCTTCAGACATTCAAATGGCTAGATCTCGAATAAATACATAAAATGCACGTATAATTCGCGTAAATCGGATAATAAGCGTCAAGTTATAACTGTTTGAATCGGCGGATAAAACAGTGAAATTTGCCTCAAAAATGAAAAATTGAGGCTTCTAATGGCCTTTTTTCCCAAAACAGACATTGAAAACCGCCTTCGACATTTTCGGATGGCTAGATCTCAAAAAAATACATGAAGGTGGTGTCTAAGGAAGATGTGAGAATTAGGTCCTTTTTGGTGTCTTCTGATTCTCTCTAGTGGAAGACAATTTGAAATGGATATTTTCAGGATAAAGAAAGGGACTTACTTGGGGAACAGTTAGGTGGAGTTAGGAGTTAGTATGACCCTTGATGTATTTAGGCTGCAAGAGTTAGGTGGGCGTAAGATGAGCTTTTGGCAAGGTATTTGGTATGGTGAGGAGGCTCTCTCTCTCTCTCTCTCTCTCTCTCTCTCTCTCTCTCTCTTAGTGGTGATTATTAGTAATAACTGGAGGTAGTCTTTAAGCTCCTAGGAAAACTAGAACTTTTGATTCTTATATGATTTAGGAAATGTGTTGGTATCTTAGACAATGACGTGTTCTGAGATGTTCTACTTAGCAAGTCAGTGCTGTACTGGAAGCTTGAAGATGTAAACACCATTTTGAGCTATTGTATAGCTTCGCCTTCATTAGTGGTAGGGAGGATGATTTGAAGTGAAAGGGCATGACGAATGGAAAATTTAAGGGGAGATCTACTATAAGGAATTCAAGGTGGAAAGGGTGAAGGGCGAAGTATGATTCCCTTGGAAGGACATTAGATGTGCAAAGGTGCCTTATAAGGCAGCCTTTTCGCATGGACAATGGCCTTGGGCAAAACTTGGCCGTTGACAAACTAACAAAAAGGGAGAAGATGTTTCTAAATTGGTATTACAAGTGCAAGAGGGTAGAAGAAATATTCAATCAGCTCTTTATGCATTGTTCGATGGATGGAGACTTATGCAGGTCCTTTTAGCACTTCTTGGAGTGCACTGGATCATGTAGAGATCGATGACCAATGAGTTGGGTGGGAGAATGTTTTTGTGAAATGGGTGAGGGCAGTTTTGAGAGTATTGCCATTTTTCTTCGGTGTGTATGGAAGGTATGGACCAGGTGAACTTTGACTGATGCAAAACTTCTTGTTCACAAGTTCAAATGTGTGATATCTAGCTCTCTAATATTGTATCTTTTGGGGAAGGATTATAATTCTGTTTTTATTAAGAACATTCTTATGGAACATGTGTTGTGGGTAGGGTTGGTGTAGTGGCGGACCCAGACCTTAGGGTTGAGGGGGGGAACATACAAAAGTTAAAATTTAAGAGGGTCTTCTATAAAAATATGAAAAACAATTGTGTGTGTGTTGGGGGGGGGGGGGGGGGGGGGAGGGGGTGGTAATTCCTAAGGGCCTGTTTGGATTGTAACTGAAAACAGGTTTCACTCATTCTCAAAAAATGAAAAACCTGTTTGGATACCAACTCCAACTTTTACTCCCAATACAATTCTGAAAAGTATTCCAATGTAGTCTCAAAAATTTTAAAAAATCAAAACGCATAAAAAAAAAAATATCAGAACATGAAGACGAGAGAGAGAGAATAAAGGGAACATAGATGAAGACAGCAGAAGGAAGGGTTTTGGGGTTTGAATTTTAAAGTTAACATAAATGGAGTAAGTATTATTAGTGGAATATTTGGGTGTATTTTAAAAAATTCAGTTTATTTGACTCCTCTTTATAGATCATCCATTTCTGAGGAAAAGAAAAGAAAAATCAAGAAACAGACTAGGAGACAGAAACGAGAGATGGGGGTGTCATCTTCGACGGAGCAGGTTCCAGCGGAACAACAAGAGATGGAAAGGCTAGCGGCTTCTCTGGTGCCCTTCCAATGCTTCAGAAAGCGTTCTCAGCGCTCGCCGATCCTCAAACAAAGGCTTTTTTATCTTTCTCTGCAACACCTCATTTTCTCTCCTTTCTCACTCTAACCTCCCAACACATCCATTTTTCTCTTCGATTCGGACCCTACAATTTGCACAATCGAAGCTATTAGAGGATCGATTTCAAGCCTCAACGGAGGCCCTGTCGAGGGCATAGTAAGTTCGTGCCTCTTTCTTCACAAACCCTAATTTTCTCTCTCAACACACCATTTGTATTGGAAGGCTGTTTGGTTTACAAGAAATTTAAAAAGGAAGTACAGGAAAATGAAAATAAATCTGTTTTAAAATTATATGCCCAAAGGCATTTTTATAATTTTTAATTCAAAAATTGAATTCTAATTAACATAACCAAACACATTTTTACAGTTTTTAAAAAATTAATTACAAAATTTTGAAATACATTTTAAAAATATTTTTAAAAAATCATATTTGAATCACAATCCAAACACAGCCTAAGTTTTGAAAGATTTCTACAGAAAATATAGGGGAAAAGTCGAACTTTTAAAACTTTGGAGGGCCATTGCCCCCGTAGACCACCCCCCCCCCCCCAAACAGGACTGCCTCGGGGATGGTGGTTTCCTGTAGTGATCTCTCTTCTACTTTACATGTACTTAAGTTGTGGTCATTGCCGTCTTTTGGTAATTTGTACTCGTCAATAGAAAAAACCAATATCAAGTGTGGTTTTCATAACGAAGACTGAAACAACATTAATAGTTCTAGCCTTCTTGAAACAGCAATTGTGCCACTTATACGTTTGTGGTGTAGACTTAGAAAGTGTTGGTAAATTAGCCCTTTTAATCAATATGTGCGTAATCAAAGATTGTAATAATTAACGGGAGTAGAATTACATATAATAATTTTGATTCAAGATCAATCAATTAAAAATGAGATCTGAAACTCTACGAGAGTAAATATCAAGCACAAACGACTCAACTCACTCAGCAGGCTAAAGACCAAGAGAACATATCATTCTGAAGCAAACATGACATCTATAATTAACCAGTATAGGTTCAATGTAATGGAAAAGCTCAAAGGTCCAGTTGCAAAACTAGTTGTAATCAGATACTCAACAGAAAAAACTAGCAGTAATCAGAGAAATATCTCATAATTCCTAGATATATTCCTTCCAGACGTTTAGAATCAAATTCAAACACAATTAATTTCCTACCTCCTGTTGCCGAGAAATCCAAAAGAAAAAAAAATTAAATTTGCAATTTTATTATGTCTTCGCAGAAAATATAAAAATCACCGCAAAGATATTTCCATTTTAAGTTCAGTTTTTATTTTAATTTTATTTTCTCCTACATTTTCCTGGCAACCAAAAAGAAGCATAAGTAAATACCTGAGTTGCCTTATCGAGCTCATCCAATTGTGGTAGAGGCTGATGAAGTCGACGGTTTTTTCTCTCCCTGGCCTCGTCATGCCGGTGAATTGCGAAACCTCGCAGTTTCCTCAGAGAAGTCTTCATCTTAGAGAGAGAGAGAGAGAGATGAGAATCCAAGGCGTTGCTTGCTCGCTTTAAACACCCAAAATGAAAACCTAGAGAGAGAGAGAGGAGAGAAAAGAGAGTCAATGGAGTAATTTGTTTGTTCAACTCCGTCTCCGTGTTAGACGCTCTGTTCGTGTTTTCTAATTCGTTCGTGCGAAACAGTTGGGAGACGGGCGAATTAGAAAACGACTGCGAAAATGATAGAGTGAAATTAAAAATAATAAAAAGTGGTTTCTTAGTTACTTCTTTTAACTTTTTTCATTTTCTTGCTTTCTAAAGTATTTTTATATATTTTCTATGAATTTTACGTGTTGACTTGAAAAATGAGTCAGACCTCACCTGGTTTTTTGTCTTGACCCTTCCCTGAAAATTACAGGGGTGGTAACAAAATGAGCTAATTGTTGGAGATTTCCCGAAATAAGTTTCTATAAATTAAAGTCTAATAATTTCAATGGAGGTGGTTGAATGAAGTAAAAATCGCTTGCAAGAGATAGGAACTTGTTTTTTGAGTTCTTGAATTTGACTTTACTATTTATATTTTTAGAGTCAGCCAATAATCAAAACTATTAGTCTAAACGTTTAACGATTCTCTGAGACGTGAAAGGAGTAATTTTGTTATTTTAAAGAAAATAATTGAGGAGAGGAGATTATTTGTATATTGTCAAGTAAAACAGTTGAAGTCAGTATAATTTCAAAAACTTCAAGAGAGATTAGTGTAATTGTTAAAAACTTTAGCGGTGTTCAGTGTAATTTACTCATTTAGAATTAGGGGAATTCCTAATTGCATTGTTATGCTCATAAAACCTTAAACTAGTTATGTCTCAAATAGGTTTCCATATTTGTAACATGTGTTGAAGGTATATAGAGCTCTCTTTCAATTTGTGATCGTTTTTTGAGAATAATAATTTTTAGAGGTTAAATTTTTTCCCAAACTATTGATTTTCAATTTTAAGGAAATGTTTTCCTCAAAAACATTGTAATGTTCTACTTTATGAATTTTAACTTCATTTTTGAAAGATTATCATGAAGTGTCTAGTAATCTAAGATATATAATCCCCTTCCAACAAAGTTAGATTTTGACGAAGATTTCCCTCTAGGGAAGATGTAAAGGCTACTTGTCACGACCTGAAACCTACTTTATGCGGATCTCGTATCGCGAGGCCGACCTTGTGGCCACCTCTACTTTTTCTTTCCTTTTATCAATGACAACAATGTATAATATAAAACTTAAACAGTAAATCAATAGAAGTCTTAAATACATTATATGGTTCTACAATGTCAAAATAGGAACCAACATAACATCACCCTTAGGTGGTGAATACATGGGAGAACTACATCATAACTAATACATTCCTCACAAAGTCTTCCTATGCTCTTAGACTTCTACTACAGTCTTGCAGCGCCCCTTCCTGAAAAATAAGTAATTCGGGGTGAGCTAACGAAGCTCAGTAAGTAAATTTTCATCTCTGACATAGGTTAAGGTTAACATAGAAAGAACATAAATTCATGAATGTGAACATGATAGCCAATCATGGGGTAAGACGTTGTGATAGCCAATAAGGATAAAATGTTACAATGGGCAATGAACAGTGGAGGTTACAATAATCAATCATGAGTAATAGGTATAAGATGAACATGAAAATCTCAATAGAAATCAGTCAACATGAATGTACTTCCATAATAAATCGATAACAACCAATCGTAATCAATGAGTGAACTCTCAACATAAGATTATTCATAAGGAACGACAACGTCCTATGAATCCAATAAATGTAATCATATCAATCAAACATAAGTGATGCATTTACTCTGTTCAAGGCTTGGCAGACCCCCTATCTTTTGGAGCCTGGCATACCCCCCTCAATAAGTGCATATAAAATTTCAAAATAACTCAATGCATATAAAATGCCATCAAAACTCAGTGCGTAAAAATGTCATCATTTCCATAAGTCTGTTCACGAACTTGTCTCGTAGGTCCTGTCAATTCAGAAAGCATCAGATGGACATTGTGACTAAGCACAAATCCGACATTCATAATATATCATAATCATTCGTGATTCCATAAGAAGTGTATAAAAAAATGGAATATCATTCATTCAGTAAAACATAACAGTAGGCCTTTCAAGGCATGGTACAAAAAGTACAATATAATGATCAATGATATAGCAGTCAATAAACGTCCACAAAATAAAACAATATCACATTGTGGAAATAATAAACATTTGGTACATATAAGAGTACAAATCTGGCAGTAATAGAATGAACATGACTTAGAAGACCACATGTAAGAGATTGGAGTTTACTTACCTCTTATTCATGTGATCTACCTCAGTATTCCATAATTTTCTTCTCTCCCTTTGACTTGCCTATAAATCAGTAAACAGTTCTTAGGTTAACACTATGTATGGCCTATTGCCCTAAAATTAGTCAATGGCATGTATATCGTAATTATAGATATCTTATTTGAGAAAACAGACTTTACCGTTATGTCCGAAACATTGAATGGAATAGGTTTAGTCTCTTACAGATTTCATTTTGGGTTTGGGCATTACTAGGGGCATTATGGTCATTTGGCATTTCTACGAGTCTTTATTTTTTGGGACCCCGTCCGTGAAACGTACTCCACCATTGAGTCTAGAAGGTCCAAAATAGTAGATTTACATTATTCACTTGACTTAATTGGACATCGAAATTAAATACCACTATTTAACTAAATTAGTTTAATAACTATATTAATAATATATATTATTTGGGTGGAGATTTAGTGGCACGGTGGCAGCTTTCGATGGCGTAAGGGCTTCAGCCCACGCGCACCATGGTTCGATGCTCACCCACAACACCCTCCCACCTTTTTTTCTTAAAACAAAACAGTTCCTATTCAAATCATTAAAGGCCCAAAACGAAACCATGTGAGGTCACCCGTTACTACACCTAGGCGGGTCCCGATCCGACCCAAGATCTGACCTAACCTGCGACCCGAGCAGTGCCTTTCTTCCTCATGATTTTTCGACAGCATCTCCGGTCACCCTTTCTTGCGACGGTGACCAGAATCTGCAATTTTCCTTTTTTTAAAACCTTATTTTTTTTACAGTTTTTTTATCCCCTCTTTAATTCCAATTTTCCCTAAACACCTTTTTAAACATTCCTATAACATTTTTGGCCCTCAAAACCAAACGAAAAGTCGCGAATCTACAATTTCAATTTTCCCGATCACCCTCTATATTTATCTCATTTCTTCACTATTTAACTTGAGGTTTCTTTCTAACTTCTTCTTTTTCTTTCTAGATTAAGATTATACAACTAAAAACAAGCTTCATGCAACTTTAAATAAAAACTTAGAATTATTCTACAGTAAAAAGTCAGAACCTTACCTTGTTCGTACTGTCTTTCTTCCTCTCCTTTCCTCCTTCTTCTTCCTCATCTTTTCTCTTTTTGTTTCCTTTTTCTTAACATAAAAAATACCTTTCTATTTTATAACAAAAAGATCCACTGCCTCGGTTCCTTTTTCTCTCCATCCCTCTCTCTCTCTCTCTCTCTCTCTCTCTCTATTTTTCTTTTCTTCTTTCCCCTTTTTCTGTTGCCCTTCTGCATTCGTAACCCCCTCCCCTCATTTATGTTTTGCCTTGCATTCATTTTTCATGTTATATATATATATATATATATGTGTGTATAATATATATACATACACCCACACACTCCCTCACACAAATTAATGCACTACACGTGATGTATATATATATATATATATAATATGTATATCATGATAAAGATTTATATATATATACATGTATATACAACCACATATATTCACACACATACATATATATACGTACAATTATATATGTATATATATATATATCTACATATATATTTAATAATTCATATATATATATATATATAGACATGGTTATATATATATATAAATTTATATTACATATATGTATACATATACGTACACGTACTTTGATGCTCGCTCATGACTTACTCGGGTATCGTTCGGGCATTGTATGTACACTAGAGATTGTTCACATGCTAAAACCAGTCAATCCATTTAATATTATAAAACAAACTCTAACAGTTTGGGTTTATTTTGGTATTACATTTGTTGGCTTGGTCTGCCTCGGTATTATTTTTTGACTCTTTTTAGGCATTTTTGGAATTAGTCCGATTTATTTGGGTCAGGGTTTTACACTACTAGGTTAGCAACTTCCTCAATTTCAGAGTTTTCTAACTCTCCATCAGATTATTCACTTTCATTTTAAGGCTTGTAACAACTTGTAATATTGAAATAAAATAAATAAATAATAAATGAATTGAATAAGGCATTGAAATGATTAATAATGTATAATAATGGATTAAAATAATTTTGGAAGCAATTCGAGTTTAGGTACATTAATTGGCCATAAGGGAAAAATAATAAATTATCGATATTGATGTTCCATAGAATTGTAATATGTGAGAGATAGTTCACTATGATGTAAATAACTAGAAATATATATGTAGGGGGTGTAAATATGGGTATTGGGTGTGACCAAAATGAAAAGTTAGAACAAATGAGTGCCACTTAAAAGAGGTCAAATAGGTCATTTGACAAAAAAAGAATCTTTTGTCTTACGTATACACACACACATCCAAAACCCATACACAAAAATTAGGAAATTTTCTCACTTTCTCATGGTTAAAAAAGGGGGAAACCCTAACCCCACATCAAATCTTTTCTCTATTCTCTTAATTTCTTGTAAAATCAATCCATACAATATCTTTGGAATTGATCTTAGAGCACTAGAAGATAATTGGAAGTTAGGGTTGAAGAGATTCAAGAGCTAGGGCTCAAGAAAATTAGGGCTTCTGATCGTAGACTTCATCAAACACTTTAAAGAGGTAAGGTTTCTAATCCTTAGTTGAGAATAGGGTGATTAGGGCGCATTCCATGGAATTTCATGATGACATTCAAGTGCATATATGTATTTTGACATTTTTTATACCTTGGCATACCAACTAAAATGCTTGTAAATGAAGTTTTATGATGCATTCCTATATATCACATCTATCTTTACGTTTTAGCTTGCATTCGAATTGAAAATGAAGTTTAGATGAGTTCATTTGACATATTTATTGTATATTCTACCATGGATGAGCATGAATATTATAGTTGTATGCTACATGTTTAATGAAATGCCTCTATCATAATTCTAGCATTCTTGAGAGACACATATGTATATGTAAAGGCTTTGAAACAAACAAATGACAATCAATGAATGGAACAAAAGTCACTTTTACCATGACCCCTCACCTACAATTGAGTTGGGGATAGAGTCTCCATTCGGGGTAGGGTCGTAAACCTGCACGGGGTTATTTCGAGATTGATATTGGAGTGGAGCCAGTCCTAGTAGAATTGATATTAGAGTGGTGTCGATTCCATAATTAGGTCTAGGGTCGTGTGGGGTTGATATCAGAGTGGAGCCGACCCTTTGCCTTGTATAACATTGAATAATCACATTTGATAAATATACCTTCTCATTGATGATTTATAGTTTGATATATTGTGTATGCTTGCTTATGTTGGGCACTGTAAAGAATGCCTATCACCACTACACACTCACATGTATATATGGTGCAACATCACATTTTCTTTTTGATTAGATATCCTACGGGGTAGTGTAAACTAACCTCTATCAGATGCAGGTACAAGCAAGAAGCTCAATCCTTGAAGAACTAAGTGACTAAAGACTATTTTTGGGATATTTTTCTATTTTGGACTTTGGTGGCTATCTTATCTTATTTTGGACTTTAAACTCCCATTTTTTATTATAACTAAGCCTTTTGTTATTGGTTTTGTAATGACCATGTGTTGGTCTTGATGATGAGTTGTAGAACTTAAAACTTGTGGCATGTGATTAACTTGATGAATTGTGAATCCTTATAAATGATTATGTTAAATGATGAAATGCATTAAGATGTGTAATGGTATCTCTATATCTTTTTGTTTATGTGTTGAAAAGATCCCAACCTTGAAATATAATAGTTTGATGTGTTTGAATAGATTACAGGAAAGTTTACAAAAATTAGGCAAAGGTTAGTTTCTAGGGAAGGACCGGAATGTCCACCCCTAGAGCCACCTCCTAGAGCCGGTTGACCATGGCTACTAGAAATGACATTGATTAGAAGTTGAAGTCCAAAAATATACTAACCGAATGTCCACCCTAAAATATGTTTCTTAAAGCCAGTTGGTATTAGCCATTGGAATTGAATTTGAAACCCAAATTACAATGAGCGGATGTCCACCATGAAGTCTGGTTCTTATAATCGCTAAATCAAAGCTACTGGAATAATACCCTTTGAAAAACACGAACAAAGAGGACGACCGCTAGGTGAAAAATGGATGACCGCCAATTTTCCCTGACTGACACTAAACAAGGTAGTTCATTATTGGTCTTCTGCCCCTCACTATAGCCACTGGCCTACCTTGTCACGCCCCGAATTTCCACGAATCCGGGGAGTGAGTGAGAAACGAAATAAGAAAAGAAAATAAAAGACAATTTAATGGATTCAATTAAACATACATTCATTCCTTCAATATATACTCACGTAAGATGCATTCAATAAATATATCTTACTATTTTATTTGAGCTTAAGCCCTTACATCACAAAATATGCCCCAAGGGCCCATTATCCTTCTAAGTTCATGTCCCCTCTACTCTGCAAGACTTCCTCAAGTCTCAAGTGCCGGGAGCGTCATCTGTAATATGATATCACACGAATGGGTCAACGCAACTGCTGGTATGACATAATGCTAATGCAAGGAACAAAATTAAGGCGTGGCATGTGCAAGTGTACATTTATAATCTACCTTCCATCCAATTCATCAACATAATGCAAAGGCAGTATGCGTGACACACCCATGCAAACTTTATGCCACACCCATGTCTCATTTACGGACCGTGTCCAATGGATCCATGAGTACCAATGCAATGGCCAAGTTTGAGTTTTTCACCATAGGATCTACACCCTTATAATGCATAGCACCAAGTGCTCAACCCACACTATGCTTTCAAAGGAGTCACCATATGCCAATATGCTTTAATTTCACCATGCAATAATACAATCTCTATGAAGCATTTCACCAACACCCGAAGTATACTTTAAATAATGCATTCCATTTAAAGCAACAATAATATTTGAATCACCAAACTTCTTTCTCATGTATGTATGCTATATATAATTAATTTAAACACGTACTCAAGTCACATATTCACAATCTTAATGACTCTCCAAGAACATAAATCATGTACAACACTAACACATAGAACAAATCATAACTCCAAAAAACAACAAAGAACACACAAGCACATAAACAATTAACCCTAGGTTTTGTTTCAAAGTGACCATTCCCTATGTGATCGTCTAACATCAAATAAACATATGGTTCATCCAATCAACTTGCAAATCATTCCTAAACTTAATCATATTCCTTACTTAACAAAATATCATACTTGATAGGGTTTGTCTCAACCCTAGAGAGTTGTGTCAAGCCACGCAGTCAAACCAACGAGTGATAATGCAGTCCTCTTACTGTATCTATCTAGAAGATCAAACCGCCTTCTCCTTTCCTTTCGGTGTTCCTAAGATTCACAAATATGTTTCAGTCTATCGTTACATGAATCTATGTTATTCATCAAATTTTATGTCTCTTTACTATTGGTATCTCTTTTACTTGAATATACTCTACCATTGAATCCGGAACGTCGAACAAAGTCGATTTAGGCTTTCGCGAAATTCAATTCGGGCATCTGTACTAAAAAGGCAGAATGGTCATTTTGCACTTTTACAAGTCTTTTATTTTTTGGGACCCCATCTCGTGACATGGACCTCACCATTGGTCTCAGGAGGTCCAAGATAGTCAAAATGCACTAATAACTTGTCTAATTTGGACTCTGGACTATTTTTCTATATTTAAATTAATTAAATATTATAATTATAATATATATATATATATATATAAATATATAACAGGTAACACGAGTGGTACCTATCCAACTGGCTCATCTTATCTTCCAACACGTCTAAGGTTCAAGGCTTGGGCTACACCCTGTGCCATTTTTTTTTTTTTTTAAATATGTTGGGCCCAAACAAAGGATAAGGGCCTTGTTTGAGGATAAGATATCCTTGCCCTAATTCAATCCAATTTCTAATTTCCTGAGACTGTAACCAAACAACTCAAATTCTCTCTTAAATTAAAAATCCTCATTTCAAAACGACGCAGTATCGCCTGTATATATTATCAAATGACACCGCTTCGGGGAGACACTGTTCATCGTCTCCCCGACTTTCCGGTAGGTCAATACTAGGGTTCCGTCGCCATCTCTGGCGACGGCGACGACAACACTATTTCGGTGGATTTTCAATGTTTTTCAAATGTTGTTCTCTTCCATTTTTCATATAGATCTCATTTCTAAGGTTATTTTTCCATTTTATCTACTGTAGCTTCACTGAAATAACCAAGAACCGTGGCTCTGGCCAATTGAGTTCTTGTTATTTCGAGCTCAGTTCTTTACTATTTCTCTACCATTCTTTTTAATTTAGTTTTCTGCACTCAAGGGGATTAATTCTCCATAGTTCAAACTAGGTTTAGAGCACAAAAATTCCCAAACCCGAATTATCCTCTTAGACCCGCAACTCTACTTTTCTCACTCAACTCTGCATCATTTTCTTTGATTTTTCTTGCATTATTTTTCTTATTTCATGCTCTGTAAGACCCTAAAATCAAAACTAGCTATCATGCCTTTTAAACGTAAAATAGAATTTAAGCATTACTCACCTATTTTTCTGATTTCTTGGTACAGGTCTCTTCTTCTTTTCTTGTTTGATGTTTCAACTTCTGGACTTCCCAGTGATTTTCTTAACTTCTTGAAAATGTTCACAGCCCTTCAATTTCTCCATCTTTTCTGATTTTCCTATCTCACGCACACTTATATACATATATACAGCTTCACTCAAAACCACCCACCTCACTCACGGTTTTCCCCTTCTTTCCTTCCCTTTTCTGACTCCCTCTTCTGCTTTCCTTCTTGTCTCACCTTTCCATTTAATGTTGCATGTGTTTTGTGTTATATATATATATATATATATATATATATGTATATTATATTACACCCACACACACACACACACTGCACACACAATAGTACACACACACCCACCTGCACACACAGGCTGGCACACACACATACCCCACTTGCATGCATGCTTTCTTTTCCTAATGCATACATATTTATATACATATACATTAAACTATACCGTATATTTATACCCACTTGCACACACAGGCTGGCAAACACACATACCCCACTTGCATGCATGCTTTCTTTTCCTAATGCATACATATTTATATACATATACATTAAACTATACCGTATATATATACGTATATTTATACCTTACCTATACATGCATATATAATCACATATACACATATATACACATTTCAACACCCACATACATACACTTATTTTAAATAGACTACACCTATATATAAACGTAAACATGCGTGAGAATGCGTGCGTGCACTGCATTACGAGACTAGGTTTTGGGTTGCTCGAGTGTCGCCCGTACTGACTACACAATTGAAACCGTTTCACATTCCTAAATCATTATGTCTGCATGATATCGCGATATAGAGCTTTAATAGCTTGGGTTACAACTAGTATTGTATTACTCGACCGGTCTACCTCGCTTCACGTGCTATCCCGGGTCAGGGTATTTCAACTAATACTTTACTATTTTAAAAATGAAAAATTTATTTTCAATTTTCAAGTCTCTACATCATTCCCCCCTTAAAGAAATCTCGTCCCAAAATTTTAAAAAAATGCACTTCTTCAACAAAATTCAGAAAGAGCAATACAAAATGTTATCGTGACATAGGGGACACGCAGCCTTACCTAGGGATCATTTACCTCTCCCTCCGCCAGGCGATGTGGAACACATTACCCTCTCCCCCCAAAGGAACCTCGTCCACTTGGGCGGGCGTGCAGCGGTGTGCAGACATCTCCACACTCCCTGCTAGGGTCTAGGTTCTGATCCTATCTGTAACGGCTCACTCCACATGGCAGAACGCATAATGAAATCCTCAAACATGTTGGCTTATCGATGCCAATTTTCCAAATCCATCCAAGTATCATGACCTACCTCAATAACGTAACATAATAACAATAATAAAGAAAATTCTCAATGCTCACAAGGATACCTCAAAGTCTCTCACACATGATATGACCATCTAACTAACTTCAACTTATCTACGTAATCATCTAGTAATTTATCACTATGGCATCAATATACCCCCGTACCTCAATGTAATCCAATAACCCAATATCCTCCAAGTACTATAATCATCCACAAAACACCAACAACAAAATCTTAAACTAAAGTCATCATCATCCACTTTAGTCTATATATAACCGCGACTAAATGCCATGCATTAATAAAGATTAGTCTATTCATTTCAAACATACTTATGTTAATTGGATATTCGAGTGTAGGCAATGTAGTCAACGTATTCTAATCGTGAAATCTAAAACATTATATCAAGGTTCAAAGAAAAACAAAACATTAGAGAAGGTAAAAAAAAATATCTCAATTTTCTCTAAAGTTATTCTAACTCATCATCGTTCTAGTCAATACATTAATTAAAGTCTCATAACCATTGAGATTCGTAGTGAAACTCTTCGCCAATTTCAATCATAAATATACATCAATCCTTCCACACATGTATCAAATCACACACATATATAAACATGTTTAAATATACTCTTATACATGCATTAGTAAAAATCAGTTCATATAAAAATCGTAGTCATAGTGCTATAACGGGTACTGAACTAACACGTATATATAGAATCAGCAAGCAATATTCAACAGCTAACACGTAGCCTACCACATCAGTATCCAAGTACACAATCCATTCCAAGAATACACAAATACATGAAAAAGCACACAACCTGCTATATAGGTAACTAGGTATACATCCAACCCTATGGATATCTAGGCTTATAGTCTATCTCACAGATAACAAGTACATAGTCTACCTCTTAATTTCACTCAGTCTACTACATAGATATAAGCATCTAGTCCCAGTTCATCAATAACCAAGCATACCACACATTGTACAAATTTCACACACTAAAGCAACAATCACTCATCTAATTGTGTAATCCAAACTAACCCAATTAAGTCGAGGTCTAACCTCTTCCAACTCATGAAAAAGTCAATCCTAGAAGGATTCCATGGACATCCCACTACCTGATACAACATGGTCTAGAAACTGTACTTCCTAGAGCCAAAACTCACACCTCGAGAACTTAGCAAATAAAGGATACCACCTCAAAATCTGTAATATAGTCCTCAAGTGAAAAGTATACTCCCCCTCAGAAGGCGAATAAATCAGAATACTATCTACAAAGACCACCACAAGATAATCTAAATAAGGGCTAAAGATGTGATGCATCAAGTCCATAAATGCCGCCGAGGTATTTGTCACATCAAATGGCATAACCATAACTCATAATGTCCATAACGAGTGCGAAAAGCTATCTTCGCCACATTTTCCTTCCATACTCCCAACTAATGGTACCCCGATCTAAGACCGATCCTTGAGAAACATCCCAAACCCCCAAGCTAGTCAAACAAGTCATCTACCCTCGATAATGGTTACTTATTCCCGATAACAACCCTGTTCAGTCTCCTATAATCCACACACAAATGTAATAGTCCCATCCTTTTTTTTTGCGAACAATGCCGAAGCATCTCACAGTGAAGTACTAGGACAAGTAAAACCCTTACCCAGTAAATCAGTCAGCTGCTCCTTCACCTCTCTCTCAACTTAGCTGGAGCCATACGGTAAAGTGGAAGGGAATAGGCATAGTGCTTGGGATAAGCTCTATCGTGAACTCTATTTCCCGTCTCAGCGGTAGACTAGTCAAGTCGTCCGGAATGACATATAAAAACTCACCCACTACTGGCGGCAACACACTCTCTGTAGTCCCACTATCATTTGCAACCAAGCTAACCAACATGTAACTATGACCTTACTAACTCCTCGAGTTGTACAAGGGTGAAACTAAGAAACCCCCACGATCTCCTGTGAAATAAAAGCTATCTCCCTCAAGAGTGTATACTGTCACTCTCCCTCTGTAGCAATCTATACTCGCCCGGAAAGCAAACAACCAATCCATCCCCCAAAATAATATCAAAACCAGACATGTCAAACAAAATGAAGTCAAAATAAAGGATGCAATCAGTTATCTCTATGGAGCAATCTCTACAAATCCTCGTTAGTATCTCACTACCCCAATTGGTGAACCATAAGATGGTGGAACAAGGCAATCATCACAAGCCCCTGAATAAAAAAAAAAAATCTCCCAAGTGTAATATTTATTAACTAGATCCAGACAACACAATCATTTATAATTTTATCCAAATCAGTTAGACTCGTTCATAACTTTTACTCACGTATTTCTAAATGACAAGTGAAAACCACCATTCACTTGTAAGTCGTATAACAATCCAAGCTCTCAAGTTCTAGTGCCTCAACCACAATATTTTTACTCTAAGTACATTCACACAATTTGTATCTTAAACACAAGATTCATATTCAGGAAATTCGTATCATCCAACTCTTAACCTGATATACAATTTTCTCCAAAGCAATAATCAATGCTTACCTTTTATTCAATCATAATTCTGGAATCAATCTTGTAAACTAAGCTAGAACTAGGTTCATAATTCACATCTCAATTTGGCCCAATTCATGCAACTCATTATTTTCACAAGGCCTATATTCATAAGTTCATTAAATCAACCCACTATTCTTATCACATCTAGCATCGATCATCTTATAGAACTAGGTAAGACAATAGCATTCATTACTAGGTTACCTCCCTAGTTCACCACAATATAACTGACTCCAATTCAATAAAAAAATCATCACAACCCATAACTTTCAGATTCGTCTTCGCATTACAATTAAATATTCATCCTAAGCACGAAATCAAAATTCAATTGCATCATAATTTTGATTAATCCACAACAATATTCTTTTCAAACTATTCATGTTCATACAATTTTCCTTTAAACCAAAGACCATCAATCATCGCCTGAGAATCTAACACATCTTATAGACATACTTGTTTAATCAACACTTATATAACTTAAGTCAACCATCCCCACCCATTGGTTACACTAAACAATTAACACCGAGTTCTAACACAGCCTTTCGCAAGGAAGGGATTCATTTAAACAATACAATATACTGCATACTCAAGTCATGCTAGTGTTCAACTAGCTTACTAATACTCAACCCTAAGTGAATGTTATCCGAAAATAATACATCTCTCCACAAAAGAGTTTAACACAAGGATATCTCTAAAATTTTTGGTACAAATACTCTAAATATCCACCGTCCAGTCCATACACAAAAATTTCCACAAGTCTAAATTCTTATTTTTGCATTTCTGGGTCTTATATGTCTTTTTATTTATGGTTTTCTACCTCATTCGCATTTGTTCATTAAAGTTTTATAATTCTTTCATTATTCCTTATTTTTATAGCTAGGTAATAACCCTTCATGGATCACAACTCCTTTTGTTACTGGTTGATGATGCACCACCCATCAATTGTAACGCAAGACTTGAGACCAATCCAGTCTGTATAAATATCAAGGTCATAGTACTATAATTCATGAATATCAGGTACTAACCTAGTATACATATACATATATATATAAGACCACAGTCAACTAAGTAGATAACTGGGTCCACAGTCTATCTCATAAATAACTAGGTACACCGCCTACCGTATAGATAACCAACTGCACAACCTATATCTCAAATAACTAGGCATACGGCCTATCCCATAAAACATACGGTCTGTCACATAGACATGAGTTTCTAATCTTAGTCAACCATTATATCAAACAATCATATACCCTCAATCAATCGAAAAATCAAGTATAGTGCATACTCGTGCACACTAATGCAACACGTGCACATAAAACATACCACCCAAACTAGTCCAAATAACCTAAGGTCTAAAATTCTCCCACTGTCCCTAGGTATTCATTCCTTCAATAAAACCTATGCTCTGATACCACGTTGTCACGCCCCGAATTTTCACGAATTTGGGGAATGAGTGAGAATCGAAATAAGAAAATAAAATAAAAGACAATTTAATGGATTCAATTAAACGTACATTCATTCCTTCAACATATACTCACGTAAGATGCATTCAATAAATATATCTTACATGTCATTTGGGCTTAAGCCCTTACACCACAAAATATGCCCTAATGGCCCATTTTCCTTCTAAGTTTCTGTCCCCTCTACTCTGCAAGACTTTCTCAAGTCTCAAGTGCCGGGAGCGTCATCTGTAATATGATATCCCACGAATGGGTCAGCGCAACTGCTGGTATAACACAATGCTAATGCAAGGAAAAAAATTAAGGCGTGGCATGTGCAAGTGCACATTTATAATCTACCTTCCATCCAATTTATCAACATAATGCAAAGGCAGTATATGTGACACACGCATGCAAACTCTATGCCACGCCCATGTCTCGTTTACGGACCGCGTCCAATGGATCCATGAGTACCAATGCAATGGCTAATTTTGAGTTTTTCACCACAGGATCTACACCCTTATAATGCATAGCACTAAATGCTCAACCCACACTATGCTTTCAAAGGATTCACCATACAATAATGCAATCTCTATGAAGCATTTCACCAACACCCAAAGTATACTTTAAATAATGCATTCCACTTAAAGCAACACCCAAAGTATACTTTAAATAATGCATTCCACTTAAATCAACAATAATATTTGAATCACCAAACTTCTTTCTCATGTATGTATGCTATACATAATCAATTTAAACACGTACTCAAGTCACATATTCACAATCTTAATGACTCTCCAAGAACATAAATCATGTACAGCACTAACACATGGAACAAATCATAACTCCAAAGAACAACAAAGAATACACAAGCACATTAACAATCAACTCTAGGTTTTGTTTCAAAGTGACCATTCCCTATGTGATCGTCTAATATTAAATAAACATATGGTTCATCCAATCAACATGCAAATCATTCCTAAACTTAATCATATTCCTTACTTAGCAAAATATCATACCTGATAGGGTTTGTCTTAACCCTAGAGAGTTGTGTCAGCCACGAAGTCAAACCAACCGGTGATAATGTAGTCCTCTTACTGTATCTATCTAGAAGATCAAACTGCCTTCTCCTTTCCTTTCAGGTGTTCCTAAGATTCACAAATATGTTTCAGTCTATCGTTACATGAATCTATGTTATTCATCAAATTTTATGTCTCTTTACTATTGGTATCTCTTTTACTTGAATATACTCTACCATTGAATCCGGAATAGTCGAAAAAATTCGATTTAGACATTCACGGAATTCAATTCGGGCATCTATACTAAATAGGCAAGATGGTCATTTTGCACTTTTATGGGTTTTTTATTTTTTGGGACCCCATCTCGTGACATGGACCTCACCATTGGTTTCAGAAGGTCCAAGATAGTCAAAATACACTAATAACTTGTCTAATTTGGACTCCGGACTATTTTGCTATATTTAAATTAATTAAATATTATAATTATAATATATATATATATATATTCTGGTGGAACAGGTAACACGGGTGGTACTTGTCCAACTGGTTCTGGCTCATCTTATCTTCCAACACGTCTAGGGTTTGAGGCGTGGGGGTTACGCCTTGCGCCATTTTTTTTCTTTCTAAATCTGTTAGGCCCAAACAACGAATAAGGGCCTTGTTCGAGGATAAGATATCCCTGCCCCAATTCAATCCAATTTCTGATTTCCTGAGACCGTAACCAAACAATCCAAATTCTCTTTTAAATTAAAAATCCTCATTTCAAAACGACGCAGTATCGCCTGTATAAATTATCAAATGACAGCGCTTCGGGGAGACACTATTCATCATCTCCTCGACTTTCCAGTAGGTCAACATTAGGGTTCCGTCGCCATCTCCGGCGACGGCGACACTGTTTCGGTGGATTTTCAATGTTTTTCAAATGCCGTCCTCTTCCATTTTTCATATAGATCTCATTTCTAAGGTTATTTTTCCATTTTATCTACTGAAGCTTCACGAAATAACCAAGAACCGTGGCTCCAGCCAACTGGGTTCTTGTTATTTCGAGCTCAGTTCTTTACTGTTTCTCTACCATTCGTTTTGATTTAGTTTTCTGCACTCGAGGGGATTAATTCTTCATAGTTCAAACTAGGTTTAGAGTACAAAAATTTCCAAACCCGAATTATCCTCTTAGACCTGCAACTCTACTTTTCTCACTCAAATTTGCATCATTTTCTTTGATTTTTCTTGCATTATTTTTCTTATTTCATGCTCTGTAAAACCCTAAAATCAAAACTAGCTATCAGGCCTTTTAAACATAAAACAGAATCTAAGTATTACTCACCTATTTTTTTGATTTCTTGGTGCTGGTCTCTTCTTCTTCTCTTGTTTGCTGTTTTAACTTCTGGACTTCCTAATGATTTTCTCAACTTTTTGAAAATGTTCACAGCCCTTCAATCTCTCTATCCTTTTTCATTTTCCTATCTCACGCACACCTATATACATATATACAACTTCACTCAAAACCACCCACCTCACCCATGATTTTTCCCTTCTTTCCTTCCCTTTTCTAACTCCTTCTTTTGTTTTCCTTCTTGTCTCATCTTTCTATTTAATGTTGCATCTGTTTTGTGTTTTATATATATATATATATATATATATGTATATTATATTACACCCACACACACACACCAATCGACACACACACACACATTGCACACACAACAGTACACACACACCCACCTGCACACACAGGCTAGCACACACACACACCCCACTTGCATGCATGCTTTTCTTTTCCTAATGCATACATATTTATATACATATACATTAAACTATACCGTATATATATATACGTATAGTTATACCTTACCTATACATGCATATATAATCACATATACACATATATACACATTTCTACACCTACGTACATACACTTATTTTAAATAGGATACACCTATATATAAACGTACACATGCGTGGGAATGCGTACGTGCACGCATTACGAGGCTAGGTTCTAGGGTTGCTCGGGGTGTCGCCCGTACTGACTATACAATTGAAACTGGTTCACATTCCTAAATCATTTTGTCCGCATGATATCATGATATAGAGCTTTAACAGCTTGGGTAACAACTAGTATTGTATTACTCGACCGGTCTACCTCGGTTCACGTGCTATCCCAGGTCAGGGTATTTCAACTAGTACTTTTCTGTTTTAAAAACAAAATTTTTTTTCTCAATTTTCAGGTCTCTACATACCTTATGTACATTAAATTTATTTAAGTAACGTAAATAAGGAAGTAGCCCTCATTTGGATTCAATAAAAATAATCGTAAGACCTAATTCCTTATGGAATAAAGTCAGCTCTCCTTCCAAGAACAAAATTCTAGATTTCCTAAAAATCACGTCTTGAGCACTACCTAGTTACGTAGGTTACCGTTAAGCTAAAATTTATTAAAATTTATTTTTAGACTACTGAATACCTAAGAAACAAAAAGTAGAACTTTTACAAGCCCAATTCAAAGTATTTTAAATACCTATTTTTAGAGGCCTTAGCACAACAATGACTTGGTCAAACATGACTGTTTCGAAATCCGATTGACTTACTTTGATCTTGTAGCTTATAGGAGTAGAATTATGGAATAATTGTGAAAATCTTATGTCATTACTTGAGTCTTTGGAGCCTGGGTTGTGACAAGACTCATTTGACCAGGTCATATTTTTAGCTTTTTTCTTTCATACTTTTCTTCCTTTCTAAAGATTTTTTATGATCGGCTAGGTGACAACAATAGCATCTACCATTATTTTTTCTCTTTATCATTTGGTATTTTTTTATCTTACTAGACTCTTTCTCCGTTAGGGTATTTGAAGTTGGTTCTTTTCTTTTTTTTGATCACTAAAAGTAGTTTTTTTGGCTTTCTTCCTTAAGGAATTTCTTGAACTGCTTAGTTTTTAGGGCCACTTTATCATCATTCAGTTGATCAACATTATTAACAACTCTTAATGCTAAACCCTTTGCTTTTTGAGTTTTTAAAGTCAAATCATATGTTTGTTGGCTACCCACTAGTTCATCAACCCTTAGTGTAGTCAGGTTTCTTCACTCTTCCATAGTAGTTACTTTAGGTTGAAACCTATCAGGTAATGACCTTAGAATTTTCCTTACTATTTTATATTCCTTTATCATCTTTCCAAGATTATGACACTGAGTGATAATCTCATTCATAACATATGTTCCTCTATTCTATTTGTTTTGAGGTGTGCAATAAAGAACTAAAGCTTAGTACTTTTAACTAGGGGTGCATAAAAATTGAGAACCGTAAACCTGACCTAATCCAAACTGAATGGTTTGGGTTGGGTCAGTTCTAAATAAGGTTCGAGTTGGGTCAGTTCTAGTATTGGTTTATTTGGGTTGGTTTCGGTTTAAAGTTCGGTAAACCAACCCAATTCAAGAACCGAACTCCAAATAAATTTTTTTTTAAAAAAAAGGTTCTCATACATATAATGTAATATATATATATATATGCACATCATATTTATATATATATATATATATATATTAGATGCACTTTCTTTTGTAGTATGTATACATATATATACATAGCCATATGTATACTGACCAATAAATTTTGTGAATTTTTTTTCTCTTTTACAATAATAAATTAATATATGTACAAAATTAAGGTAAGCTTCTCATTCATAATGTAGCCTTTATTTTTCTTTATCATATCCATTACTTCCCCCCCCCCCCCCCAAAAAAAAAATTCTATTATTCCATATCCAATACAACCCTAAATTTATTGCATTAGCTAGAGATTCTCTAAAGTTGGAAGATTGGGTATGATAAGAGTGACCTAGATTCTACAACTTTTGGTATATGTATATATTTTGTGCAGGTGGGGAACTAGGGAAAGTTACAGAAGCTCCCACAAGTGAGCTCTAGTAAAGGAATGTTAAAAATGGCCTTTCTACAACCATTTACTACCCAAAAAAAAAAACTGTCCGACCTGACCCAACTTAAAAATATTCGGGTTAGGTTGGGTTGGGTCAGGTCGGGTCGGGTCGCTCTCGGCTCAAATTTCGATTCTCTTTTCTAAGAACTGTCTAAAGTTGGGTTGGTTCCGATTCTCCTATAACCCGAACCATGTGCACTTCTACCTTAACTACGGTTATACCTTCATTGGTTATATTAAGCACATTCTAAGCTTCTTTTTTTCATACAAACCTTTTCGTATAAGGATTGATGGAAAATTCTCGTTCAAGTTTTTCAATATGCATAATTTGATTTGTTAAAGGTTGAAGCATGGTTTATGGATTCTTCAGAGGTCACATTTTATAAATATATATTTAAATATTCCATAGAGCAATGCAGAAGTCAATTAACAACTCCATAGAGGCAATATAGGATTATATTTAATTAACTAAAATTAATTTAATCAATTAAAAAATTCATAGAGTAACGTAAATAGTCCCAAATTAATTATTTAATTAATTAATCCAATTAATTAGACAAGAATCATTGAACTTAAGTGGCTTAACCAAGTGTTCTAGATAGTTATTTAAATACATGGTTCTTATCATATTATAACCAAATTCTAAATTAAAAGCAATAATAAGAACAAAATAAATAAGAACACATCCATAAGTTAAAAGACACCGATTGTAAGGACCTAAAAAATTATCAAAGGGTAATTCAGTAAATTGTCAACATAGACTGAGGTCAAACTAAAAATTTATTGAAGATGTGTCACATAAATTATAAAATGAGTCGATAATTCATTACAATGACACAGTGAGGTGTAAAAGGAATTTTAGTAAATTATTTGGGACCAGTGTGAGTCATAGGATTACATAGTCATCTATAGGACCCAGATAAAGATGAAAATGCAAACAAAAGAATTTGAAAAAATGGACAGTATATTTAGAATCAGATCGTCGAAATTAGTTAGGGTACCAATTTTGGTGCGATTCTGAGACAATTTAAATTTAGGCATGTATGCGCGTATAGTTGGCCAACTGGCCACGTGGCACCTCGAGAAGTGTGAGAAGCTTTTTCAAGAAGCCAAGTGAAACCTTCTAGAATATGACATGTTTCAGTAATTTGGTGGTGAGAAAAGTGTTAGTGTGTGTGAGGGTACATTGTAGGGAGACAAAGTTGACACGGATGAGACAAGGGGATGGCATTTCCCCATCACCTTTTTCTCTTCCTTCCTTCCTTTTCCTCATTTCTAATTTCCTTCTCTCTCATACAAACTCTCTCTCCTTCTTTTAGACTTTATCTCTTTCTTTTTCTCTTACTCTCCCTCTTATGGTTGTGTGTGTGAGGATATGTGAGTGTGTGTTTTAGAGTGGGTGTGTGTGAACTTATATGTATGTGTGTGTATAAGTATTAGTAAGTATGTGTGAGAGAGAATATGTGTCATGTATATATATATATATATATGTATGTGTGAGAAAGAATATGTGTCGTGTATATATATATATATATATATATGTATATATATACACACGTGTGTGTGTTTGTGTGTGAGAAATACACTGTGAAGCCAAAATTAAGGGGAAGAATACCAGAAAAATAAGAAAAGAAAAAGAAGGAAAAGAGGGAAGGAAGGACCAGAACCTGGGCACAGTGGGTTGCCATTGATGAGTATCAAAGCTTTCTCTCTCCCCTCTCTCTCTAGAAACCATGGAGTAACGGACAGAGGTAAGGGTTTATGAACCTCTCATTTAGTTCAGAATCTAGATTGAAGCCTATATTTGTAGATATATATATATATATATATATATATATATTTGTGTGTTTGCCATTGTGTGTATGTATATAACGGTATGTGTGTGTGTGTATATATATATATATATATGTATATGAGAAATAACTATTTGAGATCTTTGATGCATTCGGTTTCTTGGACACATTGAAGAAATTCCTATAGTCTCTGTGAGACAATTGAAGTGCTTTGAGGGTGGAAGGAGTGCTTGAAAGTGAACGGTTCGTAATGGGGAAGCCATGGTCGAACCTTGAAGGTTTTGGGGTTTTGGGGTTTTGGGGTTTTCGACGATTTTTGTACCATGAGATTTAACCTAAACACTGATAGAGGATGTGTAGTGATGATTGGGAGATAATAGGATTAAGAATAGTGGTCAAACGATGGGAAAATTACGAGTTTCAAAACTCGTCGAAAAAATAGGTTTCGTCGAAAACCCGTCACGTCACACTCCTTAACTCCTTAAAATGCCTCTAATGGCTTGTATGAACACTTAAAAGAGGCTTAAAATGAAAAATAGAGGAAAAACTAGAGAAAAAATAGCAGGAAGAATTTTACAAAAATTAGGGTTCCAGCGAGTCCCGCTTGAGAAGATGACCAGTGACTCGCCAATAGCGGTCAACGCAAATGTTGACTGGTCAACGAGTCAACAGTTGACCATTGACCAGTCAAACCAGGTTATGGGTTAGGTCAACCAGGTATCTGAGTTGGGTCAACGGGTCAAACCAGATCAATGGGTTGAGTGGCCTTAGGGACTGTTTGTTTATGCAGGTTTTGAAAAATGGATTCTTAGGTAAAAGGTTCAAAATAAACCAGTTCAGAATTGGAAAATGGTTCACTATTGAACCAATTCAAAAAGGATAAAATTACTAAAATGCCATTCCTTTAATAATTTGAATTTTAAATGTAATTAAAATGACAAAAGGGGGCTTTCTTAAGGTTATTAGACATTCGGACTCAATAGCGGGGTTGGTTCAGACATTTGGGGACCCGGGTTAGTCCCACGTAATTATATAAAATTATGAAAATACCCTTAATGATAGTTTAAGTAACTTAAAGTCAAATTAAGATTTGAAAGAGGTGTTTCTAATGTTTTTGAACATCAGAAAATCAAATATAACATCAGAATAATGAAATGGGGACTCGGGGTGGTCCCATATAAATATGTGAAATTACTAAAATGTTTTTGGCCATGAAACAAATATCTAAACGAGTTAATAAAATATAAGAAAACCATCTTTAAGGTTTTTAGACCTTCTAGATTCGATTCCAAGGTCGATTTTGTGAGATGGTGTCTCGGTAGACGCTTAACTTGTTCGATAAATTACAAAAATGCCCTTATGGGTTTAGAAGACATTCATATGACTTAGAAATAATATTATAGGGCCTCTTTAGAGTTTTTGAGTCTCAAGAACACATTTTTTACACCCGTTGGGACAAACGGGTATCTGATATAAAGGCTAATATGTAATTAGCCATTGAGAACATTTAGAGTTGACAAGATACCTTAGTATTAAGGACCAAGGTGGTTCTGAGAATGGAACAACGAAGGTACAAGGTAATTGAGACTCGTTACGAATGACACATGTAGTATTTCCTTGTAGTACGATGATGATTGAGACTAGGGTGAGGTCCTGACTTGTTGACATGTATGTTTGTCATTATTACTAAACACCTTGTTATTTATTTATCACTATGCTACAACCCTTATTATGATTTTCATGGTGTTAGACTCTTATATGATATTATAATGTGAATATGAATATCATGTTGACACTTACTATTGTTTACATTTATGTTATAGATGTATAACTATGAACACTATGATTTTTGTGATTACCGGTGAATCAAATATATTGTATTACATTGATTTGCAATTGTTGTAGACTTTGATTCTTGTTATTATTTATATTGTTGATGCATACCTGAGTGGTGTGAGATTTGAATGGATATGATGATATTGAACATACTTGAATAGTGTGATATTTGAGTGGATATAATGATATTGAGCATACTAGAGTGGTACACAAGAATTATAGTGGGATAGAGGATTTTGATCATACTAGAGTGGTGTGAGATTTGTGGATTTGATGATGCGGACTTGTGTGATAGTGAGAGAATGTGAGCCATGATTATTGTGATAGAGATGATGTCTCTCTTTGGTTACAGACCACAGCCTTGCGAGGGAGGTTTCTCAAGCCTGTGAGTTAGCAACTCATGAAAGGGCAGGATACAAGCACTTTAGGGGCCTTGTGCATATGTAAAAGATATCATGAAATCATAAGCATATCATATTGCATTCATGAAAGTATTTCGCATTATACATTGAGTGCTTGCATTGGTTATTTGGATGAATGCGGTAGATGATGGTTGACTTGTATATCATGGTTGTACTTAATATTTACTGGGACCGTGTGGTGATCACACATTGCTTTTTATCTATTTAATGATTGTGTTGGTGGTGGTGCCAATCCATTTTTATCTATCTATTGTCATTAGATGTGTATATTATTTTTGTGGATTTAAATAGGAAATGGAGGTACTTCATAAGCTTGTATGAAAATACTTATGTCTCATGTTCGATATTGTGTATACTAACTACCTAGTCATTATTGTTATACCACGTAGAGTGGTGCCATGTCTTATTAATTATATTGTCTACATTGGTGAATAGTAGATGTTATTATTGTGTGATGCATATTCGACATTCGGATTGTCCTCCTTAGACTTGCATTAGTTTTTATACGCTGCTTGCGTGTGTATTTTGAGAAAACCCGATTGAGCATTATGGCTTACCCCTGCTGTTCATGGGAATGGCAAGTATTGACTTGATGGACGACAGTAGTTAAAGCATTGCAAGGTGGATAGAGGCCATTATAAAGTTTAGTTTACACTGTTATATTTAATTATTAAATTATTTATTAAGGGTGCGTGTTCCTTTTCGACCTTGTTGTATATGTTATATATATATAAGGATTGTTAGAGTCAGTTCTGGACATTGCCATGTTTTACACCGTTGATGAATGGTTGGCATAGTGCCTTTGATAGTAATCAATTTCATTTAATCCCGTTATGGGACTTGAGCGAATCTAATCAGGGAACCAAACCGAAACTGAAACCGATTAAGGAAAACTAATCAAAGGAAATCAATTCAAAAAAAAATGGCATGTGTTTATATACTTGACTAGGATAGTTAATCTTATTACCTTCCTTCCGGAGTCCTAATGACCCCTCAGTCCAGCTCTCCAGGTTAGGGACGTGACACTGATCTTACATGAGAGACTCTCTTGGGGAATAAAACATACAGCATTGCAAGAAAAATATCACTATAAAACCAATGAGTTACAAAAAAATACCTGACCACTAATTATTAACTTGTTACAGTACATCGTAAACTTACACCATTAGTCAATTCTCCACGTATTTTGTTCTATAATGTTCTTTTATCCTCTAATCACGTCTTCAAGTCGATCTTTTCACAACATTTACTTTATCCATGATCTTATCTTCTTTAGATCTATATTTACTAGTGCGGTGTAAAAAGTGTTCCTATGATGCTGCTTTAGGTGTAAAAGCTTCACAATCACCTTTGTGAAATAGAAATTATATGGAACCCAAACTCTAAATTATAGAATCAAACACATGGATTCATAGAGTGCCTAAGTGCTTAACAAAATATGCAAAAAAATAGGTACTCTATTACAAAAATAGCAACTCTCAAAGTTTGAGTTGAGAAATTCTTAAAAAGAAAGAATATATATATATATATATATATATATATATATATATATTAGGTAACTCTAAAGCTAATATAGTTTAGAATAAGAGAATCAATCATAATTTCAAAAAATTGACACACTTTAGATGGACTATGCACTTCCGTTCGGATGAACCTTGGTTCTATTCAGATGAGAAGGATAACGTTTTGAAAATCTAATCAGTTTCGATTTTAAGTTCAATGTCAAAACCACTAAATGTTAAAAAGACAATATAAGACATATTTTAAGTTAGTTTTTAAGGCTATAGTTAAAACTAAAAGGTTCATAACCTATGGTCTTATAAAATCTAAGTCCCAAGGAAACTCGTAACATGAAAGAGTAAATATATATACATCTTACAAATACACCTAAGATGAATGTATGATGAGCATGTGAGTTTATACATTTCTTATAGTAGATCTAAAGTATCAAGATGTATATGATGTTCATCTTTAAAAGTCTGTAGTTGTAATTCAAGTCCTATATGATCCAGTGTTCAACAAAGTAATTGACTAACATTGTAGCTGCATCGAGATTGGATTTATCATAACAATTACAAATTCAATCTAAGACTTTTGGAATGAATTTTTAACACATAAAATATTATAGGAAAACCTCACAACATTGTAACTCAAATTTCTTAACACCAATTACACTATATGGTCATAATGCATGCTTAGTTTTCTCAAAGGCCACAATATCACTAGCAATCTCTAGAAGCCCACTAAAGGATTTACTAATTCTGATGAATCCTTCAACACTCATCTAATTGATTGGGATAATAACCACTACCAGATCATTATATGGTCTCATAACACCACTATTACTTTTATTGCAACACTAATTAGCAATCGTGATGATGCTAGTGAGGTTTGTAATAAGCTTGCTTCATGTTACTCATTTGTAGATGGTTCTAGAGAATTTCAACTTATTGTTGATTCTACAATCTAAAGCTAGACTTTTGTTAGACTATCAATGACATATTTTCATGCATGCAATTCTTTTGGGATCAAATCTCTCTCTCTCTCTCTCTCTCTCTCTCTCTCTCTTCGATCTAACTTGGCAGTGTCCTAAAGATCCTAAGCTCTTCACTACATGTAAAGATCAACATCATCTCTATCAATTTCTTATGGATATGCGTGATGATTTTGAACATGTGTGTAGACAACTTGTACATCTCTCACCTCTTCCTTATTTGAACCAAGCTTTTAATAAAATTCTTCAATATGAGACGCGTACGCATAATTGATTTTAGAGATTTTGATTGGTTCCCTATTATGAATTTAATAGGGTTTAGGGTTACATCTAAATATATGTTATGTGAGTTCTCATAACGAGTGGCGATTTTTTCATTCTTGAAAAGTTACTTTGCATTCATGTTAAGCACTTAGGTACTCTAGGAATCCTTGAATTTACTTCTACTATTTTATAGTTTGGATTACATATATTTTCTGCTTTACAAAGGTAATTGTGAATGTTTCTTTTTATCTAAGAGAAGTATTTGAGGACAGTTTTAGTACCTCTACACTGGTTTTGTGGATTCGAAGGTTATCAAATCATGACTAAAGTAGTTATTGTGAAGAGATCAACTTGAAAGTGCAATCAACGTAAAGGAATAAATTGAGGACTTACTAACAGTGTAAGACTACTAAGCAGCATAGTAGGTTAGTAATCAATGGTATGTTATTCATTCTACTAATTGGTTTTTTACAGTGATTTGATCTCATGCAATTGTGAGTTTTATTTTTCAGGAGGTTTTTTCGCGTAAGATCTGTCTCTTACTCCTAAATATGCTTATTATTGTGATTTGTTTTAACACTTGACTATAACACTGATAGGGATTTGATATTTAAATAACTATTTGAATATTTGATTAATCCACTTAAGTTCACAATGCATATCTAATTAATTTGGGGCTATCTATGTTATTCAGTAGAGTAGTTAATTGATTAAATTAATTTTAGTTAATTAATTATAATCTTATAGCTCCTTATTGGACATTCTTAACGATTGTGACAATAGGAATGTTATTTAAATTTCTCATAGGGTTGTGTTTCATAAACGGACAAAACATATAAAGATTAATTATCATTTTTTCCAACATCATCTTAGTCATAGATCTTTTCAGCTCCTCTCTATTGCTTCTCATGATCAATTTAAGATCTCTTCACCAAATCTCATCCTCTAAGACGCTTGCATGACCTTATTTTCAAACTCAAGCTCATCTCTCTCGCACTTCACCTTGAGACTTTTTTTTTTAAAGAAGCGATGGGGTATTAAAATTCATGTCTTGCAACCAACTCAATCAACTTACAAGACATAACCTAACATAACCCAACTTAAAAGCCTCTCTAATATAAACCTTGGACAGATAATCCAACTCAGCCCATAGTTAAGTAGAAATAAATACTTACATCTCCCTAGTGAAAAGTGACACTTAAACCTATCTCCTTTTTGAAAGAGACATGGATGGCCACTGAGTTAGCCCTAATTGATTCACTCCACCTTGAGTTTAAAGGGCTGTTGAATATGAAATGTAGAGTATCTTGTATAATATTCCTGTAATATCTCTTTATACTGTTTCCATATATGTCTCATTACTCTCCTATATAAGGAGCCCTACTACACACATCTTTTAATCAATTTAGTACAATATTTCCTTCTCTTCTATCAACTGGGATTGAAAAACTAAATTTGATACCCTACTAGAATTGTCAAAAATAAAGAAAACATTTTGCTCACAATTATGATCTTTCTAGATTACTTTTCCCTTTGACTTATTAAAGCATAAAACTAATCGAGCATTAATAGATGAAAAGAGTTTATGCTTGACTTTGTCCATGAACCATAATGTGAATGAAGTAAAGCCAAAGAAAGTATGATGGGATTATTTTTTTTCACCATTTTGAATCTAATATACCATAAAGTGACAAATATATTCAAGGCATGACACATGTATGTATAGAGCTCTTCAAGGTACAAATCAAGGAAAATTGTTCTATCCATATCACATAGGCACGGAGAGTTCCAAGGCTATCTGGTTCAGAACATGGCACCACCTTCCATACCCTACCAACCTCAGAATAAGGAAATAGAGTTCAATATGGAAACTACTATTTTCGGATATTTACGAATCCTTACTTTAATGGTTCATAATCCTACTCAACTTAAGAAATCTATAATTTATAAATAAAACTATAAGGTACGCTTTCAATTCAAGTTCAATTATTCTTTTCAATTACAGTCTTTTTCTATTTACTAACTTTATCATTGGAACGGCTACCACCAAAACCTACCTGGTGACCCTCTGATCCTAAATTCTTAACAGGTAGCGAAGGACGAGAGGCCCCTCTGATCAAAAAGAGGAACATCAGAATCAATGTTTGAATGAAAAAGAATAATTATCCTAAGTTTTTTTCTTAATAATTTTTTTCCAAAACAAGGCATCAATTATGACATTCATATATGTCTGATGATAGAAAATAATGAGAAAAAAATCAAGAATAGATAATATTTTTCTCATAAAATATAATATGTAAAATAAAATTGTCAACTAGTCCTTTAGTCAAATTCTAAGATTACCGTTAAAGGGTGGATTTGATTGTCATGAGAATGAAAATTTAGTTTGGTGCATATAAATTGTCCCAAGATACCCCTTGATTGATCCATAAAAAAAAAATCTAAGATTACCGAATGAAACTAGCATTATTAACATGGTGAAAAGTATTGCCAATGCATGTAGGGGAGGGTTTTAATCATTGAATAATTTAGAATTAAGTATAAAATGATTAAAATAAATAAAAATTTAATATCTAAAACATCCAATAATTAAAATATTTTGCTTCATATGAACTCGTACTTTCATTATTATTGCCTTTTTTTTTTTTTTAATCTCATAAGAAACTAGCCAGACTTTGTGGATTTGGTCATTCAAGTCAAATTATAATTTTTCAATACCGCAAAGTAGGGTCATTCTACTCAAATTATTTAATTATCTTTCGAATTTGAATGATTTCATCTATAAACAAAAAAATACATCATCTTTAGTAGAGTCATTCGAATTTAAGGCTCATATTTGAATGACTTTTGTTACTGTTAGATTTAATTGATTTGTCTGTTAATACTGTAATTGTTGTAATTATACTATTAAATTGATTGGTTAATTATAATACTCATTGCTTTTGCAAAAAAAAAAAAAAAAAAAAACAATTTTGTAAAATTTCATATTATTGTCATTTTTATTTTTAAAATGATTAAATTCATGAGTTTTTGTATGATAATTATTTATTAAATAAATCCATTCAAAATAATGAAAAAGTAGCCCATCGCAAAACAATCCAATAATTTTAAAAACAATACTTAACTCTAAATTAAGTAGGAGAAACTTTCAGCTATCTAGATAAGTGTTTTAATCACAATTAGTCACATATAAAGTGTACATGCATTTTTTTATTTTATTTAATTTTTATTTTTAATTAAAACTAAATAGTCACATGATATTAATATAATTGCATGCCTGACACATTAAAATTGTAATTTTAATATTTTAGTATAAAAATAGTACTTAACTCCAAACTAGATAAGAGGAATCTCCTTTTACTCGGATATGTATCTTAATCGTAATATGTCACATATACAATGCAATTATGTTTTTTATTTTACTCACTATATATTTATCAGTTAAAACTAAATAATCACACGATATTTATATAAATATATGAGACAGATTAAAGTTAAGATACATATGTAAATAAGACGATTCAAGATTCCTCCTACTCTTCCTATCATTTTTTTTATGGATCGGTTAAGGATATCGTGTGTTAATTTATGCACACCAGATTAAATCACTATTTCTGTGATAATTAGATCTACCTTTTAAACTTTAGTTGCTAACTCTCGATAAAAAAGATATTAAAACTCTAGATGTTGGATCCTACTCTTCCTATCCAATTAGAAGCAAGTAGTGTCCTTTAGTATAATGTTTAATAAGCGAAGCAGTCATCTAACAATCTTCATCCCAATAAACATTACTATGGTCTGTTTGGGCATAAAAGTTATTATAAAATTGAGAAATGGTTGCAGTGTTTTCTTAGAAGCGTACTCCAAAGTTTTATAATATATTCACTAACAGACTTTCTCAATCAAGAAGGAATCGATTAGTATGTCATTCTATGTTTTCGGTTATTGATTTCAAACTTGAAAGTCGGCTCTGTCGGGGGCCCACTGACCATATTAGTTTATGATTGATTAAATCATGGCGATGGCGAATTTTGACAAACAAAGCCAAGGAGGAAACGGACATCAGAAATTAAGGAAAAAATGTGAGATGACACACATTTTCTAGGCAAGAAAGCGTGTTTCCTTAAAGCCCAAGTCATGGGTTGTTTTTAGAGAGAGAGAGAGAGAGAGAGGGGCAGCAGCACACAACCCGCGTTGCAGCGACCATTGGGTCAAATCCCAGTGAAAGTGGTCTGCCTTTTTCTATCCACTAATGCCAAAATTTTCAGTAAAATAACCTCACAAAATACGTAGGTGGAATACATTCATCCCGTAAAGCCTACGTGTTGCAAAACTTTGTTAAAATATTATTGTTTCTGAAAATTTTAGCAATTGCACTTTTCTACCTCAAAATAGTTTTCAGTCGGCCTTATAAGCCTCCGTATTCTGTGGGTGCTGAAAGTTTTTTCTTAGACGTGTGGCTATTTCCATTCCCTTGGGTTAAAATCTTTGAACAAATGAATCAAGATTCAAAAGTAGGTTTATAAGGCATGTTTTTTGAAGTAGTTTAGTATTTATATGATTTAGAAGTGATAATAAAGTATGTGCATAACATTACTGTTGGATTGTACTACATCGTCCATCTCTAACTCCTCTAGTCTATCTATATAGCTGGTTACCCCTCTCCTTAACACTTGGGTTTTAAGGAATTGACCTGGACCTCCAATTTTCAACATAGTATCAGAGTCAGGCCAGAGATCTAACCTTGAGCTAGATGCACGGGGCCGCACACCTGGTTTCCCTTTATGGCTGGCTGCCACTCTCCTTAACACCTGGGTTTAAAGGAGCTGAATGGGCCGGGCCTCCAATTTTCAACAATTACAAAGTAATAAAATGTTTTAGGATTACAATTAAAAAGATCGTAAACTAAAGGAGCTGAATGAGTTGGACCTCTAATTTTCAACAATTACAAAGTAATAAAATGTTTTAGGATTACAATTAAAAGGATCGTTAAACTATATATCGCTATAGAAAGATGCTATGTTTGTTTGCCGGTTTGAAGAGGAGATTTGATAAATTAGTCTTCATGATCTTATAAAGTCGGTGTTTAAAAAAAAAGTAAAGAACTCACTAATAGTTCTAGGAGTAAATAATAATTAATAGCATGGATAAAATAATATAAGAAGGGATGATGGGATTAGTAATCCTATCACTATTTAGTGAAAGGGATAGTTAATCCACGAAATAAATATGGTTGTGTTATAGAAAATCTTTCACCATCAAACTCAAAATCTTACTTGTAGTAGTTTTGCTTGAAAATTCATATTGCTATGACAAATCAATCTTGTTATTGCATTTAAGCCTTTTTTTTTTAGGCCACTAGCTCAATTATAACTGTTTTATCTTCCATGAAATAATATAGCTTCGTATATAATTGATCGATGAATAACTAAATGTGCATATTTTTAGTTATTGGAGGAAATTGCAAAATGTTGGTTGGGGGAATGCTAGTATCGGAGGAAATTGCTAAAGCTCAGGAATATAGCAAAGGATTGGAAATGGTAAAGATACTTTCCTCTGGCAAGATCCATGGGTGCCCTCAGGTATCTTGAAGGATGCCATCATTCCCCCAACCAACCAACCAACCATACAAATGCCAAAGTTACAGACATCATCCATCAAGGTAAATGGAGATGGCCTAGAAGATTGCAACAACTTAGTGACCAGATCTCCTACATCCCTAATCCTCAGACGAGGGATTCTGTTATCTGGAGGCTTACTAGCTCAGGATCTTACACTGCTAGATCTGCTTGGGAGAACATCAAAGGAAATATGGAAAAAGTCCCCTAGCACCATGTTAGATAATTCCCCTCGGCAAGCTTTCATTCTTTGGTTGTTGTGGAAAGACATGGCCACCATGGACAAGTTAGTTCGCTGGACAGTGATTGATCAAAACAGTTGTGTTTTCTTCCACTAACCTTTTTCCTTGAGGATATGGACAGTGATTATGACCAAATGCTTGGCTGCTAATGTCCCTAGCAATTGGAGACAGATCAAACAATGATTTAGTAACATCTGCTCCAAAGTCTTAAGATGGAATCTTGCCGCCTCTTGTGTATTAGAAAGCAGAAAAAGAACTCCGATTTGCATCCAAGATGAGATCATCATGAATGTTAGAACGAAGAGTTGTCTGGTTACTAAAATGAAGAATTCTTCTCTGAATAGGCACATTTGCAGGTCCTGGGACATTATGAGAATCAACAGATGGTACCTTTGCAGCAGAACGGTGGCAGAGACAGACGCCACAATATATGCTAAGAACTAGACGAGTTTAGAGAGAGAGGGAAGATGGGTGAGTTGGGATTTTCTTGGTGCAGTTGCTGGAGCAGCAGCCGTTGATAGTAGAGGAGAGGAAGACGATGAAGGTGATAGTAGCCATCAACGAAAGCGAAACCAAACAGGTAACTTTAATTAATATTGTCATTAACTAAGTCATTTGTATGCTCTGCTTGATTGCTAGGAAACTGTGAGAAAAATTAAAAGAATTAGTGCCTTGGTTTTGTCGTCGGGCAACTTAAAGAAATGAATATGTTCAATAGAATTTTGGAATACTTTTCGGAGTTGTATTGGGAGAGTTGGTATCCAAACATGATTTCGATTTTTGAGAATGAGTGAAACATGCTTTGAGTTGATATCCAAACAGGGTTTGTTTGGATTTTCCGGATCATTGCTCATGTAATCAAAATATCAATTGTTTCTTTGAGAGGTATTTTTCATTGAATTAAAACACCATTATCAAAATTAAATTAATTGAAGTTTGATAACTATTTTGATTTGAATTTATAATTATACTTTTACATGAAAAAAAAATTATTAGTATTCGCTGCAAAATTGGGTTCCAAATTGCACAATCAGATTTACATATTGTCTTTGGAGTACAATTAATATATATTGACATTTATACTATTGCACCTCAAATAATCAACAATAAATTTCATCCAAACATTTCCATTTCTTAAGCAATTCTTGCTGTAAGAACAATTTCTAGCCAAGTAATAAGTATTCAGCCATAGACTTGGGTTTCGCTTCTCTAGAGAAGATGAGACATACCCAAAAGGTACTAATTAAGGTGATTATAAATTGGTTTCATTGCTTGTTGCTTTGTTTGATTTAATAATACTGCCCCCTCCTCGAACCTCCAATAGCAGTTTCAAACATCCAATTGGAGTTAGCCCAATTGACCACCATATCTTCCTTCAAGTTATAACGGAAGATCCTTCAAACCAAGCAATCACAAATCACCAAGATCAGCAATCGGATAAATAGCCAAAAATCAAGGGTATATCATTTCAAATATTCAAGTCAACTTCTCTGTAACAGATTGTCGAAATTTTAGGACTGTTACCTAGATTAGCTTTTGTAAAATTATATATATATATATATATATATTATCATATAATCAATAGAATATGTGTGTGAATATTTTTCAGATTTGTGAGCAATAAAATCTCCTCTGTTAGAAATTCAAAATTCATCATGGTATCAGGAGAGCCATCCTCTCATGAGACCTCGATCCCTACCGCTGCCACCAACCATCATCCCGTCACTACCCCACCGTCCCCCACTGATACTCCACTCATTGCCCTCAATATTACTGCTCAAATCAATGAAAAACTCACACCCTCCACCTTTCCCTAGTGGCGTGCTCAGTTCGAGGCCCTCCTTATTGGCTATAATCTTCTAGATTATGTCACCGGTGATAAGCCCTGTCCAACCCCGACCGATCCCTCCATCCCCAATCTCCCCAAAACTCACTGGATCCGCTAAGATAAGCTTATCTTAAGTGCTATTCTAGCCTCCACTACCCCCACCATCACCCCCTTCATCTCTTGCTGCCAAGACCTCTCAAGCAGCATGGCACAAATTGCATACATTGTATGCCAGCAAATCGCGCACACGCGCAACTGCAACTCAAAGAGGAACTAACAATGATCAAGAAAGGCAATAAATCGGTCCAAGAGTACCTCCACATCGTCAAAGCTCTTACCGACTGAAATTTCTCTCATTGATCATCCCATCTCCGATGATGATCTCACTCTCTACATCCTCAATGGCCTAGGAAGCGACTTCCGTGAAATCGCCGCACCCATTCAGCGCAAGGGAACGGCCCTTGCACTTCGAAGAACTTCACGATCTCCTCGTCAGCCACGATGCTTATCTTCGTCGTCTCGATGCCTCCACAGCAACAGTTGGTTGCATCGGCCAATTACTCCACTCGCCGTTCTGGTTCGTCTCCAGGGAGACACGGCACCAAGGGTTTTTTCAAAGCCCTTGTTTCTAGCCGAACTGATGGTTCCTCCAAACCTGATGCAGGTTTGCCCCATTCTCAGCACTATAGTGGTGATAACTCTCAGCCCACTGTAGCCCCGGCCCATTATCACCCCTATGGTGGCCCAACCAACAACAGACGGTTCTCCAAGTCCAATGGCCCGCGCAAGTTCTCACCCAAATGTCAACTCTGTGATGCTCTCGGTCATATAGCCAAACACTGCCCACGTTTGCCTTTTTCTGATGCCACTACCAACTGTGTCTCTACAGCCCCAGCCACAGACACCAAATGGCTTATTGACTCTGGCGCTTCCCATAATATCACTAGTGATTTAGCGAACCTATCTGTGCACTCTGAATACGCTGGCACAGATGAAGTTGTCTTAGGTGATGGTTCAGGTTTGCCTGTCTCACACATTGGTTCTTGGTTTTTCAGTCACCCACTCGCATTTTTCATTTAACTGATACACTTTGTGTCCCTAGTATCCGTAAAAATCTTATTTCCGTACATCATTTCACCTCTCAAAATCATGTGTTTATCGAATTTCATCCATCATTTTTTCTTGTCAAGGATCAGATCACGGGGGCGGTTCTACTCAAAGGTGCATGTGAAAATGGGGTTTATACTCTCCCAGGACTCACTGGTGAAAGCTTCTCCAAAAATGGTTGCCAATGTCCATGAACATACTTCCATCGATGGGTGGCACAAACGCCTTGGACATCCGTCAAATAAAATTGTTCACCATCTCGTGAAGACTTTTTCCCTTCCAATAATCAATAAAAGTGATTCTCATCTTTGTATTTCTTGCTCTATCAATAAAGCGCACAAACAACCATTTAGTGTTACGAGTTTTCACAATTATGCCCCACTTGATCTGATTTATACTGATGTTTGGGGCCCCTCTACCACTCTTGGAACTGATGGCTCCCGCTATTATTTAATTTTCATTGATCATTTTACCAAATATATTTGGTTCTATCCCATGGAAACAAAATCTGGTGTTAGTACTATTTTTCCTCAATTTAAGAATCTCGTTGAAAATCGGTTTCAATCTAAACTCAAAGTATTTATTCCGATAATGGTGGTGAGTTTGTTCGGCTTAAAAATTATTTTTCCATTCATGGGATTAGCCATTATACCACCGCTCCTCACACACCCCAGCAAAATGGCGTCTCCGAGCGCCGTCATCAGTCATGTAGTTGAAACGGGCTTAACTCTATTGCATGACGCATCTCTCTCTTTATCTTTTTGGCCCTATGCTTTTTCAACTGTTGTCTATTTAATCAATCGGCAACCCACCCGTCTGTTAACTCACAAATCACCCTTTGAGGCCCTATTTCACCAAAAACCCAATTACCTGAAACTAAAAAAATGGCTGCCTCTGTTTTCCTCTTACCAAACCATACAATAGCCACAAACTTCAGCCCAAATCCCGTCCTTGCCTATTCATGGGCTATTCAACAACCCAAAATGCATATAAGTGCCTTGATCTTCAAACCCATAGACTATACATTTCCAGGCATGTTCTGTTCGATGAGACCCAACTCCCTTCCCCCCTTTCCCAGCCTTCTCTCACGCCCTCTTCTCCGATCGGACCGCCCCTTGCTGTGCCGTCTCCACCGCGCCCACCACCAGTGACTTCGGGAGGCCCTATTCTTCACAGTTCATCTTCAGGTAACTGCTCCTCTCCCTCTGATTTAAATATTTTGCATTCTCCCTCTTCTAACCCTAGTTCCCCCCACTCCCCTGATCGCGTGTTCCCCCCATCCCCTGCACACACGCCACCTTCTCACGCGTCCTCTATTAATGATGCCATTCTTCATCCCCTTCCTGTGCCCCTTGTTTCCCGCACTCACACCATGACCACTCGATCCATGAACAATATTCATAGACCGAAACAACTTCACTCTGTCACCAAGCATCCACTTCCCTCTACTATTGAACCAAGTTGTGTGAGTCAAGCCCTCCGTCACCCTCATTGGCGCCAAGCTATGTCCGATGAGCTCACTGCACTTATGCGCCATGGTACCTAGGAACTTGTTTCCCCACCCCCTCACTGCAAACCCGTTGGCTGCAAATGGGTTTTCTGTGTTAAACGAAAATCCGATGGGTCCATTGATCGCTTTAAAGCGAGGCTTGTTGCTAAAGGGTATCATCAACGTGAAGGGTTAGACTACAAAGAAACATTTAGCCCCGTTGTCAAACCGGCTACCATTAGAACTGTTTTGACTGTTGCTGTGATGCACGGGTGGCCGTTGCGCCAATTAGATGTTAATAATGCTTTTTTGCATGGTGAGTTGGCTGAGACAGTGTACATGGTTCAGCCCCCCGAATTTAAAGATGAATTTCATCCTAATCATGTGTACAGGTTACGTAAAGCTCTCTATGGCCTCAAGCAGGCCCCTAGAGCCTGGTATTTGGCTCTCAAATTAGCCATTCTTGCTCTGGGATTTCACAACTCTAAAGCTGACTCCTCTTTATTTATATACCGCCACAACAATCTTATCTGCTATTTCTTAGTCTATGTGGATGATTTAGTGATAACTGGAAGTGATATGCCTTTTGTGACTCATATTGTTCATCAACTTGGCACTCAGTTCTCTCTCAAAGATATGGGGCAGCTCCATTTTTTCTTGGGTATGGAAGTTATTCCCACTGCCTCTGGTATTTTCTTGTCCCAACACAAGTATATTCGAGATTGTTGTCAAAAACCAACATGGCTGGTGCTAAAGACGTCTCCACTCCGTTGTCCACAACCACAACACTCCAACTAGTTGATGGCACCTCCACTACTGATAGTACGAAATTTCGTAGTGTCATTGGCGGCCTTCAATTTCTGTCTCTCACCCATCCGGATATTTCCTTCTCAGTTAAAAACTCTCCCAGTTTATGCACAACCCGATAGTCACTCACTGGACTGCAACAAAACGGCTTCTTCGCTATCTGAAACAAACCCTCTTGCATGGTCTTCACATCAAAAAAAAATCCAGCTTTGATCTCTTCACTTACTCGGACGCTGATTGGGCGGGTAACCTGGATGACCGCACCTCCATTTCAGCCTATATAAGCTTCCTTGGTGCAAATCCCATTTCTTGGAGTTCAAAGAAACAACGAGCTGTAGCCTGCTCCTCCACTGAAGCCGAATATCGCGCCCTTGCCAATGCCGCCTCTGAGACCCTATGGCTATTATCTCTGTTTCATGAACTTGGTCTGCCTCTTTCCGGATCCCCAAAGTTGCTCTGTGATAATTTGGGAGCCACTCATCTGAGTTTTAATCTTGTCCAGCACTCCCGTATGAAACACATTCAGATTGATCTCCATTTTGTTCGCGATATGGTTCAACGTGGCGTTCTTCAGGTTCATCACGTCAACACCCATGATCAGCTTGCTGATCTTTTGACTAAGCCGCTGTCACGCCAACGAACGAAATTTTTACGAACCAAGATTGGACTCGCCGATGGCAGTTCCATCTTGCGGGGGCGTATAACGGAAGATCCCTCAAATCAAGCAATCACAAATCACCAAGATCAGCAATCGGATAAATAGCCAAAAATCAAGGGTGTATCATTTCAAATATTCAAGTCAACCTCTCTGTAACAGATTGTCGAAATTTTAGGACTGTTACCTAGATTAGCTTTTGTAAAATTATGTCACGCCCCGAATTTCCCACGAACCCGGGGCGCGAGTAACGAGACAGAAAGTAAAATAAATAATAGGACAGAAGTAATTAAATTCAATAAACATGCGTCCATCATCATCCATACATAAAGTAACATCGAATACATTGTTCATCAGTCATTCGGGCTTAAGCCCTTACATAACAAAATACAAGTCTCATGGATCACAAATACATCACGTGCTTCGCCCTCTCAGGGCATCACTAAGTCTCATGTGGCTGGAGGATCCTCATCTGAAAATGTTGCCCACGAATGGGTCAGCACAACTGCTGGTATGATGAAATGCTAATGCCAGAAATAAAGCTAAGGCGTGGCATGTGCAAAGTGTACATTTATTTCTAAATGACATTCAAAACATCGCAGTAATATATATGTATGGTATGCGTGACACACCCATGCACAACTCTATGCCACAACCCATGTCTCGTTTACGGGTACTCCCCGATGGCACGAAGTACCAATGCAATGGCCAATTTTGGGTTTTTCACCACAGGATCTACACCCTCATAATGCAAAGCACCACGTGCTTACCCACGCCATGTTCTCAAAGGATTCATCATATGCCAATATGCCAATGCAATCTCAATGATACATGGTTTCCACAATATAGCATGCTCGACACAATAATACATAAATCACCTAACTGATTTCACATACAAGCATATCTCGTAAAATCAACATATACACATGTCGTGAGTCACATTCATCATTCACTAAATATTCATAAGGTACAAGTAACATGTAAGCAGGTGAACAACCAATCCCAAATAATTAGGTAAACACATTACAGATAAACACATACAGCATTCAGTCATTCACAAATATTCCTAACTTAACTTCATTTCTAACACTAGCAAAACACCATACCTGATGGGTTGGTATCAACCCTAGAAGATCGAGCACTATATGTAACTGAACGGGCGGACGAAAATGTAGGAGATCAGATCGCCTCCTCCTGTCCTGTCAGTGTCCCTAAAAGTAGAAATTACAATTCAGTCCATTGTTGTTTGAATGTATGCTATTCATCAAATTTTATGTCTTTAAATTCATAGGTTTCTATTCTGCTAAATTAAACTCTACCATTGGTTTTAGAACGTTTAAGAAAGTAAGTCTAGGTTTTTGTAGAACTCAATTCGGACACCGGGGTTCAAAAGGGCAAAACAGTCATTTTGCACTTTACACGTGTCCTTACATTTCGTGACCTCTTTTCACAAATCGGACTCCACGGTTGAGTCCGGAATGTTCGAGATAATAAAATTTCACTATTTGTTTACCTAATTCGGAGTTCGTCTGACAGTGTTTCAAGTTAGGGGCATTTTGGTAATTTTAAGGGTTACTACGGGTCTTTTATTTTTCGGGACCCCGTCTCGTAAAACGGACCTCACCATTGGTCTCGGAGTAGTCGAGATAGTCAAAATACACTAATGACTTGTCTCATTTGGACTCCGGGATGTTTTTGAATATTTAATTAATTAAATTAATTTAATTAAATAATTAATTAATTAATTTAATTAATATTTTATTAATAATTTAATCAGGTGGGTCAAAGTGTAATTTCTAACAGTTGGGGGTCAATTCGTAATTTCTGAAAGTTCAGGTTAAGGTTCAAATTCAAAAGGTTCAAATTCAAAGGTTTAAATTCTAAAAGGTTCAAATTCATTTAATTTAAAACAATGGCTGACACGTGGCAGGGGCGACCCGTACCCGCCCGAACCGGAACCAGATCCGACCCAGGACCCGACCCGGCACCCCACCTTCTTCCCCGATTTTTCGGTGAAGCAGCGGTAGGGTTCCGGCGCCTTCTCCGGCGCCGGCGACCGACCTCCGGCGTGTTTTCCCCATTTTCAAAATGCCATTCTCTTCCTTTTTTCACGTAGATCACATCCCCAACCCCCATTTCCCTCAAAACCCCCTCCATCTCCACGAAATAGAGGGTCAAACCCTCGGTCAACTCTCCGGCCACCCATTTTTCCCCCACTTTCCCCCACTGTTTTGAACCCAATTCAATCCCACTCACTTTCTGCACTTCATAGGGTTATTTTAGGATCATTTAAAGGTAGTTTTACACATGAAATGATGAGGTTCAACCTCCATGGCCGAACCTGCAACTAGGGATTTCTCCCTAGTTTCTCAACCATTCATTCTCATTCTTCTTGCAAATTAACCCCTACATTATGCTCTCTAAGATCCTATAATTCAAATCAATTAAAATGCTTTAAAAAAATTTGAAACAGAAGTGACCCACTTACAATTTTTCTTGGCCGTTTCTCTCTCTAGCCGTGCCTTCCTTCTCCCTCTTGCTCCGAGCTAGAACCAGGTCCCTAACTCTCCTTCAGAGCTCTGTTTCTCTCCCTCTTTTCTGCTTCTTTCCTTCTCTTCTTTTCCACCCGAGACCACTCTCCTTTTCTCTTTATTTTCTCTCTTTCTATACCTCTCTCTCTCTCTCTCTCTCTCTCTCCCCAAGACCAACCTGCTCTCTGCCCACTTCTGCACCCTCCCACTCCCTGATACTATCATTATACCTTTATGTATCATCAACCAATACATCAATATATCATCACTCACGTGTAGAATAATTTATTCAAATTTTACATATACAACATTAACATCTCATTGCTCATGTTTAAAAATTATATATATATATATTATCATATAATCAATAGAATATGTGTGTGAATATTTTTCAAATTTGTGAGCAATAAAATCTCCTCTGTTAGAAATTCAAAATTCATCACAAGTCTCACTCTGATTGTGAGCTCCCTTTTGAGTCTTTGACAAAGCAAATTGCAAATCAGGAATCCAGTAAGACAAGCTGAGAGATATGTAATTGGCTTTGGCTCAAAGCAAACAAAATTTGTCCACGAGAGCATCCCCTCTTCATTTGTCAGAAAAATGCATACACATCAACATACGCCCACACCTTCCCACACAAATCAATCCATAAATATTAACACAAGGTACCTGGTTGCAGAAAAAAGTAGTCAACTTTCTCAATATAGAACTTTCGGAAGTCTCGTGACTGAAAGCCTTGGTATCCTTCATGTCCAACAGAGAAACCACAGCACCTCCCAAGTATCCAAGCAAATTATAGAGAGCAAAATGTTTCTTTCCCCCAAAAAGTTGAGAATTATTAGGAAGAAGTGCTATCGTCAGTCGCGAATGTCGGATCGTCCGTTACGAATGTCAAATCGATGCAACGTGATTGATACGTGTATTTTATGTGCCTACAACATGCACAAATATGAATAACATGTACCAATTATATCGCGACGATCCAACTATAACGACTGACGATAACAATTCTCATTATTAGATTTCATTCAATCTACAATTGCTTCATTCTTTAACTATTAAAAGAAAGATGGTGTAATAAGTCTACTAGAGAATACTCATAAGAGGGTGGTTATGTTGGTTCTGAACTCAATTCTGACAAATCAAAATGTGAATGCTTCAATTTCATTTTATAGATAGAATTTTAAAAATTTTGAATTCTTTTAAAGAAATACAATTCTACTAAGCAAAACTCAATACAAAATTGACATTACAGAAATCAATAAACAATGATTTGAAGTTAATTACAAGCCAATTAGAATAGAATAAATTAATAAATTCAAGAAATCAAAAACTCAATGACTACTAATTCTTATAATTAATTAGTTTTCTATCGCCCATAGTTGTTAACGGTACTCTAATAATTAGAGTAATTTATGATTGGATGATTTTAAAACAAATTCCTAAATTGTATTGGATTTTAATTTATACACACACACACACACACACATATATATATATATATATATATATATATTGTAATTGAGAGAATTAAAAAGATATGGAAACCAAATAATCAATTAGGAGATTCTAAAAATGGCAACCCTTATTCTCACTCCCCCAATTCTATTCCTGCACTTGGGCGAGAGGAGATTAGGGATGCAATTGGTCAAATTATCTTAGATAGAGGCAGGAATAGCCCCTCCTTCCTAAAATCATTTGTTGTACAGTAGTTATAAAATTTTCAAAATAATTTTTTAAAAAATACAATTTTAAATAATCAAATTTCATGTACAATTATAATATATAATGCAAAACTAATGTACGAAAGCCATACAAAAATGGTTAATTAGTGTTAAGTCCCTCCAACGATGTTGTATTAGTTTAGAGTCCATGGTTGATCTTTTATTGGGGTAAGTCCATTTTGTTTTTTATTTTTTAAAACCTGAGATCTTTTTTTTATGAGTTGGCACCAACCAATTTTTAATATATGACTTTTTTTGTCGTTAAGTCATTTATCATATTACATCTTTTCTAATCACACTTCTGACTCTCTTACCTTTCCGGCTTTTCCCTTCCTGTTACAGTCCAATAGGTTGGAGATACTCAATCGACAAATCAACTACTATAACACCAGCAACCCAATTGCCACCATCAATCTACAACAAATTTATTGCAGTCTCACTTTTAGATAATCGTGGGTTCAATAGCATCGCTTTTAGATCTAAAAAATTATAATCCTAAGCCGGATCCATATTTGATAGAGGGAGCACTAGATGGGAAACAAAATTCCTATTGAATGTTTGCCGGCAATAACTTCAAAAGATTCTAGAAAATGATACATTGTATTTGTAGCGTTTTTTGAAAAGTGCCAAATTTAGTATTAGTTATCATTAATGATGGAGGATGCATTTTGCTTGATGTTGCTACAGATCTTCAAACGATTTCAATGGAAACAATGGCTATCATTAATGCAGCATGGTAACTTTGATTGGAAGAACAATATATTTGATTAAGCCACAATCCATCAAAGTATATAAGTTCTGTAAGTTCTATTTTTGAGAGAAAAAATAGTTGAAAGCACTAAATTGGAGGTGCAATTTTGATTGCTTTGTAAATATAATTATTGTTCAATAAAGCTTATAAACTTTTATACCGGTCTCACATACTGTAAATTTTTATAGTCTCTCCCTTTCACTGGTTCTTCTTGCTCTCACCAATTCTTCTTCATTTTTTTTAGTAGTAAAGCCTATCTTGTCAACATCCTTGCAATCTAACCCTTATTCTAATCATAATTTGTGTGTTAGAGAGTGTTTATTCCAATCAAATTTTACACTTCGCTACTTTTATGTCCAAACTAGTCTTTTTTTTTTGTTGTAATTTTCATTACCTTAAAAGAGTCTTTTTGACATCCCAAATGCAACTCAAAAAACTAAATAAAATTGGTAACAATAAAGAAATTCATAGTGAAATTAAAAATTTCACTACCTTCTTTTTAAACTGTGAAATTTTACATTTAAGAAGTAAATTTTATTTTTTCAAAATTTCATATTGCATATGAATTTTGTTTGATGACTCGAGAAATTTAGGATCTAAATATATAAATTTTATTAAAAACGAATTTATAAATTACAAGTTAATGAATTTTGAAATTTTACAAGACTTTCTTAAAGTGTTCCGATTTTTATAAGAATTGAATTTGACTAATATGAAAAAAATAGTGGAGGGATATTTTAATCACAAAATAACTAGAGGATTTATTAGGTTAATGTGTTTGAGAGTGGACCTAAAAAAAAAAAAAAAGTAAAAGTAAAATGAATTTACATAAACAAATTGAATATAAAAATCAAACAACAAAACCAATATCTCTGTTTCAATCCAACAAAAAGTTATAAATGAATTGAACGCAATGTTGAAGCATGCACATTGTACTTTCGAATCATTGAAACTGAAAGGTTAAAAGTTAATAGTCTTGAGAGATAAATTATTAAAATATAAATTACATACGAAAAAATATCTCATATTCAATTTTTTTAATGATATTTCAATTTTTCATAAAAAAAAAAATATATAATATTCAACTTAAGATATATAAAAATTCATAATATCCTTTTGAATTTTCATGCCATAATTGTTCTCACATATAATATATTTAACTCTAATTTAAATAAAATTTATAAGTATAGTTACCAAAGCATAGCATATCGTAAATAGAATATATATATATATATATATATATAAATAGATGTATAACTATTCTCTTTCTAATAATTAATATTAGAAAGAGTATTTTTTTTTAAGAAGTATTAATTATTAAGTAATATAATTATTAATTATCCACTATAAAACCAAGTCGATTTCTTAAAAATTTATTAATTATTAAAGATTATTTCTTATAAGAGAGTCAATCTGTCGCACATTTGTTTGGCCATCATAAGAGTTAGAATTTGAACTAGTGGTTGATATTGATTTTATTGAGTTTTATTGTGCCAGAGGTGACTGTAAGTAACCCAACGAAATGTTCAACAGCTAACTCAGTGGAGTGTTTAGAGGGCATTTCAAAGATAGTAAGGTAACAGGAAGTGGTTTGGTTTACCTAGGAAGAGCATGGTTCAATTTTCTAATTATTAGAATAATAAAAAATCACCGGTGAAACATCAACCATACAACTTCGGCTTTTGGCAACCCAAATACTATATCATGTGTCTGAATGTGTCAATATGTAATACAAAGAGTGAAAAGCAACAAAACACACCTGTGCTGCAAATTAAGGAAAAAAAAAAAGTGATTCAAACCTTTTAACTGTCAAAAATAACCTATACGTGTATTACAATCTTAATAACATGCAAAACTTGTCCAATACAACGTGACACATATGCAGCAAACTATAGATACAGTTATATTTTATATTTTAAACCTGTATTCATAAGAAAACCTGCAATTCAAACTTCCATTTCCATAATGCACATGAAATCCAGTGGTTTTGTCGCATCAGTATTTTATACGTAACAAAGAATGCAGGTATTAGAAGATCATTGGGATTTGGGCATCTCCATATACAAGTAATATAACTACAAAAAGAGGAGGGGGGGGGGGGGGTGCAGCAAGGACATTGGATAACCATCGTGCAGTTGGCAAAACTGCTTTAACATGAAAAAACCAAAATAATATGGTTAGCAGGGCATCATCGAGTTTGTGTTCTTCCTGTGTGTGTGTGTGTGTGTGAGAGAGAGAGAGAGAGAGAGAGAGAGAGAGAGAGAGTTAATCATGAGTTGATATGATATGACTTTGGCTTATATCAGATTGAGGCTCTCAAGGCTATTGGAGTTACCGGGTTCTGGCTATCAACTACCAACAGGCGGTAAAATTGGGGCCCTAATGCTAATTCAAAGTTTATTTGTTGCTCAAATATGGAAAACTTCAAATCAATGGTAGAGTAGCTACATCCAATGACAATTTTGAACAAAAATAAAGCTGAACGTTACTGCAGATTTTTTTTGTTAAATATATCTAAAGAGAACATTAAATGAACAATTATAAAACAAAGTGGCCCTCATATATTACTGACTAACATGTTTCTTATCAACATAAAAGTTAAATCTATATGCTTACTTGGACATCTAATCTCTAATATCTTTTTCTTTACAATTGTGGATGATAAAAAAATCTTTAGCTATCAATTGCAGCCACTAACTTGAGGGTTACAAAGGGGTATTTATCTTCTTTGAACATGTTTAAATTCTCTCAATTAGTCATCTCATATATACCCTCCCAAGTCCTAATACCAAAACCTTCACAGAAGTCCACTTCTAATTTTATGGCTTATTTTAGTAATCTCTCAAGATTCAAGGATAACATGTTATCTCTTTTTCCCCAATTTTTTCCATCATGGAGTTAGATGAGAATATTTTATTTCATAGCAACCTAGCACCTAATTACATAAACCATTAATATTTTTGATAGCGCAACTCCATTTACAGGACATGACATTTTACCTGAAAAAACAGCCCCATTAATATTGAGAACTAACTTAGGACGAAAGAGGACAAGACTATGTGCTGCTATTTTTCTGACTATAATTTGGCTGCTATGGTACAATCACGACAAATATATCTCAGAGAGATCCTATTAGGCAACACAACATTTTGAGAGAAGGCTAGAAATTAGCCATAGTTATTGATGAGGCTTGTGCTCAAAGGTACGAAGAGAGAGCTACTAACTCTACGATGGTCTAATGGCAGTTTCTCCTAATTGACTGGGTTAAAACTAACTCTCATGGGAGCTCAATAGAAGAAACAGAGATAAAATGAGAATTTTACATTTAAGCCGACTGATTTGAAAATGCAACAAATATTTGAAAATGAATAGACAATTTGCATTGTTAACTTGAATGAGATAAACAATTATTTTCATTGAATTACTTCTTACATAGATGATCTATTGCATATATCCCTGAATGTACTAACACTAACTACATGGATGAACTTTTTGCATATATCCTTGAATTTACTAACTATTAATACTACAATAATAAGTATAACTGCATCTACTGGAATGTAAAAGCAATTACAACTACAACTGTGGTATTTCAACAAAACCAAGGAAAAAGATTACAATGTGTAACAGAGGAAAACTCACATGAAGGGAGAAGGGAAATTACAGAAAATGTAGATCTAGTAATCAAATTACTAAATACTAATCAAATATGCACACATGAAACAAACAGTAATGAAATTCACAGTAAACTCGCATGAATTTACTATGATATTAAACTATTGATACTCGCATGCCGAAGCCACCAATCTAACTTGAGCATTATAGAGGAAAATCCTTACAAATAAGCAGTGGCGGATCCAGACTTTATAGTTAAGGGGGGCCAAAGTGTAGATATTAAAATTGAGGGAGGATTATGTGAATATATAAAATTATTTGAGGCGGGCCAAGTACTCAATTTTTAAAAAATTCTAACAAAATAGGTGGTAAAAAATACAATTTCAAAATTTTTGGGGGGGCCATGGCCCCCATCAGCCCCCCCTTGCATCCCCCCTGGTGCAAATAAGGGATCCGCCAGTGCAAATAAGGGATTTTCATCTCAGGGTTACAGAGGAAATTCATTACAGGAAAGGGATTTTTCCTCTCTACTTATAGAGGAAATTTGTTACGAACTCGCAAGCAGTCTCAAATCATACAAAACAACCTGAGTTAGAGCTCTCTGGCTGAAATAACTCTGTTCGGATTTGTTGTTTTGGTAGATGGGTAAGTCTGAGAGCCAACCCAAATAAAACAGATTACAAAAAGATTGGGGTATGACAACAGCTCATGGTCCTGATTATGAGTGAAAGAGAAAATGAGCGAGAAAGAGAGGGTGTAATACCTGAGAGAGAGGGAGGGGGGGAATAATCAGAAAGTAGATACCATTGGAGAGAACTCAGAGAAGGAAGAGAGGGATAGATATGAGATTCTAGAAAGAGTAAAAATAAAAATTACCTTAGCCAGAAAACACAAATGCTCAAAGAATCTCTCATTTGAAATAAACCAAAATCCCCTTTCTCTGCCAGAAAGAGCATCACAACTGTGGCAAACACTCTAGCAGAAATTCAAAATGCTCAAGGAATCTCTCCTTTGAAATAAACCAAAATCCGCCTCCTCCGCCGGAGAAACATCACAGTCATGGTTTCACAGTGATGAAAACGCAGACAGGGGACGATGGTTGTTGGGTGATGATGGTGGTTCAGCAACGAGGACGGAACTGTGGGATTGCGGCGGCACTCCCAATGTAGACGACGATGTTGGCAGTTGTTGCTATAATGACGATGGGCAGAAGATGTGGGTGTTTGCCAAAATGGGTGAAAGGGATGGGGATGTAGGAGGTAACCGAATTTGTTGCGAGTGGATTGGGAAGTAAGATGTAACTGTAGTGAATGGATGTTGAGAACGTGTGATGTGGTAATATTTGATTTAGAATTTGAGAGAGAAAAGAGTGGAGAGATTGAGAATTCAGGAAAGAGATTAGTAGAGAAGGTGTATGAGTTTGGAAGAAATAGGGAGAGCATCACGTTAGCAATACATTGTAATACTGTATAGTAATATATATGAATATATATATATATATAATGTCTCAAACCATTGTTTCATTTCAAATCAACTATAAGGCATATTTATGAACACAAGAATATCTATCATGTAGACTCAGGTTCTGGTATCAAAGTATAGTTCTCTATGACTTCTAATCTTGAAAATCTCTGGCCGACAAACCTTTCTTTTATATTTCACGCAACTCTCCTCTGATGATCTCATAACTTTTGAATATATTTCTTACTTTAAAAGAGTTCACCTGAGGAAGAATGCCAGTTATCTCTACAGTCAAAATGGCCATACATGCAACGATCTCAAGTCATAGTATCATATCTAATCTATTTTGTGAACAGTGGACTGTTCGTGAAGAGAGAAGACTTTTACAAATAAATAAGTTTCAGATCATGGGTACAAAATGTTGTTCTGGATGACATCTCATCACTAAAAAGAGACCTTCAATATTTTAAAATCCTTTTCATCTATACTTTTATGGGTATGTTTATAGTTTTCTCGCATATACGATTTTAAAGGTCCATGGAACCATACATTGTCTAAGTAGTGAACAGTCCTCCAAGTGATCATGTTGGCACACCTGTTTACCGTAAAGAGCATGGAACAGGTGTGAGCGACTTTAATGCTTTAGTTCACTAATTCTGTGACAACATTTAACACTTCTAAGATTACATCATATTTTATGCTTGTTGGAGGATATTAAAATCATCTAAAGAAAAACCCTGCATTACTGACGTATACAAGAACCTATGTACGAGCAAAAAGTTCCAGCATGCTTGAAATAAATTAGTTCGGAATTCAAGTTAGTTTCAACTATTTCTTAAAGGAGAATCTGTGAAAGAATCATAACAAACATCTTGTAAACAGCCATATCCTTTAAGTGATACGAAGTAGCCAAATATTTTGGTATTATATCTTGCCCAAAACCTTAGGTTTTACGAAGTGGCCTTTCATAGACAACGGTTCAGCAGGCATCCAGGAAAGCTGAAATTTTCTCACAGGATCATAGAACCAGAAGAGTATGTCAAAGTCAGGTGAAATTGGGAAAAATGAAAGCTCAGATTTTTGGAGGATACTTGGTGCCATAAAGAACCCAAATGCACCCCCAGGGCATGTGGTTTACTTCATAATGTAGTAGTTAGACATTCTTCTTTTCTTTTTTCTCTCACTCTTTTTTTTTCTGGACAGGATAGTAAAATAGAAAGATACTAGAATCATAAGCTTTTGTACACCAACCCCACATAAAGTCCTCAGTGCAGAGAGCCCATCATTTGTTTTACAAAATCCCAAGTTTAGACACTATTAATTACAAGAGAATTGCACTCTATTCAGGCAACAAATTCAAGAAGAGACTCAATCAATATGTAGAGAAGGAAAGCTGTACAAACTTACTCATTAGTCTTCACTTTATTGCAACTGCACATTAGGGATTCCATGGTTCCTTGTATCTTTGAGATGTTTGCTTGTGTGACTTCCTGAGATGCCTGATGTAAATTTCGAATCCCGCGTCCCAAACTAGCAATTGAGGGGGCTGTGGGAAGAGATACTGCAGCACATTCAATATTATCTCCATACATAAACAACCCGGCAAATGTAGCCACACTACAACCAAATGTAGTCCATTGCATAGCACCAACTCTCTGGACTCCACGCTTCCTCATTATTTCATAAAATGCAGTCCGCATTATTGAAAAACTGGATTCGCTCAGCAGAGGCTATAAGATTATGGGCCACTGCACGGATTTTCTGGGCAGAGGCAGCTGCCTTCAGGACAGAAGTGGATTTAGCTCCATAACTTGCGATTCCATGGCCTACCAGTTTTGATGGACCAAAGGATTTGCCAAGGGCTATAGCAGCTGTCTTTTGTGTATAGGTTAAAAAGAGTTTAAGTGAAACTGGGATATTAAAGGTAAACAGCTTCACAAAAGTTGACACAGGGACAAGTTTGGGGATGGAATGAAACTCCCAAAACTGCTGTTGCTCCAGCCCCAACTGCAACCATTGGTTTGTCAGTCAACAAATTTTTCCTGTGTGAAGTTTCAATAGCAAGATTCTTCTCATCACTTTCATATGTTGTGATTAACCGTTTAACCAAATCATCTGCTTCACATGACACAGGAGTTCTCCAGTATTTCCTAAGGACCTGCCAGGCTACTAGCTTCCACAATAGCCACTATAGTTTTGAAATTCTTGGTCTGGCTCCGAAGGGTTTGCGCCAAAAGAACATGTGATTTATCATTCACGGGAAGCTCAGAAAACTCAATTCTAGCTGAGCCAGGGAGTTTGCTAACAGGACACCGAGCAGCATTGTTCAGAGCAATTCTCAGTCCCTCAACTGCAAGTCGGAAGGTTTGCACTTCAGAAAGGAATTGGAAATCCATGCTTTCTCCTCTATCCACATCGAAAAGCATCTTTTGTGCACAAGCCAAAGCCCTTCCAATTGATGGGAGATCAAAAAAGATGTCATGTAAGTCCTTAACTAAGGGATATATGGATTGAGCAAAGGGTGGAACCTAGGTAATTGCATCTTGGTTGAAACTCTCCAATATCCACTTCAGAAACAGAAGTAGAAGGAGCTACTTTTGAAGCTGACTGTGCAAGATATGAACATATGGATCTAACCATCTGATGCTGCAGATCATTAGTGACACAGAATGTCTTTGGGGAAACAGAACTCACTTTCTGTGGTACCAAACTGCATTGCTGTAGCACTAAAGCTTGAAACTTGTTTCTTATAGTTGGTTCACCACAAGAGTCCCCCTCAGCATTCATAGATGGAGCTTCAAGCAGGAGAAAAGAAGAACCCACGTCCTCCGCAGCCCTCTTTGCAGACAAATGATGCCCATGAAAACCAACCCCAAAAATTTCTTGGAAAACCAAATTCCCAGCCACATTCTCATATATCTCTTTATTAATCTTATTGATGAAACAACCTTTAAGTACCTCAAAAGAAGTTGTTGGCATTGAGTTCACCAAATTATTACTTGATTTACTATCCTCTTCCAGAATCTCAACCAGTACTGATGGGGTAACCTGAGCCACAACCACTTCTGGCCGAACTTCTTTAATAAGACATTCCGCATCCACAGCTGCTTGTTTGGACAAGTTCTGTGCAGCTAGTATATAAACTATAGACTGGGATTCTGGTTCAGGAATGGCAAAGACAAACTGTTTTGTTTGCTCAGGTATTGGAAGACCACGAACTATTCTGTCTGATACTCCCAAATCATCAAGTCTGTGAGGTGAGAAAGGCCAGAGAGTTTGAAGGTACGAGATAAATGAAGGCACCATGATGCCAACATTAGAAACAACTGGGCACTGTATTACTGATCTTAATCTTAAACCTAATGATTCAAAACCAACTGTCATCTAATACAATCAAGATCCAAACTGAATAAAGGGACATCCTCATCAGATAAGCACTTTTTGTGGGACCCTGTCCATTCAACTCAATGATGGATGGCCGCAACCTGATTACAATCAGAAATTCTCTCATTCATCACCAATTAATCTGCCAACAGACTATGAGATACTATCAATCAACCAGAAGAAACTTAAGCCACAACGAAGTTGAATTTTCATCAGGGGTCCCCTTGACCTGGTTCAGCTCATCTCACAAAATCCATTTAGATGACATTGAACCCAATTCTATGAACAAATCAAGAACTGAAAATTTTCAGAGAACGAAGCCCCAACTTATTGTATATATTAATTCTTTTTCGATTAAAGAAACGACAATAAATGCCTGTGGAGTGATAAATGGTCAAAATTTTCAGCAATAAAGTATCCTGACAATTCTTCCAGCTGATATTATCAAAATGTCTCAGTGATGTGAGACTTCACAGGTTTGACCCTCCAACTGTCACAAGGCAAGAGTATCTACGGAACACAAAGATGGAGGGGCTGTGTTAAAACATGAACAATCATAACATATCCTTAAATATCTGGTAGTATATGATCAAAGAAACACTTTGTGCTCCCTCAGACATACAAAACCACCTCATAGGAGCTTGATGACCACAATTTAAAAAGCATGAAGATCCACCTATTTTTATAAATTATAGCAAATTATTCAACAAAATATTACGCATTTAAAAACAAAACAAAGAAAAGTAAAACTAACTACACCCATGATTTTTATTTTAGGAATTACCTCTATTTTTGCCTTCATTTTTTTTCCCAACTTCAACCCCAGTCCAACTCTCTTAGAATATTTTTATTTTCTTGACAGTGAGGCGAATTAAATCTCAAACCCTAACCTTCCCTTTTGAATAACCTTTCTAAAAATAATAATAATAATATTCGTTCAAGTTTTTCTGCAATGTGATTATTAGCCTGAATCCTCATCCAAACTGATCAAGAATATTACAATGTTTAATTTTCCAACCTAACCTTTTTAAATTTCAAGATAATTGCAATTTACAGCTGACCTATGAGAACCTTAATTTTTCAAACAAGTTTCAGTACAGTCGAGTCGAATTCATAAATTAATTTGTCCCACATTTTCATCTAAATTATCAAAGATACTTATCAAAATGACCGGCCTTTCTAAATTTTAGTAGCCAAACACTACAGAATTCAGTCAGTTTTCCAAATTTACAATCGCCATAGGTTTCTGAATCTTGAAATCTATGATACTTTCCTCTAACTCGGTAGTCTCTTCGAGTTCATGCTCAAAGATTTTACATGTAAATATGCGTATATACATACATCATCCATTATACATATAAAGGACACATATAACTACGCGTGTGTGTATGTGTGTATATATATATATATATATTGAGAATCGAAGTTTTAAAAGAAGGGATTGACACAAAATAGATGAATAACATGAACCAGTGAATCACATTACCATCATTCTCTTCAGGATAATAACGACTGCTACGTTGGAGACGAAGTTAAGTCTTCTCAGAACCCTAGCACGACCGAAAGAACAAAAAAAATCCAATCAATCGAATTCGATAGTGGAACCAATGGTGGTGGATTTATGCGTTTTCACTGTAAAGATAATCATTGCTTGCCCCCAGCCTATCTCTCACTCACTCCCCGGCTGAGCGGGTTTTAATTGTTCAATATTTCTTATTCTCGTTTCCGGAATTGCCCGCCCAATGTTTCTTATTCTAGTTTCCTGAAATGCCCCTGCGTTGTTGTTGAATCCAGCGAATTGGGAGGAGAGGAGGGCAAAGCGAGAAGGGAGGAGTTTATTTCATGGTTTAAAAAGGAAAGAAAAAAAAAAATCGAAAGAACGAAAAAGAAAAAGAAAAAGAGGGATGAGTGATTATCTATTTTATCCTTATTTTTTAAAATAGGAAAAAATATTAAAATAAATTTTTAATCTAAAAAATTAGTGATACATTTTTTTTATCTAAAAATTCAAAAAAATAGACTTTTAATACTAAAGAAAGGTCCAATGGTTAACTTTATCTTAATACATTAAAAAAATATTATTGATTATATTAAAATGGTCTTCAAGATACATTTTAAAAAAAATACTAAAAAATATTTTTAAAATGACTTTTTCAATTCCAAAAAAGTATAACATTTTATAAGTGAAATCTTATTTTTTAAGCATTCGAGATAAATAAAAATTGTTATGTTTTCTTTTGTGGATTGAAGAATTTATTATATGTATTATTTAGTATTTTTAAAAATGTATCTTGAAAGTTTTTTTAGTCTAATCAATAATATTTTTTAACAATGTTAAAATAGAAGTTAACAATTGGACTTTTTGTATTAAATTTTTTTTTTTTATCTTTTAGATAGAAAAAATGTATCATGAACTTTTTGGATTGAAAAATAATTTTAGGAACTTTTTTCAGTATTTTTCCCTTTAAAATACATGAATTTCTATTTTATTATTTTTACTCACATAATAAAACATCTCATCTCCTATTCTTTTTCTCATTTATCTTTTTCAAGTAAGATAAGAAGATTACACTATCTTTTATATTTTTTCTCTTATTAGCTATCAAGCATAAATGAGGGATTACACTCACCTATTCTCTTATTTTCCTCATACTTATCCAAGCACACTATAAATCTATCGAGAAACGTTCTTGAATAAGAAATAGGGTGTCAATATAACATGATACGAAGTTAACAAATTTGGATCGAATATAAATGAGTTTGTATCATAAACAAGTTATCGACATTTAACATGATTAACCAACAGGTCTTGTTCTGGTTTTTTTCATGCCAACTCGTTTAACACAACTTAACACATCTAACTATATATGATAGGGATAATTACACTTACCTCCTCTAGGGTTTCTGACAATTGTAGACAGTAACTCTATAGTTTTTAAAATAACACTATATTCCCTGTCAGCCTTGTCGGGTAAACTACCGTGAGGAAAAATGTAAAATTACTAGACTACTCATATAATTAAATATCATTATTTGTCATTCCCTACTCCTTTACTCTTTCCTCTCTTTACATCTCTCGAATTCCTCTATCTATAACACTATATTCCTCTCCTTGCACATCTCAAATTCATCAAACCCAACATGATGAAATTCGGTCAATCCTCCAATCCAAGCCCAAATCTTTCCACTTCCAACAACTAGAAATCAATCGTCCTCTCCGTCCCTTTACAATTGCTGTCATCGAAAGATTAAAAGACAGGAAGAGATGGAACTAATGGTGAATCATGTAGCAAAGGTAGGGTTTTAAGATGGATTTTCGTTTTGGTGAATGAATGTAATGATCCATGCGATGGAGGAAAAGTTGTATTTGAGCTGGGTTTTGCAATTGCAGCATAAGATAATCAACTTTATTGCCGACAACAAGATGGTTATGGTGAGGGCCTATAATTAATTGTTAAACCAATTCTCTCTCTCTCTCTCTCTCTCTCTCATGGTTATATAATTTTTAGGGTTAATTACACCAACCTCCCTTGAGGTTTCTGACAATTGCAAAAACCACCCTTATACTTTCTGAAATAATATTATCTCCCTTTTGGTTCATGTGTTAGTCACATATTGCCTCCTACCGTCAACTACCGTTGCTCACAGAAATGAAAATTGATGACATAAGCATAATTTTTTTTTTAAAATGTCAAATTTGCCCATACAAATACTAAAGATTACTTATAAAAAAAAAAAAATCATGTGGAACAATGAACAATGTTGAAATTTTGAAAAAACTATTAAACAATCAACAAGAGAATAGCAAATGCTAAAAATTTTCACAACAAAGAAAATTGTTGAGAAAAAATGTAAAAGCAGCAAATCACTAATGATGATTCAAGCAAAGCACTAAGGAAACCTCAGAATTCTACTTATGGTATTGCTTGAAGAACCTTTTTTTTTGCCTTCTACAAAACTTAATTGTCGGTTTCTCTTCAACGATATCACATTATCCGGCAGATTGATTGAAACCCTTAACTTCAATTTCGCAAGCTTCTATTGCTTTGACAGATTTGCAGGAGCTTCTGTTGCTTCGGCCCATCATTCACCAATTTTGCTCTTAAGTCATAACCCATTGATTGCTTTAGTACAGTCTTCACATAATCTTCATATAGTCATCTACCGAATCAAAGAAATTGCTGAGTCTTGGCTCCAAAACCCAAATTGATGTGAGAAAGAGTAAAAAAATCAAAACCCATGAAAGGGTTGAACTCACAAAGTGTCGAAAACCCACTAATCCAATTCCTAATTTCAGTCTGAATCTGTGAGTAAAAACAATTGAAAACCCAGTTATCCGTTTGAATCTGTGAGGAAGACAAGGGCGTTGAAGGATTGTTTGTGTGTAATTTGGCCTGACAAAGTTAGATTTCTCCCTTAGAATGGAAGGAAAGAGGATACAAGGTATTTTTCTCCTTAAATCATTTCAATCTTGTTACGACTGCTATTGTTTGTGCTTTACTTGTTTGCTGGCTTGCTACGACTTCTTAAAATTTATAAGCAACTATTTCATATCCTTATCAAGGATTGCAAAAAAGACTACAAAAACCAACAATAGTAAACCCACATCCTCATCATCTAACAAAGATCTCAAATTTCTCTAAAAACCCACTCTCTAATTTTGTAAAAGAATTAAACAATAAAAGGAGAGAAAACCATTTGGAAGGATTAAAATTTTTGGAAAATGTAACAGTAGGAAAAAAAAAAAAGTTAACATGCTTTAACAGAGTTTTTTTCTATAACCTGTGACGACACCAAATCGACGGCCACCATCCCCACCAAACCCACCCACAGACCCACACTCTTATCTTACCTTCGACCTCCCATGGGAACCCGTCTTGTTGCTGCTAAGAAATACCCCATCAAATGCTTAAGCCCTAAAAGCCTTTTTGGAGTTGGAGGAGCATCTGTTTAATTGCTAAGTCTTGGCTCCGTCATCCGGATTTGGGGTGGATGGTGGGAGGCCTTACAGAAAAAGAAGGTTTTCTGTGATGAAGAGGGAATAGTTACAAATATAGGGCTTCTAGCTTATGAAAGAGAGGGGAGATGGAATGAGAGATTTTGTTCTTTTTATTAAAAGAATTACTATTAAAGTGAGGATAAAATGGTAAAAGTTCTAACACCGTCAGCGCCATTTACCCGACAGGTCTGACAGGGGGGATATTGTTATTTCAAAAACTATAAGGGAAGTTTCTACAATTGTCAGAAACCTCAGGGGAGGTAGGTTTAATTAACCCTAATTTTTAAGATTTGGCATTATTTAATCTCAAAATTCTCAATTTTTTGGGACTATTACCATTTTACCAACAACCACAAAGATCCAATTTGCCTCTAATTGCGATGGCCTTACATTTTCCACGTCTTTGTCTTCAGTTTTATCAAAACTCAACAGTCCTTATGGGACTTCCATGGCATCATCTCCAAGTTCCCAACCCTCTGTTTTCCCATAATTCCCTAATATTTAGTTGATTTTGTAATTGGGTTTCTTTATTTGAGTTGATTTTGTCTATCTGCAAGTGTACTATGTGTCTCTCTCTATAATTTTGTGTTTATAATTAGTTCTATACGAAAAATAGTAATTTAGATAGCTCTATTTGCATGTTATATATCACAGAAGTTTTATAATCTTTAGAGAACTCTGAAACGTATTTGGATGTTTCTGTGTTGATAGAAAAATCTTTACCAAATACTTTCTTCTTGACAAGTCTTTATTAGGAAATTTTTTTTATGGTTTCATTTAGGGGTGCACAGAATAATCGAGAACCGGAGAACTGATCCAACCTGACTTTAATGGTTTCGAGCCAAAGTGAGTTGGGGTTGGTTTGGGTTAGAGAACTAAAAAATTAGGTTGATTCAGGTTGAAAGTTCGAGTTATTCGACCTAATCCGATAACTGAAACCATAATTTTTTTTATCAACTCTTTTTACTCCAATTTTCTTTTAAAACAAATCTTGAAAGATTTATTGACCAATCATCATAGCCTCTTTAATTTACTTTTATATTTGTATTACAAAAAATATACTCCAAATTTCTCTTCCCTCCTACATTTCCTCACCCAACTTGATGGGTTAAAAAAAAAGATAGAAAATATGATTTTAAGTATACAAACTTTGTTTTAATTATTTAATGTAGTAGTGAGTACTTTTATTTTTGGTATTATGATTTTAAGTCACAAATCAACAAGACAGTAACAAATCAAATACATTTGTTAACAAAATTATTAATTTCCTTTTTCAAAACCACTATCATATCAATTTTTTTTTATTGTCAAAATGTCATAAATACTTAGATGGCTTAATTTTCGTTGTATATATATATATATATATAAAGAGTTAGTTTTTAATTTTTAAATTTTTGGTTTCTATTAAAAAAATCGAATTGACCCGACCCAACCCGAAAATGTTCGGTTCTGGTTGGGCCGAGTCCAATAGTTCACGGTTCTAATTCCGTTTCTATTTTTTTAGAACCTTATAAAGTCGGGTCGGTTCCGGTTCTGTTGCAATCTGACCCAACCCAACCTATGTGCACCTCTAGTTTTATTGACTCACACTGTATCGATTTCCTTTCTTTTGTTGATTTGATTGTATTAATATTTTAGGAAGATTCATTTAAGCAGAAAAATGTATTTTAGAGAGAATTTGGTTTCTTATTTCATGGAGACTTTTTTCTTCTCTTTTTTTTCAAAATGATATTTTAGAAAGAGATCTCTATGTAATTTTAGATTATTTAAAGAAAAATATAGAGGAAAAAGATTAAACTTTGCTTAGTGTTTGAATTGTTTAAATTTTGGAAAGAGATTATTTTGTTTTATTTCATTTTATAGTATGATCTCTCTCCCTTTCTGTGTGTGTGTGACGGTGTGTATATATATCGTGGATGATGAAATGCACATAATTGAATTAATTATTTTTTGGGGTCTTTTTCAATATAATGTATGAATGATCTTTTGCCCAATCTACCTCCCATTATTTATGATGCTGCACTTTCTGACCAGTGGGGGTTCCGCTCCTTGTCGCCTGTCACAAACTCAAAAAAAGGGATCAAAGGGCTACCATGTTGACTCCGGCGATAGCCACTCCGATGATGAAGTCAGTGAAAGTAAAGGAGAATAACCTTAAAGAATGCAATTGACTGTAAATCTGTAAGGCGTACCTTGGGGCTGTATTTATAGGGTGTTTACCTCGTAGATTGATGAGGATTTGAAGCCATAAAATTTGGGATTCATAGTCCCCAATAGATGACAGTTTCCATTCTAATCTTTGTGAAAATAGGGATTGGAATATATCCTAAAGTGGCAGCTTCCATATCGGATTTTGTTTCTTTATTTTGAGGCCAGTAGGGTTGGCAAGGTGGTGATAAGCTCTGTACCATCAAGAACTAGTGCTCCGAACTCGTTACTCGGATGTCAGATTTGGACAGTTGTGTTACTTCCTGACATGCACATAAAAGAAGCTAGACACGTGCCAAGTTCAAGTTGGTCCGTCATTTTTTGGTGCATCAGTTACTTCTCCCCCGAGCCTTAGTTCCGGGGGCCCATACAGAACTCAAGCTAGGGTTTCTGAAGGGTCACACGTGTTTTTATTAATGCGTCGTTCTGTATTTCGAGGAAACATGAATCGTTACGGAGTAATTATCACGTGTGCCGCCGATTCGGCGATCGAGGTTATTATTATCTAGCCGACACTCGATTTTTTATGCATTAAATGACACCCCGCCGGTTCTTATAAATAGTTGAAGTGGTCATTTGAGGTTCTTTTACAGACTTTGGATAGTGTTGAAGTAACTATGAGAAAGAGAGCTTGAGGCTTTGTGATTTTTGGTTCGCCCGAGAAGCTCTCCGCCACCTAACCCTCTTTTTTTGGCGAGTCGGTAACTTCCTTTCTCCCCTCTGCTATTCTAGTCGCTTTTTTCTTTCCTCCTCTATATATTTTTTTATCTTTCTTCCCATATCTCCGTCATGTCGGGTTCTGATACACAATCTGACGATAGAGAAATTAGGGCAAGTGTAGGAATAGGTGGTGATAAGATTCCCACATTTAGGGGGATAGGTGATGACTCTTCTGGTAATGACTCCGATGTGCTACTTATTGAGGCACACCTCGAATCTAGGAACAAGAAGGTCGGCATATCGGGCTGATCATAAAGAGAGGAAGGAGAGAGTGCCATAACTGAGGAGATGCTAAATTCCCTCAAAAAACATTTTGACTTTCCAAAAAACGTGTCCTATAGAGTCCCAAAAAAATTAGATCATCCTTCGGACATCATGAGCGGGAAAATTTGTGCTTATCTCGAATGGTTCGAGATCGGTGTACGATTTCCTCTACACCTTCTTCTAAATGAATTTTTTAGTTGGTTCAAAATTTGCCCTATCGAACTGAATATCAACAGCTAGAGGTAACTTACAGCCTTTTTAGCATTAGGTCATAAGAACGGGGTTGAAGTGGACCTAGACCTCATCCGAAGTAATATGGACATAAAGTACCTCAGATCGGAGGGACTCTATTACATGTCTTTTGATAAGAGATTCAGACCCTTGACTTCGGTACCCACTTCCAACAAGACATGGAAGAAGTGGTACTTTTTCGTCGGTAAAGGCTAGGAACATGAAGACTTTGAAGACTAGATGGGTCTCTTCTCTCGGCACATCGGCTTTAAGGGTGAGACCTCAGACTTGCAGTTGCTTGCTGCTCTTCATCCCCCCTTCTTTTTATCCCAACTCATCATTGTTTCTTGTGTTGTATTACAGATAAGAAGGCTTGGAGGAGGTCAGCTTTTACTCCAAAACTTCAAGAGAAGTATCAGTGACTACTGCACCCTCTCGACCGCCCTCACGACCGAGTCCTGACGCTATAGAACTTCATGAAGGTGAACTTGGAGAAGATCAAGTATGCCGTCCTGAAGAAATCGGTGTTATCGAACTACATGCCGGGCATGAAGTAGACTGGGAGTCCTTCCCCTTCTGGTGCTCCTCTTCCTCCTCAAAAGAAGATGAGGACTGATGTTGGAGCGTCCAGTGCTCCAGAGCTTATTACGGAGCCAACGACACCTGCTGTTACTAAAGAGCTGCCTCCACCTCCAGCACTAGAGGAAAGTTCGGCCCACCATTGTAAGGGGAGGCTGAGTAGCATTCTCGCTGAAGTTGCTAAGACTGGGAGTGGAGACAAGGCAGTAAAAGCGGCTTACGAGGAGTTGTGGTCTTTGGTTGCGAAGTGCTTCAAAAATGTGAAGCCTCATCGGATTACCAAAGACATCATGGTAGCACACATAAGGGTAAGTATATTTACTTATTCACTTTATTTTATTTTATTTTTTTGCTCTGACTAATTCACTCATTTTCATTTGCAGGCTACTCATGCCATGGCTACCATATGGACTACCCTGAGGAGTTCGAGAGAGTAAACAAACTCCAGTCCGAGCTGGATGTGGCCCACCTTGAGCTCGAGGCATCTCGTTAAACTTCTTTCTCTTTTGAAGAAAAATATAAGGAAGCCTTGAACAACATGGCTATCCTGGAGTCATAGCAGAACAACCTTGTTTCCGTTCTAGAGGTCTTAAAGAGGGAGAATGAGGAGGTGGAAGTTGTGGCAGCTTTGAAGCTGTCTTATAGTGTGGAGGCAGCCAGGGCGGCGACCAAGAAGGAGATCGAGAAAGAGCTCATAGATGAGCTAAATCAACTGGGGGGTGACTTTGTGGATTCTGGGTACGAGCTCTTTTGAAAGAAGATTCAGAAGCTCTACCTTGACCTTGATATCTCTGGGGTAGACGAAGTACAAGTGGATGATCTAAAACTGAACCCTTCGGAGTCTGCCCCAGCCCTACCTACAGAAGTAGCTGCATCGACTACCGAAGCTACCCCTGTTACCACAGACCCTTGAATAGGGTTCTCTAGTTTTTCTATTTTTTTTGGTAATCTTCAGCCCTTTCGAGCCTATCAATGAAAAACTTTTTATTCATCACTATTCCATGTGATTAATTTTGAAATCATTTTGACTTAAAGTTTTAGCAACTAACTCAATGTTAAAACTTTAGACCTGAAATACTTGTAGTAATCAAGACAAGGCATAACATTCAGACCCGAATCATTAGTAATCAAATCAAAACGAAGCTTTCAGACCTGAAATAATTAGGTCAAGACATAATACTCAGAACTGAATTACTTACGATTAAGTTGAGATAAATCCTCAGACCTGAAACACTTGTAGCTTAAATCAATGTTAAGACTTTAGATCTAAAATACCCGCAATTAAGTCAAGATGAAATATTCAGACCTGGAATACTTGTAGTTAGGTCAAGCAACGCAATACTTGATAATTGAATTAGGATAAAACTTTCAAACCTGAAACACTTGCAATTAAGTCAAGGGAACGTTTTTTAGACCTGAAATACTTTCGATTGAGTCAATATAAAACCTTCAGACCCTAAGGGTCTATGTATTAAGATGGACTAGACCTGAGGGTCTGTGCATTGAGATGGACCAAACCTATAGCACTTGTAATGGATACAAGGCTTTTAGGGGTCATTGAAATAGACCAGACCTAGGGGTCTGTTCATTAAGATAGATCAAATCTATAGCACTTGTAATGGATACAAGGTTTTTAGGGGTCATTGAAATAGACCAGACCTGGGGGTCTGTGCATTAAGATAGACCAAACCTATAACACTTGTAATGGATACAAGACTTTTAGGGGTCATTAAAATGGACCAGACCTGGGGGTCTGTGCATTAAGGTAGACCAAGCCTATAGCACTTGTAATGGATACAAGGCTTTTAGGGCTCATTGAAATGGACCAAACCTGGGGGTCTGTTCATTAAGATAGACCAAGCCTATAACACTTGTAATAGATACAAAGCTTTTAGGGGTCATTGAAATAGATTAGACCTGGGGGTTTGTGCATTAAGATAGACCAAGCCTATAGCACTTGTAATGGATACAAGGCTTTTAGGGCTCATTGAAATGGACCAAACCTGGGGGTCTGTTCATTAAGACGGACCAAACTTGGGGGTCTGTTCATTAAGACAGACCAAGCCTATAACACTTGTAATAGATACAAAGCTTTTAGGGGTCATTGAAATAGATCAGACCTGGGGGTTTGTGCATTAAGATAGACCAAGCCTATAGCACTTGTAATAGATACAAGGCTTTTAGGGGTCATTGAAATGGACTAGACCTAAGAGTCTGTGCATTAAGATAGACCAATTCTATAACATTTGTAATTGATACAAGGTTTTTAGGGGTCATTGAGATGGACCAAGCTTGTGGCATGTGCAATGTATGGTCCAGACTTGGGGGTTTTTGCATTAATTAGAAATATTCTAAAGAAAGGGAAGATTTTATTGATAATATTTTTTGCAAGTGCTCGATATTCCAAAGTCTAGGTACGGGCTTTCCAATTATATCCTCTAACCAATAGGTTGTGGGCCTGACGATTTTGACGACCATGTAAGACCCCTCCTAATTTGGGGAGAGCTTTCCATGGTGGGATCTTTGGTATTGGGGAATACCCTTCTTAGAACAAGATCATCGAGCTGGAAATTTAGAGGCCTTATCCTTTGATTGAAGCTCTTGGACATTCTGCACTGATATTCCTCAGTCCTGATCCCGGCTTGCTCTATTCTTTCTTCTAGCAGGTCGAGATTTTCTGCCAAGTGGTGATCATTGGTTCCTTGGTCAAAAGCATCTGATCTCAACATTGGCATACCGATCTCGACTGGGATGACCGCCTCGGTATCGTATGCAAGTGAGGACGAAGTCTCCGCGGTTGGTGCCCTTCTAGTGGTTCGGTAGGCCCAGAGTACTCTTGGGAGATCTTCGACCCACTTTCCTTTGGCCTGTTCCAACCTTTTCTTGATGGTGTCAAGAATAGTACGGTTAGTGACCTTGGCTTGCCCATTAGCTTGAGAGTGCCCTAGTGAGGAGAAGTGATGGCTAATACGCAGGTCATTGCAGAACTTCCTAAACACCTTTCCGAAAAACTGCGTACCATTGTCAGAGATGATAACGTGGAGTATACCGAACCTGCAGATTATGTTTTTCTAGGTGAAGTTTTTTTACCTCCGCTTCAATAATGTGAGTTAGGGGCTCTGCTTCTGCCCATTTGGATAAGTAATCTATGGCGATGAGTAAATATTTTCTGTTTTGCGGGGCCTTTGGCAATGGTCCTACAATGTTCATTCCCCATTGGGCGAAAGGCCAGGGACTGGCAATAGGGATGACCTCATGATACGATTGATGCTGATATGAAGCAAAGCGCTGGCACTTATCGCACCTCTGCACATATTCTTTGGCGCGCTTAAGCATGTTTGGCCAATAATAGCCCTGGGTCAGAGCTCGGTGGGCGATGGTCCTACCGCCATTATGATTTTCATATATTCTTTCATGAATTTCGGCTAGGACGTATTTGGACTCTTCTGGAGATAAGTATCTTAAGAGAGGTTGGGTATAGGATTTTCGATAAACCTTCCCATCTAGGATCAAATACCGAGTTGCCCTAATCCGTATACTTCGGGCCTAGTTTTTATTTTCTGGAAGTTACCCATCTTGCAAATATTGGATGATAGGCATCCTCCAGTCTTGATTTTGTTCCGAGGTATGTGTGGACTGTACCTCCTCGATGCTTGGCTTCGCTTAGTGAGAGATCCTTACCTCAGAGTCTCTTTCCGGCTTGAGATGAGTGGCCATGTTTGCTAAGGCGTCAACTCTAGTGTTCTGACATCTTTCGATCTTATGGATAACGAACGTCGAGAAGGATGTTTTCAAAAAATCTACTAGTTTTGAATATCTTATCATTCTGTCATCTTTGGCGGTGAATTCCCCTAGGACTTGGCTCACCACTAGTTGGGAGTTCAAAAATGCTTCAAGGTTTCGAGCTTTGCATCCCAGGGCCAATCTCATACCGAGGATTAGTGCTTCATACTCGACCTCGTTATTTGAAGCTCTGAACCCCAAGATGATCGCCTTTTTCATTGTAATCCCATCTAGGGACTGGAGGACGATGCCAATTCTGAATCTTTGTTGGTAGACTAACCGTCGGCGTAGAGTTGTCATACCGTCGAATCCGTACTGTCTTTGGATTTATCGCGTAGTGCCGGAGTGAATTCTGCAACGAAATCCGCCAACACTTGGCCTTTAATAGAGGTTCGGGGTATATATGATATATCGAATTCTCCCAGTTCCATAGACCATTTGACCAGCTGCCCTGAGACTTCAGGTTTGTGCAAAATTGCCTTCAAAGGGTAGGATGTAGGGATCACAATGGGGGTGTGCTTGAAAGTAGGGTCTAAGCTTTCGAGCGGATATTATTAGGGTGAAGGCCAACTTCTCAATCTCGGGATATCTTTTCTCGATATCCAGAAGTGTTTTTCTAATGTAGAATATGGGTTTTTGAATCCTTCTATCTTCTCAGACTAGTGCCGAACTAACGGCGTTCTTTGACACCACGAGATACAGAAAAGTCTTTCGCCTTGTACTAGTTTAAAAAAGAGCTTGGGGGATGCCATGTATTGCTTTAATTCATGGAAGGCCTTCTCGCATTCAGGGGTCCATTCAAGGCCTTTGTTCCCCCTCAGGGCTTTGAAGAACGGGAGGCAGTGGTCGGTAGATCTAGAAATGAACCTGTTCAGAGCTGCTATTCTTCCGTTAAAGGCCTGGACGTCTTTCTTGGTCCTCGGCGATTCCAGCTTAGTCAACGCTTTAATTTGTGAGAGATCTGCCTCTATTCTCCTCTAAGAGACTAGGAAACCCAGGATTTTCCCCCTAGTGATCCCGAAGGTACACTTCGAGGGGTTCAACTTCATCTTGTGCTGCTTTAATATGCTAAACGTCTGACTTAAGTGCTGGATATGGTCATTCTTCTTTAGGCTCTTGACCAGCATATCGTCTATGTAGACCTCCATCGTGCTGCCGATCAAAGAATTAAATATTTTGTTCACCAGTTGCTGGTATGTAGCACCAGCATTCTTCAGTCCAAATGACATCACCCTATAGCAATAAAAATCCCGTTCAGATATGAAGGCTGTCTTTTCTTGGTCTGGATGGTACATCTGAATTTGATTGTACCTTGAATATGCATCCATGAAGCTCATCAGCTCGTGGCCTTCAGTTGCATCGACTAGCTGATCAATCCTTGGGAGGGGAAAATTATTTTTAGGACAAGCTTTGTTGAGGTCGTATAGTCAACGCAGACCCACCATTTGCCATTCTTTTTCTTGGCAAGGACTGTATTGGCTAGCCATTCTGGATAAAACACCTCATTTATCATCCTGGCGTCCAACAGCCTTTAGACTTCATCATTAACGATTTTGTGTCGCCTAGGGGGCGAAGGTTCTCCTCTTTTGTCTCACCAGAGGGTGGTTTGGATCAGTCATTAGCTTGTGAGAAATGAGATTGGGGTCTGTCCCTTCCATGTTTTTAGTTTCCCAAGTAAAAACTGATAGATTATCATTCAAGAACTCAATGATCTTTTTCTGCTTGACAGGGATAGGTCTATGCCGAGTTGTAAGTGACACCCCCCTCCTTCAAAACTCACCAATACCTTGACGGGCTTCTGCATTGGTTTGGCTAAGCTATCTTCTCGGAGGGGCAATCCGTAGTCTCGCGAAGTTTAGAAGATGTAGCACTTCTTTCCTCTTGAGGTTTTTGTGATTGCTATTTGTGAGCTTTTTCTTTCAATGCCAAAGCATGGCACTCCCAAGCTGTTGGTTGGCAGCCCCTTATGGTACAGACCCTATCATTCTGAATGTATTTCAGGCATTGATGGAGGGTCGAGGTGACTGCCCCCATCTGATAGAGCCATGGTCTTCCTATGATGATGTTGTAAGGAGACTTGGAGTCCAAGACCATGTATTCATAGATTAGTGTCTTCTGGGCATCCCCTCTCCTACTGTGGTTGAGAGGTCTATCCTGTCCATTGGGGTGCTAAGGTTCCCATTGAATCCTGTCATTACAGTGGTGATGGCTTTGAGGTCATTGGCACTGAGCTTCATGTGCTGAAAGGGTTCGTAAAATAGCACGTTGGTGAAACTTCCCGTGTCTACCAGCACCTTCATAATTTCAAAATTTGTAACTTTAAGTGAGACGACGAGGGCATCACTGTGAGGGCAGTGTACCCCGACAAGATCCAGCTCTGAGAATTGGATATGCGGTACAGGCCTTGGCTTTTTCTCAACTGTATAGATCTTGAGGACATTGGGTTATGCCTTTGCCTCCCAAGCGTAGTGCTTCCTAGCTCTATTGGACATTCCAGCCAACGAATTGTCAGCATGGAGGATGAAGATGACTTGATTATTTTGGCATGGTTGTTCGTTTCGAGCCTCACTTTGTTTAGGCCTCTGCTATTGTCTCTTTTATTGTGGCTTGTCATTTTGGGAGTTTTGCCTCTCGTCCTATCAAATGAATTCCCTCAAACGCCCCCTTCAGATAAGTTGTTCAATTTTTTGTTTGAAGGCTCTGTATTCATCAATGGTGTGCCCGTGATCCTTGTGGAAGTCTCAATATTTGTTGTGATCTCTAGAGTTAGGACTACTTTTCAATGGCTCTGGCCACCTCAAGTTTTCTCGTTTCCGTACCTACTGGAATGTGTGAGTGAGGGAGGCATTTAGATGTGTGTATGTTCCGTACCTTCCAGAGTTGGGATTGTTCTGGGATCTAGGTGTCGTCCTTTTATCAGGACTTCTACCCCCTCTTCTTGGTAGTACTAGAGTCCTTCTTCTGGGTATGGTTGTCCTTCTGAGCTTGCTCTTGGGCCTTTCAAAAAGACATCTTCATGTCCTCTAGGTTTATATAATTTTGCGCTCGCTCTATAAGTGACACCATGTCGGCAGGAAGATTTTTTTGTCAAAGAGTCCTGGAATCGTCCAGTGCCCAAGCCGGTGTTAAGGGCCACTACTAAGAAGCTCGGAATACAGTCTGTTACCTCTAGGAGCTCGGAATTGAATTGAGCAATGTATTCCCGAAGTGATTCCCTCTTATGCTGCTTTATTGTTAGTAGAAATTCTAGACCCTTCCTCAACCTTCTACTGGTCAGGAACCGGTCAAGGAACCACCTGTTGAGTTCGTAAAAGTTAATGATTGACTCCTGAGAGAGGCTATGGAATTACTTCAAAGCGGTACCCTTGAGGCTTGTTACGAATGTACGACACATGAAGGCGTCGATAGCCCCATGCAGAGCCATCGTATGCTGGTAATGGGAGAGGTGGTCCCCGGGCTCTTGTAATCCATCATACAAGGTGAACTTTGGGACCACAAATTTTTTTGGGTGTTCCTCTGCCATTAGGGCTGGGGTGAATGGAATGCTGAATCCCCCAAGTAGCTTTGCTAGCTCATCCTGCTCTAAAGGGACATGGGTCCCTTTAGTAAGGGCGGTTTGTTCCATGGAATCTACTTCTTCCTCCATCATTGGAGGCATTCTGGACGGAGCTGGCTGATGTCGCCCTTGCCTCGCTACCTTAGTTCTAATATGCAGAGGGTGACCTTACTCGGTAGTGGCAGGGGGACGTTGCCCTCTCTAGACTAAAGGAACTGGCACCTGCGGCAGCTGCAATTCTGACGGCACTGGATTGGCCCCAGAGGTCGCCGAAGTTAGAATCCTTGTCCTGCTGTGGTAATGAACGATAGGATGAGAAATAGGCAACCCTCCTCTAAGGACGTATGATGGCTGGGGGTCACCCCCTATATGAACCGTACCTTAGGGATGTATCGGCTGTGCGTTGGGGTTCTCCTCATTAGGAGGTCCTCTGTCGATGGTAGTAGGAGGTCGAATCCCTTCATTAGGTACGTTTGGAGAAGGGTGGATGGGATTGCTTTGCAGGTTTTGGGTCAGAGAGGCCAAAACCTGGGATATGGCAAAGAGTTACTCTTGTATTAGATCAGACTGTCATTGGATCTAGTCAAGCCCTTGTTGTACATGATCAGGAGTTCCCCCCCCCCTTTTCTCTCAACCGAAGGCTAGTTTCAGGGGTTTTGGGAACCTTGCCTTGGATTAAGGTTGGGAGCTATGACGAAGAAGCTGCTTTTGAAAAAAAAAAAAAGAAGGAACTTTATAAAAACTATTGTCGTTCCCACATACGGTGTCAAACTGATGCTGCACTTTCTAATCAGTGGAGGCTCTACTCCTCGTCGCCTGTCACAAACTCAGAAAAAGGGATCAAAGGGCCACCGAATTGACTCTAGCGGTAGCCAATCCAATGATGAAGTCAGTGAAAGTAAAGGAGAATAACTTTAAAGAATGCAATGGACTGTAAATCTGTAAGGCGTACCTTGGGGCTGTATTTATAGGGTGTTTGCCTCCTAGATTGATGAGGATTTGAAGCCATAAAATTTGGGATTCATAGTCACCAATAGATGGCAGTTTCCATTCTAATCTTCGTGAAAGTAGGGATTGGAATATATCCTAAAGTGGCAGCTTCCATATCGCATTCTGTTTCCTTGTTTTGAGATCGGTAGGGTTGGCAAGGTGGCGAAGAGCTCGGTACCATCAACAACTAGTGCTCCGAACTCGATACTCAGATGTCAAATCTGGACAATTGTGTTACTTCCTGACCTGCATATAAAAGAAGCTAGACACGTGTCAAGTTCGGGTTGGTCCGTCATTTTTTGGCGCATCAATTTAGTATTGAATTGGTCATGTTTGCAAAAATTTAGAGATTCCCAATTACAATTTTTTTTTTGTTAATTTTCTTTCATTTGGGATTTTTAAATGTTATGAGAAAGGTTTTAGATAAATTTAGAGAAAAAAATTTAATTTTTTTAAGTGAGTGAAATTAATTTAAGAAATATTTTAGATAAGATTTTAAAGAGACAAAATTAAAAGAGAGAGTATTTTAGAATTTAGAGAGCTATATAATTTTAGGGAATAATAATTTTAGAGAGAGAAAATAATTTATGAAATATTTCAAAGAGATCCTATATAATTTTAGTATAAATATTTTAGATTTTTTTAGAGAGTAAAATTAATTTCAAAAATATTTTGTTAAGAATAGAGATATTAATTTTGAGAGACCCACTGAATTTAAGATAATTTTTAAAATGATAAATTTTTTTATCACTTGTTTTATTGGGATTATATGTGAACTTTTGGAAACATAAATAAATATCATAAGAGAAAAAAAAGAATTTAGAGAGATAAAAGGTTTTTATGAAGAGAAGAATTTTAAAGATATTATTTCTTGTTTTAGTAAAAAACATGGGATTTTTTCTTTGTTTACATGTGTAGAAGCAGGTAAGGTTGTCTTTGAATAAAGGACAATATTGTAACTTTACAAGAGTGTTTATGGATAATTTTATCATTCTATTACTTTTAAGAGTAAAATTGGCATTTGAAAAAAATTTATTGCTTACATCAGTCAATTTTATTAGGTTAACTTACAGTCATGGAAGGCAGGAGTAATTTGTTACCAACATTGAAACTAGAGTGGGATGATGTTATTTCAGAAACTATAGGGATAATATCTGTAATTGTCAAAAACCCTAAAGGAGGTAAGTGTAATTATCCTTATATAATAAAAAAAAGACCATGAATTTAAAGTAATTCATCCCACATAGAAAGCTTAACGAATTTTGGAGAATAATTATCAGAATCAAACTTAACAATGAATAGATGAAAGGATCAGTTCAATGTTCAATGGTTCAACTATTGTTTCAACATCTTTTATAATTAATATATTAAAAAATATATAAATATAATAAAAATTAAGAAAATAACAAGAAAAAAATATTTATTTATTATCTAGTAATAAATAACAAATTATAAGCACAAATAATTATTGAGATTATCTTAATGTATATGTTTTATATATTCGTATATACAACAAATAAACATGCAAAAATATCTTATTTCTTTTCAAATTTTATCAATTGATCGTCGAACATAAGAGATTTTATAGAAAAGAAATTATGTGGAAAAAATATTTAAAAAAGTAGTTCAACTAGGTTTCTAAAAAATTCTTCGATTCTCAAGTATAACGGTAAATTAATAAAATTGAACTGATTTGATAGCCGGTTACCAATTGAACCAATCGATTTGTTATGATACTAATAAATATGGTTTGAAAACTTGATAACACGAATGGACACCGCAAACTAGAAAGCTATCTTGAAACTAGATTATCTTCTCACTTTGTTGAGATTTTATTTTTTAATAAGTATACAAATATAATACTTAAAATAGTTCAAGTATTTTTATTATTAGTTCCCCGAAATGCCCCTATGTTTACTTCAAATCTACCAGTTACATTATTATTGAACTGAAAAGCAAGTTTGTAATTCTTTAAAATGGGTTAGGTTGTGATCTGATTTTGTTCATTTTTTAAGAAAAATGCAAACTTTAACTTAAAGAATTACTTACCAAATACTAAAAGACTTGAAACTAATTAATCTGTATTTTTGCTGAATCAGATCGATCTTGTTTCGTCCAAGCAGTCCCTAGAAATGTTAATATGAGTGGATTAGTTTGAGCCTTAAAACTGCCATTGTAAATAATAAATTCCTTTAATATTAATATACCACCGTTAAATGTGTGACATACAAAATAAAGTGTTATCTAACACATTCAACGGTATTGGATCGAGTTTCAATCATAAATCATGCAAGACACTAGACACTAGACACTAGACACTTGACACTCATTCTATATATCTGAAATTAACTAATTGCCATATGAACTACTTGATCTAGTGGTAAGTAAAGGCATATCCAATCCAAAACCATCCCACATCGGTATAACTAATATTTATATCTTCTTTTTCAGGTTTTGCCCTTGCCAATCTAATGAATGTGAAAGAAGATCATGGAAAACTTTCTGCTATAGCAAGGTACTATTTATCAATTGATGCATTTTTCTTCTTTTATGAGGTCCTTATTCCTTAGTTTGCATGATGCGTTTTACATGTTAACTACTATGTTGAATGACCTAGTACATGCATCTCTTGGTGTTTTCAAGCATGCATTTTCACTTTCATTCTTGCATGGAGCTCATGTTGAAGGGTCATGTCATAATTTTATTGGGCTATTTATCAATCTGATACAAGTCTTAATATTTTATCATTTAAACTTTGGCCGGTACTTTCTTCATCATGCAAATAATTTTTTTATTTTTTATTTTAATTCTTCCAAGTTCTCAAGGGGACTTGGCCCATTTGTTGCAGGATGATTGGTTGAGACAGATTTCTCTACTCCAAGATATTGTTCGCATTCGGGAATATGATTTCTCAATTGATTTTGCTAGTTGTAACACTCACCTCTAACAAAATAGGCAATTAAGCACAATGTGTCGAGAATTACAGAAATAAAATAATATTTCAACTTTTTGGATACTAATCAGTCACATAGTCTAAATTATGGTTAGAAACTAACCCAACTCAGTGAGCCATAACCCTAGTTAGACAATCACCCAAAGTACAGTCAAGTCAACCACAACCTAAGGTCAACCTAACCTAACATGGGTTAATAAGACTAATGGATGACGTGATCAATATATCACTAACTTAAGGTGAAAAAAAAATACACCAAATATTATAAATTATTTAATAATTAAAAAAAATTAAGAAATAAATAGTTAAATAATGGAAAAAATAGATGAAAATACAAATAATATCCCAAAAATTATTGTGACCTGTATATAACATTGGGAGCCCAAATACACACATTGAAGTGTGTAAGTGTGTGAAAATAATTATGAAATAATTGTTTATAATTATGAAAAATTATGTAAAAATATTGACAAATTATTTTTAAATGACAAGTGTCTTGCACATGATAAAGAGAAGGAAAACACACATGCATGTGTAGATTGGTGTATACACATGAGTAAATGTATGGGTATTGTGAGCGCAAGAGCCGGAAAATGAGTCAAACAAACCCCCTGCGGATTTTTTAAGTCCGCTCCTTCGAGGTGGGAGATGAACGCTCTCTTTTCGAATTGGGTGTACAAGAATACACAAAAGAGTCACTGGCTTGTTTTAGATTAAATAACAAGCAAACTTAATACAACCCATTAAAAATACATGTAAAAGAAATAACAAAGAAATTAAAAAATTACAATACTTTGATCCTAGTTACATTCTAAACCCCTTGACATGGGTTAAAATAAAGTAAAACAAATTAGTCTATAATGAACCAAATAATTCTAAATCTGGGAGTTGAGGTACGAGATAGGAAAGGATTAAGCACCCATCCCGCCCAATCTGAATAAACTAGCCTCAAGTGTTCATCCACAAGGCATAATATTCCATAACATAAATAAAAGAGAAATAGTAGAAAGAAATAATGATAATAATTACATGAACAAATAAAGTAATCGAAATACATAAAGTAGATAAATCAAAAAAGAAGAATAGAAATGGTGAGAGTGATAACATGAATAAAATAAGAAAAAATACATAAAGAAAATAAGATTAAGAAAAAATAGTAAACTCGGGCCCATGAGGCATCCTACTTATCCATTCAAATAATGGAATCAAGGCCAACGTAGTTCTCCAATTCAATTGATTCTATCAAGAGTGATATGATGAATTGAATTGGAAAAAAGAGAAAAAATAGTAAGGGAGCATACCTGATTGTTTGTGTTGAATCAGACAAAGTTTGTGCTTGAACTCCTTGATGTTGAATCTCCAATGGTGTAGAACTTCGTCTTCAATGGAGTAGAACTCTTTCTTGTGTAGAACAAGGCTTCAAAAAATACGGAAAAAGAAATATAGAAAAGAGAAAATTATTGCAGCAACATCTGACTTTTTAATTTTTTTGTCCTTGATTATGATGGCTAAGAGGTTTTATTTATAGATAAAAAGTAAGGAGGTTTGATCCAAAGGCTCACAATAAATCCCATAGATAGATGGCTAAGATTAATGCCTAATGAGTAAGCAATTTAGAAATAGAATTTATTTTGTGCACAAGTCAAAACAAATTCCTTAAAACAAAGAGCTTGCTTTAAAAATTACTTAGGGACAAGGAATGAGGAAAAATATAGTAATAATAGTTAAATAAATTTCATTTAAGAAATTTAAAAACTTGAGGAAAATGACTAAAAAGGGCATGGGGAATAAAACAAAAGAAAAGAAACAAAAGGGGCAAAAGGGGAATTTCACCCCAAGGCACTTTTGGTCATATAAGACCAAGGCTCTACACCCTAAACACACACATCATTTCACGTGAAAGAGAGAAAGAAGAGATTTTGGGGGAAAGGCTTAGGGTTTGAGAGGACCAACTCCAAAACTTGAAGAATTGGTTCCTCCCTAGGAAAATTGAAGAGCATCAAGTCTTTCTACACTCCAGTCTTGAAGTTACAGTTTGTGAGAATTTTTACCCAAATCACCAAGACACAACTAGGGCTTCCATCAAACTCAAGGAAATTGAGGTAGGGTCTCTAACCCTAGGTGAAAAGCATATGTTTAGGGTAGATTGTACATTTCATCTCCTCATTCCATGACATACATATGCTTGTTCTTGTGTAATTGACCTTATGTTGCATAAGACTTATAGACCTAATTATTTGATGCTTTCTTTTATTAGAGTGACCCATTTTCATCTTATCTTTTCATTTATACTACTCCCGGTCCAAATAAATTTCTTATGGAAGTATGTTTGTAATATTGATTCTTTGTGTAATATGTGAGAAGTTATGGATTACTCATCAAGTGTTTGTAAAATTGCCTATATGACTCATTGTTGTGAATTTATGATATTTGAGTGTCATTGTGTTAATAATTGGTACATTGGTGAACTAAATATGAAACTATGAATATAAACCTTAATTAAATTGCCATGAAACTATGAGAAATGAGAGCTTAGAAGGGAAATGATGTTTGAGCTAGAAACTAGTCACGTCCATGGTATGCTCTAAAGCATGGTGAGATTGCACTTTACACGTGGTTTGATTTGTGATAGGGATGATGTCTCCCATCGGCTTGCGAGCCATAAACCCGCGTGAGTGATCATTTGTCTCCATCAAGTTAGTAGCCCGTAAAGCACATAGGCTTATCGGGGCTGCTAGGTAGATAGTCTTTGGGATCAAGAACATTGAGAGCATGAGGTAAGGTTGAATGAAGCATAAAACCTTAACCATTCTTACTCATGTATTGATGTAATTTGATGATGTTTTCTTTAGAATGATTACATTTATTAAACTATGAAAATGGTTTTTATAGAATTGTTGACATTGTTATCAATGCATGCTTCAGTGACCATTTGTATGCCACTACACTAGCACATGTATACACGTGTTACCATATGTCTTTCCCTTTGTTTAGATGTTTCTACTGGAGTAGTTGGATTGACCCCTACTAAAAGCATGAACGGGCAAGGAGACGACAACAAGTTGAAAGAGCATCAAGATTTTATTTTTGAAGACATACTTTTTGTACATTTTTTAGCATTCCTTTTCATGGGGAAATATGTTTACTTTCTTCTTCTTTTGGAACTTCTTTTGTATGTAAATTCCTCTTGTAATAGACATTATAGACTATACATGTTGTAACTTAATGTATTTAAAAATAGAGGCAAGGTGGTGATGTAAATCTTATAACTACTTATATTTTGACCTCTATGGAGATACAATGTCTAGGAGTTTGATACGTGAATGAACATTTTGGTATATGAATTGTTGGATGTATAATTGGATATTGAATTATGAAATGAATATAAAAGAAAAGGACAAAGGATTCTTAAGAGATGAGGAATAGGTTGGACCAAGAGAGAGGACCAAAACAGGGCCAAATTTTCAGAACAAGGCTGAGCAAGAAGCTAGTGCCAATCGGCACTATATGATGGCCGATCGGCACTCAGAGGGCTAGGGGGAAATTCCGTCTTTTCCCATTATTTTGCCCATCCGACTGGTTTCTTTCAACTCGATGTATACACCCTAACATTTTTTTTTTATCCAAATGTAATTAACCATGTAATTACCTAATTACCTTACTTAAAACAACTCAGAATCATAACAGGGACCTCGCCCCCGAGCCTTCCCAGGTTCGAGGGGCGACAATTATTCAAGTGGGTGCTACTCTCCAAAAGAGAAACATCCATACTGATGGTATTTGTCCCCTATGTCGTAAAGGTTTGGAAACACCAATTCATCTTTTTAGCCGTTTTATGGTGGCCCATCAAGTATGGTATTGTTCTATTCTTCAAGTTGATAGTGTTTCTATTCTAAGGAACTCTATGTTGGTTTGGTGGACTTCTCTTATTGAGAAGTGGAAATCAGTCCAAGAAAATGTTTTGTTGTTGAGTATTGCGGCTTTTATCATATGGAATATATCGAAATGTTGGAATGGTGTAGTGTTTAATGGAGATCGTGTTTTTCCTCTTCGTTAGGAATGGCAACGGGGCAGGTTTGAAGCGAGGCGGCCCTTCCCCAACCCCGATCCCGTTTATATTTCTCGCCCCTGACCCCATTTAGAGGTTTAACCCGACCCCAACCCCATTTATATTCTCCGACTCCACCTTGCCCTACCCTGAACCCTGATATATACATTTTTTAAATAAGTTAAAACTTTCATTTTGATAGATAAATTAAACTTTAATTACAAAAATAAGTAATACAAGAAAAAATAATAAGTATGATATGAAAAAACCTTAAAATTAATTTTATATAATGTTGTTTATTAATAAATATAATTTATATAAGAATAAATAAAAAAATTAATATATAAACAGCGCAGGGTGACCATCTCCCAAACCCGACGAAGTTTTACAAGCCCCATCCCGACCCCGTTTATAAGCAACCCATACTTGTCCAATTAGGAGTAGAGTAGGAAGAGTCTCTGACGGGACAAAATAAATTATCATCTCTACTTTTCGTGTAATGATGTAGGCTCATCATAATGCATGAGAGTACTTAGGAGTGACTCCAGAGCAAATGGTTGACAATGTTCCAGTTCTTGTAGTTGGATCCCTCCTATGTAGGGCTGTAAACGGATCGGATTCAGACCAGATCAGAGCTGATCCAATCTGATCCGTTTAATATAAAATCCAATCTGTTTATCCAACGAATCATTCGAATGTTGATCCGTTTAATAACCGGATCTCCGATCCGTTTAAAATTATATATATATATATATATATATATATATATATAAATGGATCAAATCAGCCTATATCATATTCAGTCCATTTATATTTGGAATAATCGAATTTGGATCGGATCGGGTCACGGATCACTATTTCTAAAACCATATCCGGACTTAGCGGATCGGATCTCGGATCAAATCAGATCGCGATCCACTCCATTGACAACTTTACTCCTATGTTCCCGTTCTTTAAAGCCAATGTCGTTGGGACCTGGAAATCATCAAAACAAGATGTGGGAATTGTGGTTCGCGATGACCATGGTTAAGAAGATTAATTGGGCAGGAGGCTTTAGCCATCTTTGAAGGGGTTTCTTTTTGCCGTGATATTGGGATTCGTAGACATCGGATAATCAAGAGCTCATTCAATGCTTGAATCGGGGATTTCAACTTTCCTTCATCCTTGGAAGTTGTTCTGCATGATATCATAACAGTTGGATAGGAGATTGCTGTTTCGGTTTAATCTATGGTTAGAAGGCAAGGAAATGTTGTGGCTCATAGTCTTGCCCAGAGAGCTGCTACTGTCGAGTTTTTGGAGGTGTGGCTTGAAGAACATCCTTCATGTTTAGTTCCTGTTTTGCTTTGTTGCAGCCTGCAGGACAAAGGAAATATTTAATTTTTTTCTTCTATCAATAAACTTCTTTCGTTGAACAAAAGCACCAATTTAGAAGCCAATATCAGAAAAAGTAGAGATGTCTTATGGCCGAATTTAGGTGACTTTGTATCCCACGTCATTTCGTATTGGATATGGGTATTCAAATTGAGCGCATCCCGGCAAGAAACCTATTTGGACATCAATTTTGAAAAGAATAACAGGGCCAAAATCCATGTAGCTGAGTTCCCTGCACAAACGACTTTATTGCATTACTCACATTTTAGTAAACGCACTACAATTTCAAGGGATATATAGAGAGTCAACTTCCTCTACCATCCAACAGGCTAAAACAATTCAAAAACATAACAGATATCTGCAAAGTCTTGTGTATCCATTTTAACCGGATATTCACAGTTCACTATCCAATATGATCCAAATTTGTCAAAGAATAGTGGTTAAAACAAAAAGCCATCTCTTCAATCCTTGTACGTGCTCAAAAAAACAGTTGGTATAAAATTTAAGATATTGGAAGTAGAGGAGAGATGAAAATTACTAGCACAGGATTTTGGAAGGGAGAAATAAAAACTCCTGGCACCCAATTAGACAAAAGAAAAAAATTATAATAATAAGTCAAAACAAAAAAAAAAAAGATGGGTATGAAGTTTAAACAGAGGCCTTAGTAGCAGAAGAGATCTTCTTTGGACCCTTTTGTTTCTTATCTGCCTCTGCACCCTTTCTCTTGTCTTTCCTCTCCCTCTTCTTCAAAGCAGTCATGTGGGCCTTCAGAATAGTTGCATACGAAGCTTGAAAGCGCTGATGATCTTTCGCCCCCACCTTTTATCCCAATAAAACCAGGTAAGATCATGAGAAATAATATATTATCAGTATCACTATTAGAAAACAAAAACAGATTTTGAAGATCTGAATAGGCTGGCCAGAGTTTAGATACATGAGAACGACTCAAAATAAAATCAAACTATTCCGACTTAATAACACATAAAAAATTTCAAGACAACTTGCAACACTTCTTGAATGATTTTAGAAAAATAAAGATAGAAAAGTGAAGGGGAAAGACTTGGTACATATAAAATGCCCGCTTAATAATTATAAGATTTAGCTAATTGGCACCCCAAGGTTCAATGTTTCTGTGCAGAGAAGTGAAGTTTCCCACTCAATACGCCCAGCCCTCGTGGTACAGGATCCACCTACCACAGTTTCGAGGCATTGCTTTGCATTACCATAGCTTACGTGGAAATTATAAATAGGAAAACAGTAGAAAAAGAGAGTGCAGCTCTTGCAAATTTCTGATAATTGTCATGGTTCTTTTCAAAAGGGAAGCAGTTTTGACTAAATTTATTGGAGAATTGTCTTTCCACACAGGACACTTTCTCTCGAAACAAAGACAATATTGTTACTTCAAAGTTCAAATCCTAGACCCCTGTTATATACCAAAGAATAGACGCAAATTTTGGCCTTCTATAAGCCAATTATAGCAGTTCCAAATGGAATCATGGGAGATTATAATCTGGAAAAGGAGCTAAAAAATAGTTCCCGAATAAACAATACCCAACAATATATCAAGGGCAACCAAAATGGCTGGAAACAAGAAATTGCCATGCAACAACATACCTATCCATTTCTAGAAAACTTCTATCATACACCAGATGAAGGATGCAAACCCTGTGAAACTTTGAGGTTAAAAATTCCTATGAAAACCCTTATCATTAGACTAACAATAAAGAGCTCCAAAACCTGCAATTTTCACACCATCAAAAGTCTTACACTCTCCCAGGTATACTATATACCATAGAATGGCAAAGAAATGAAACCTTAGGCCCTTGTGATGTGGGGGGGAAAGGGAAAGAGAATAAGGAGAAGAGAAGAAAGAGAGAAGAGAATAAGGAGAAGAGAAGAAAGAGAGGGAGGAAAGAGAACCCCGAGAAAGAGGAAGAGAGGTTCGAGAGAGAAAATTACAAGAAATCTTTTGTATTCAATATCAATTCAAGTCTAACTAATTCAATATAAGATATGCCTTTATATAGGCAACTACAAACAATTTCAACCTAATCGAATCTCTATGGAATAAGAGATTAAAGCTTATCCTAAATCAAATATTTAATCAAATCCTAAATATGAAAATATAAATTAAATAAAAAAAAATTACAAAATAACACAATTCCTCCGGGATCAAATATAAATGGTCCATGAAATCTTCTCTGATCCCCATCATTTCTCCTCGGCTGAAAAGAACTCAACTCCGGCGAGTTAGAATTGAAGAACCGCGGCAAAAGGCGGAAATAATCATGGCAAAAGGTAAAGATATGAAACCAATGGTAAGTTAGATAGCACTTCCTCCATATTGAAAATTGAACTTATATTTAAATCCAATGGTACGTTAAGGAAATAAGCATTAGATCCAAATTCAAAAATGTCATAAAATTTACCAATAGATTTAGATGAAAAAATTGTGGAGTTAGGCACAACAGATTCAGATGCAACCCAATGGTCTGATGCAGAAGTAAAATCAATTGAACTAGTGTAGATCGACGCTTGGGTTAACACGAGTGACATTGATGGTGACAGAAGTATTTTAGAGAATGAAAAAGATATTTTCTTTTCTCTAGGAAGTCAATATTTATAGTCACAACTTACAAGTAAATAAAGGAAATTATCCTAAATTAATTCCTACAATCAATACAATCAATTAATCAACACAATCAATCTAATGCTTAAATTAAGCTACTGATTAAGTCAATATTTGTAATCAATATTTACAATTCTCCCTCAAGCTGGAAAGTATATATCTATAACTCCTAACTTGCTACAAATAGAGTCGACGGCAGTCTTTGGTGAAAATGTCAGCAAATTGACTACCAGAGGAACAAACAAAGTGGTAATTTCCTTGGACTCCAGTTCAGATCAAATGAAGTGGCAATAAACTTCAATATGCTTGGTCCGTTTGTGAAAGACTGGATTGTTGGTAATATGAATCGTTGCTTGATTGTCACAATGGAGAGGTGTTGGACCACGTACTGGAACATCAAATTCTTGCACAAGTGTTCTTAACCAAGTCAACTCACAAGTAGTATATGCCATTGCTCGATACGCTACCTCATCACCAAAGCGTGCCACAACCAATTGCTTCTTGCTTTTCCAAGTCACAAGATTATCCCCTTAAAAAGTACAATAACCAATGGTAGATTTGCGATCTAAAGGTGATCCTGTCTAATCAGAATTAGTATATCCCTCAATCCGAAGATGTCCAGATGATCGATAAAGAAAACCACGTCCTAAGGCATTCTTAAGATACTTTAAGATACGTGTAACTACTTTCATATGAAGAACTCGAGGGCTAGTCATAAACTGACTCACAACACTAACTGAATAGGAGATGTCAAGTCGAGTAATAGTTAGGTAAATGAGCTTACCCACGAGTCTTCGATACATCTCTGGATCTTCAACCAAATCACCCTCATTTGTCATCAACTTTAGATTGGTCTCCATGGGTGTAGCTACAGGTTTGGAGCCAAGATACCTTGTATCTTTCAAAATATCAAGAGTGTACTTCCTCTGAGACAAACTAATCCCTACTTTTGATCTTGCGACCTCAATACAAAGGAAATAATGGAGCTTGCAACGATCTTTGGTGAGAAAGATGGAACCAAGAAGGAGAATCAATGTTTGGATACCTACCTTATCACTACCGATGATCACAATATCATCTACATAGACAACTAAAATCACGATACCTCTTTGCGTCTTCTTAAAGAATATCGAGTAATAAGCTTAGCTCCGAGTCATACCAAAAGAAAATACTGCCTTACTGAATTTATCAAACAAAGTTCGAGGAGACTGTTTGAGTTCATAAATAGACTTCTGAAGATGACAAACAGACTCCCCCTTGGACTCAGAACCAGGAGGTTGAGCCATATACACAATTTCAGCAAGATCACCATGTAGGCAGGCATTTTTGACATCAAGCTGATGAGGAGGCCAATCGACATTCGCAGCAAGAGATATGATAACCCGAATAGAACTCCATTTGGCAACAAAAGAGAGTCTCAGTGTAATCAATGCCATAGGTTTGGATAAAACCTTTGGCCACAAGGCGAGCCTTCAGCCGATCAACAGTACCATCAGGATTTTGCTTGATTGTGAAGACCCAACGACAACCAACAATTTTAGCATCAGTAGGTTTAGGAATGAGAGTCCAAGTACGATTAAATTCCACCAACCAGGATGGAAAAGAGCTTCTTTGTAGGATTTAGGAACAACAAGAAATAATAGGGACAAAAAGAAAGCTTGAAAGGAAGATGATAAATGATCATAAGAGACAAAGTTAGAGATAAGATGAGTAGTGCAAGTACGTGTACCCTTACGGACTGCAATGGGCAGATCAAGATCAGAGTCAGAAGAATGAGATGGATCGGCAAATTATGAGGTAGGTGGAGGATGTGAGAGAGAAGGTCTAGTAGGAAGAGTGATTGGAACTACAGCTTGGTGACAACGAACATACACCTGAGAGATAGGAGGGTGAATAGGAACACTAGTAGGTAAAACTAGGTCAAGAAATAATGGTGTCTGTAACCGACTTCCTTCTGGAGAATAAAAGGAACCAGTCTCAAGGAAAATGACATCAGCATTGACAAAGTGCTTACGTAAAATAAGACTGTAGCACTTGTAACCTTTATGTATGCGTGAGCAACCAAAAATATGCATTTATGAGCACAAGGGTCAAGTTTGTCATTACTAAGCTGCAAGTTATGCACAAACAAAACACATCCAAAAACTTTGGGGGAAAGAGAGAAAGGTGTTTTATTAGAAAACATGATATTAAAATGTGATTTTTCCTATAGAATGAGAGAAGGCATCCGATTTAAAAGATACGTAGCTGTAAGGACAACATCCCCCCTAAAAACACTTGGGAACATGCATCTGAATCATAAGGGCACGAGCTATAGCAAGGATGGAACCGTTCCTTCTTTCGGCAATCTCATTTTGTTGGGGGGTGGTGACACAAGATGTTTGGTGTATAATACCTTTGGACTCAAGAAACTATTTAAAATGATAGTTTTTATACTCTTGAGCATTATCAGTTCAAAAAGCTAATAATTTGGCATTGAATTGATTAGAAATTTCAGCATAAAATAATTGAAAAACATTAAATTAAGAACAATTTTTAAGCACATACACCCATGTCAAACGAGAATGATCATCAATAAAAGTAACAAAATATCGAGAACCACATAAACCAGTGGTCCGAGATGGTCCCCAAATATCAAAATGAACTAGCGCAAAAGATTGGAAACAAGGAGGATCAGCACGTAGAGGAAATGAAACTCTATGATGCTTACTAAGTTCACGTCTCACAATTAAAACTAAAAAATCAGATAAAGTAGGAACTAAGTGACGAAGATTTGCAAAAGACGGGTGTTCAAGGCGCTAGTGCCACTAATAAGGAGAAACAACGGAATGTAGAGCAGAATGAGTCAACTGACAAGATAACTGAAAGTAGTAAAGTCCATTCTTCTCGTATCACCCCACCAATGATCCTCTTCGTCTTTAGATCTTGAAATTCACAATAAGAGGGATAGAAGGTCACTGAATAGTTGAAGGACTGGGTAAGTTTATGAATAGACAGCAAATTGAAAGGAAATTGGGGTATGTATAAAATAGATGAAAAAGTGAGACCAAAAGTGCAAATACTACCAATTGCTTGAACACAAGCTTTAGTCCTATTAGCAATAGTAACAAAGGAGGTAGAAGAATGACGAAAAATATTAGAAACAAGAAACAAGTTACCTGTCATATGATCAGACGCCTGGAATCAAGGATCCAAGGAGTACTGGAAGAAGAATGAAGACATGTGTTACCTGATGAGACCAAATTGGTTGTGGAAGTAGAAAAGGCATTGGCACGCTGAAGAATAGAATCATACTCGGTCTTGAAAATAAGGATTTGATCTTCAGAAACTGACTCAAAGTGCTCCCCCTCAAGTGTAGCCTGGTTAGCCCAAGTGGGCCTGCCATGGAGTTTCCAACAGAATGATTATTTTGGCCATAATGAGTGCACCGCTTGGAGCGACGACCACGATTACCACTAGGAGAAACACGCCCACCATGATCTCCAAGAGATGCAACAAGAGAGGAACGAGTATCATTCTCTGGAGTAGAAGAATGAATGGCAATTCTCCGAACACGAGCAAAAGTCTCACTAACAGTGGGAATATCCCTACCAAATAGAATCTGGGAACTGATAGGAGTAAGTTCTGGTTTGAGACCGGAGAGAAACTTCGCAACTCGAAATTCCTCCCTATGTTGTTGTTTTGTTTTCAAGTCGGTGGTCAACGGTTGATAGACATTTTTTTTTATCGGTAAAAGTGAAATAGATATATAGATGTATGGAACAGGGGCGTGAGAAAGGCACCCCCCAAGAACAATAAAAGGAACCGGCTACATCAATTAAAGCCAAGATCCCTCAAAAAATCCATAAGCTTATCTAAATACATAGGGAATTCTTCCTTAATCCAAAAGAAAAAGGTTTTCAAAAAAATGTCTTTAAACTGCCAAAGGGAAGCTTCTACCCCTTCAAAAATTCTTCTATTTCTTTCTTTCCATAAAACACCACAAAAGGCACATGGACGCCATTTTCCAAGCAACTCTCACCTCCTTTCTGAGTTTTTTGCATCTCCAATTCAAAAAGAGCTCTTTGACCTTAGTTGGCATCACCCATAAGAACCCAAAGATACTAAAAAGAAAACTCAAAATATCCTAAGCATAATTACAATGTAAAAGAAGATGATCAATTGTTTCTTCCTCCTCCTTGCATAAGGGGCATCGATTTGGAAGATGAAAACCCTTTTTCTTCAAGTGTCCACAGTTAAAATCACACCCCAAGATGCCTCCCAAGCAAAAAACGAAGCTTTTGTGGGCACTTTAGACTTCCAAATCACCCTTCAAGGGAAAAAATTATTTCTCCCTTTCATTAATTTCCAGTAAAAGGAACGGACTGTGAATCTACCGTCCCCTCCACCACTCCAAGACATCCCATCTCTACCTCCATCTAATAACTCCACCTTGCTCAAGGATGACATAAGCTCCTCTGCTTCTTAAAGCTCCCAATCAAAGAAACCCCTCCTAAATTTTGGACTCCACACCTTTCCATTCCCCACTCTATCAATATAATTTGCCACAAGACACTCCTTATCCACCGCAATATTGAATAGGTTAGGGAACTTATCTTTCAAGAGCTCCTCAATGTGCCATAAATCAACCCAAAACTTCACTCTATCACCTTCCTCGATGTCAAATCTCACACATGAAGTGAAATGTCTTTGGCCTTTCTTTATAGCTTTCCACATACCACAACCGTAAGTCCCAATGGCATCCACAGAATACCATCCCCCTCTTACACAACCATACCTACAGTGCACTACACTGCGCTACAAAAAATTCTCCTCGTTAGCAAATCTCCATATCCATTTACCAAGCAAAGCTTGATTAAATAGATTCAAGTCCCTGATACCCAAACCTCCATCAGAAATGGGGGCTTTAACTTTCTCCCATTTTACTAAATGCATCTTCTTTCTATCTTCCTTACCTCCCCATAGGAAATTCCTTTGAATCCTCTCAAGCTTTTGCCTAACTGAAGCAGGCATCAAAAAAAGAGACATGAAGTAAATTGGAAGATTCTCCAATGTGCTCCTAATAAGAGTGATCTCCCACATACCTTTCAGGATGGAAAAATATTCTTCCACCGAGCGATCTCCCTATTGGAAGGAGAAAATGTCCTGATAGATTTATTAGATACGAGAGAAATTCTGATAAGAAGAATACAACTCTTGCAAAGTGTCTCAACTGGTTTTGGAAGATTCCAAACAAGCGACATTATTGAAAATATTTAGTTCCAAAGCCAAGTCATAATCTGAACATCCCCTTGTTCCCAGGCGGGGGAACCTTGGTGGCATTTGTAGGTTTGGTGGTTGTAAGATAAGAAGCCTTACTACGTGCTTTGAGTGAAACTAACACGGCACGTGAACATTAAAGGTAATTAGAACCCTTCAATTTTGTATTAGTCAATGATCTAATAAAAAAGGAATCTTTGTTGTCTAATTTAGCAGCCATGATAGGACAAAGAAGTTGCTAGTGTGTGAAAAGCTGGTTAAGACTAGCTGGGCTGAGGGAGCTGAGAGGGTCTACCGAGGGTGACAAAAGGTTAGGCTGAGGAGGCCGAGAGGTGCGCTAGGAGCCAAGAGGCTCTGCCGAGAGGGGCCGAGGGAGATGAGAGGCACCGAGAAGGGAAGGATCAAGAGAGAGAAGCTATGGTTTAGAAAACTCGCTCTGATACCATGATGGAAGTATTTTGGAGAATGAAAAAGATATTTTCTTCTCTCTAGGAGGTCAATATTTATAGTCACAACTTACAAGTAAATAAGGAAACTATCCTAAATTAATTCCTAAAATCAATCAATCAATCAATACAATCAATCTAATTCTTAAATTAAGCTACAAATTAAGTCAACATTTATAATCAATATTTACAACAGATGATGTAATAAATTTCAGTTCAAACAAATCTTTAGAAACTCTTTATTTTCACATGCATGGGATCAAATGCTCACTCGGGATGCTCACACTCAAATTTATCCAAGATAGAAAGTACTTGCTCATCTACAGTATGAGGCAATGCATCATGACGTTCCTTTGGTGTCTCATCTTGAGAATCTTTAGATGTTTTAGTTTCTACAAATGATGGGTCAACTACCTCTTTAGATGACAATGAGGAATGGACCTAAGAACTTCACAATGAGGTTCTAGGTCACAAGGAACAAGAGGAAAAGGCCTAAAGTTTTCGTCCTTGTCATGCTCTTTGGATTAGAAGGGACCTAATTTGATAGTCTTCCCATTGTACCTAAACGCACGTGTTATCTTTCAAATTGTGGGTCACTCTAAGTTCATTTATCTAAGGTTGACCTAGCAGCAAGTGACTAATTCTCATGGACAAGATATCAGACCAAATATCGGCTGAATAGTCGTCTATTTGAATTGGCACTAGACACCTCTCTATGACTAGCATAAATATATCACCTATCCACTTTACCTCAAATGGTTGGGGATGAGCTTCACGTCGTAATTTCATTCTAATGATAGAAGATTTTGACACTATGTTTATACAACTATGACTATCAATGATAATTTTGCATACCTTTTCCCCACATTTAAGATTAGTTCAAAAGAGTTGTAGGTATTTCCATGCATCTTCTTGGGTAGGGTCAAGTAAGTTACACCACAAATCCTTATGATAAGATTTGAAATTAAAGAGTTCCAAAGGATAACTCTGAAATCGAACTTGAGACATTTTGTGGAAGTGATATATAATCCTCAACTTCCTCATGAAAGTACCTAGAGTCCTCTACTTTATCATGGTAGTACCTAGGATCCTTTATCTCATTATGCAAATACCTAGGTGAATCAAAATGATACGAGGAACGCCTAAGGTACTGTTCTTAATACTTACCATGTGGATGAGCAAATCTAAAAATATCATTCTTGTCATTCTCAAAGAACCTAGGATACCTATCATGACAATAATCACTAGAGTAATGCATGGTATCCTCTCGAATAGGTTGTCTATATTTTGATGCATCACAGAACATTTTTCTTCTAATTAAACGAACACTACGAAAAAACTAAAAAAGAATGAAAATAAAATTAAAACAAACAAGACGTGTCATGAAACAAGCTCAAATAAGGACCTTTGTGCAAATTTAATCAACATACATATTTGAATTTAAAGCTAGCACAATTTTCAAAAGGAGTAATGCATACCTTCTCAAGGTCCCCAAGTAGCTTTACTGTATTCCAAAGGTATTCGACAAGTGATCAGAGGTTGTTTGTGGCTGTTCTGAAACTGATAGAAATTTTGGGTTTCTTTTGAATTTCTGAAAGTTGTGAGGCTTCTTTTGAATTTTGGGGACCTTGGGCTGATTTTACGAGGCACTGAAGATGGTATGGAGTCTGATTGGTTTTGATTTTTTTTATTTTTGGTCAATTGGGCCTGGGTCAGATTGGCTAAGATAAGATATTGGGTTTTGGTTTGGGCCTAAAATTTAACAACTGGTCGGGTTGTAATTGGTTAGGGTCAAGGCTAGGTAAATGAATGTTGGGCTTCAGTTTAGTGATGATGAGCTAGGTTAAATGTAATTACCTGAATTTTTTTTTTAGAATAAATAAATTTTTTTATTATTATTATTATTATTTTTTATTTTATTTTATTGTGTATGTGATGTGTGTGAGTGTATGTAGTGGAATGGATGTATGTGTATATATATATATGTATATGTATATAAATATTTTATACATTTTAATATATATATATATATATAGATCAGATTGTGTGCACATGGGCTGTTGTGCGTGTTCGGTTGAGTGGTTGGTGTGTGTGTGATAAAATTTATATATATATATATATATGACACATGACACAAGGAAGCAATAAATGTGAATCAGAAAAAGAATGGGGAAGAAATCAGGGGTGTAGGGATTGAGTGTGTAAGTGTCGGTGCAGTGTGTACAGTGTGGATTGTGTGTGCATGTGGGGAAACTCAGAGCTGAAAAGAAAAGAGAGAGAGAGAGTTATGATGACATGTGAGGATATGTATGCGGTGGGGTATTGTGAGGAATGAGGAGAAGCTAGGAGAGAAGGCGGTTCCTGAGAGGTGAGTTCGGATAGAGAGAGGAAGTGTGGGAGTTGGAAACTGAACGTGGGAGAAGAAGGAGAAAACTTTGGGATTTCGGGGAAGAGAAAAGAAGAAGATTAGCTAAAGCCAATCAGGTAACCTGCTAAATGAATCTCTTTAAATTTTCCTCAAGTATCTGCATGATAGACTCAAGGCATGAGAACTGAAGCTAGTGTACACGATAAAAAATGGTGGACTTTGATGTGTTAAACAAACCTTACTTTTGGAACTAGAAATAAGTAGAAAAACTCAGCAGGAATCCAACACAACTCGAATGATTTAAAAAGGTTCAGAAATGGCTATGAAACTGCCAATTATCCTTCACCGGTGCAACGTCGGAGAAGTTGTTTCTGGGTGTCAGAAACTAGCTTAATTAGGGTTGAAAATTGCTTTAAAAGTTTCCTTAAGACTATAGGATTAGTTTGGTATAAAAACAGGAAATTTCGGAGGTTAAAAACACGAAAAGACAGTGAGGATTTGCATTTTCCGGCGACAACGCCGGCGAGATGGCCGGACAGGATGATCGGAAATCGCATGGGGACGATGGACGGTTTGGGCTAAAGGGGTTGGGCCTGTCCTGTTTGATTAGGTTTGGGCATGTTTTAAATTAAACAGGTTTGGGCTTGTTTGGTTTAAAGGGGAATTGGGCCTCATGGTTTGGCCCAACAATTCAAAAAAAAAAAGGGAAAAAGAAATGAAAAGGGAAAAAGGGGTGGGGGTGCAGCTGCTAGGGATCGAACCCTGGTGGCGAGTGTGGGAATAGCGCATGAGACCGGATGAGACAGGACAATCCCGTGTCTCATTTTGTGCCAAATATATATATATATATATATATATATTATACTTTATAAATTAATTTAATTAAATTGTTTTAATTAAATTAAATAATCCGAAATGGTCCGGAGCCCAAATAAGACAAGTCATATATGTTTTCTGACTATCTTGGACCTCTTAAGACCAATGGTGAGGTCTGTGACACAAGATGACATCCCGAAAAATAAAAGGCCCATAGGAACATTAAAAATTACCAAAATACCCCTGAGTCAACAACTAGTCAAACGAACTCCGATTTAAGTAAACAAATAGTGAAATTTTATTATCTCAACCATTCCGGACTCAACTGTGGAGTCCGATTTGCGAAAAGAGGTCTCGGGATGTAAGAACCCGTAAAGTGCAAAATGACCGTTTTACCCTTTTTAGCTCGGATGTCCAAATTAAATTCTGCGAAGGCCCAAACCAATTTTCTTCGACGTTCCGGACTCAATAGTAGAGTTTATTTTAGAAAAATAGAAACTAATAAAATAAAGACATAACATTTGATGAATAGCATAAGTTAAGTAGCAATTGAACTGAATCATATTTCATGATTTTAGGAACACTAAAGGGAAAAGAGAAGGTGGTCTAACCTTCTGCATTCTTGTTGTAGTTCCGCTACACTACGAGTACGCTTTCTTGGGTTGAGACCAACCCATCAGTTATGATATATTGTGCTAAGTAAGAAATAGAATTAAGCTTAGAAGTAACTGCCATGTTGACTTGATGATCTCCATATTTGTTTGATTGTTCATTTGCCTATGTGTTCCATGTTATCTTTTTGAAAGTTTGATGATGAATGTGGATCATGACTGTGTATATCGCATGTGTTAGTATAATGTGTGGATTATATTCTTTGAGAATTGTTGAGATTATGAAATATGTGATTTAAAGCATACTTCATGTGTAGAGGTGATGCCTTATTGAGATTACATTATGGCATGATAGAATCAAAGCATATTGGCATAGTGTGATTCCTTGGACATGGTGTGAGTTGAACACTTGATGCTGTGCATACATGGTTACTCAGGCCGTCGGGGAAGGTCCGTAACGTGAGTCATAAGTGGTTGCTCAGGCCGTCGGGGAAGGTCCGTAAAGTGAGACATACATGGGTACTCATGCCGTCGGGGAAGGTCCGTAAAGTAAGTCATGGGTGTGACATGGAGTTTGCATGGGTGCGTCACGCATACTGTTCATATACTGCATTGATGATATTGAATGCCATGTAGATATAAATGTACACTTGCACATGCCACGTCCTTAATTTTGTTTCTTGCATTAGCATTATATTGTACCAGCAGTTGAGCTGACCCATTCGTGAGATACCATTACAGATGACACTCCGACTACGCGAGACATAGAGATGCTTTAATTGAGAACTATATTTGGCCCGTGAGGTGTATTGTGATGTTGTACAAGGGCATAAGCCCTAAACTATTTTGTGATTTTTGTATGTTATAAGGTAACAGGCAAGGCCTTATGAATTGTATCATAACAGGAATTAGGTTAGTTTATGGAATGTACTTGATTGTCCTTTATTTCTTTATTACTTTATTTTCTTTTTGTTTCGTTACTCAGCGCCTTGGGTTCGTGGAAATTCAGGGCGTGACATTATATGCCTAGTTATTGGTAAATAGGCTGGGCTTGATTTAGTTGCAATCACTCTTAGCATTGAACACAAACTCTCACAGCAACGATGAAGGCATGATAGATGGCAACCTGGACCAGCTTCCTTGGTGGCAACAGTGACAATGACAACTGGTATTAACGCAACTCTATAGGGCTTCTCCAAATCCATTTTTTTTGTTTCGGCGATGGTTGTTGGAAACGGTGTGGAATGAGACAGTGATGGATGAGGACGACAATGATGGATCTTGAAACTTGTGATTGTGACGTTGAAGTTCTACGACAATGGCTGTTTGCAACTGAGTGGTGGTCTGCAATGGTCGCGGCTCAGGTTCCGAATAGGCAATATCTTTGAGAGGCTGTTGAAATCGGGCTAATCAGGATGAGATCAACAATAGATTCTGGACTGCTGCGACTCCAGTACAGCTTCTTAAAATATTCTATGTGCTCCGAGCGACGATAGAGGACGAAGCTGATGCTGATGAACTTGATGAGACAGAGATGGAGACGGTGAAAATACCTGCAGAGATGCCAACAAGAATGATGGGTGAATGATCTGCATTGATCGAAACCCACTTTGCAATGGTGGCCTGCAATGTACAACGATGTAGTTGATTACAATGACGGGGATGAGACAATGTTGGTGGCTTATGGTCTGACCAGTGTCGCTTGTTTGCTTGGATTGTTTCAGATTTTCAATCAACAATGAACAATGATGGATGAGAGTTGGGATTGCAGAAGCAATGGCGACTGTGACGGTGAGAGTTGACAGAGTAGAGGACAGGTGTTTGCAATCGATTGCTGTGATCTTACCCTGGAACTCAATGGCAATGGCCTGTTCTGTGATTATTGTGGCTGGTCAATGCACTGATGGATCTGCAATGAATTGATTTTGATATTTTTTTTTCAGATTTGTTGCAACAGTAGTGATGATGACTGTTATTCACTCCAAATCTGTGATGAAATAGCAATTACGATGGAGACGAATGTGATGGGATGATGGGTCTGTGACGGAAGGTTTTCTGATTGTGAACACGAATGTTAATGATGAATAGCGATGAAGAGATCGAATATGGGCTCTGATACCATATTGATGTAGAGCCAGTAGGAAGAGATTAAAGAAGGAGAAGAGAAGAAAGAGAGAATAGAATAAAAAGGAGAAGAGAAGAGACAGGGAAGAAAGAGAAACCCGAGAAAGAGGAAGAGAGGCTTGAGAGAGAAAATCACGAGAAATATTCTATATTCAATATCAATTCAAGTCTAACTAATTCAATATAAGATATGCCTTTATACAGGCAACTACAAACAATTTCAACCTAATCGAATCTCTATGCAATAAGAGATTAAAGCTTATCCTAAATCAAATACTTAAACAAATCCTAAATATGAAAATATAAATTAAATAAAAATAAAATTACAAATGACATAATTCCTCCGGAATCAAATATAAATGGTCCGTGAAGTCCTTTTTGATCCCCATCACCTTGGCTATCAGCTGCCAACAGATCTGTATATATCTCTAAGAAACAAACTATAAATCTGAACCACAGAAGTAACTATGACTGCAAAAGAGAGCCAAGGGACAATGGGTTAACCAATGATAGAGAGATTCCATGTCCCTCTTTTACATGACAAATGTTGGTACTTACTATTTCTAGAATCAAGTGATATCAGGGTGTCATCCAAACAAAGAACTGTGTCATATTAAGGAATTGTGAAATCACTTTTGCTGTAAAGGAGCCTCCTTATTAGGGTGTCATCCAAACAAAGCATTCTGTCATATTAAGGAATTGTGAAATCACTTTTGCTATAAAGGAGCCTCCTTTGCTCCAATATATATTGATAAAAAGAGCTGATCACATAGACATAAATCAAATTTGAATAGCAATAAATAGATTGAAAAAAATTTCCCCCGTCTCTTTTTTTTTTTTTTTCTCTTTTCAAACACAGAAGTACTGTTTCTAGAATTCAGTAACAATAGTCTCGTGCTATCTTCCTTGCAACATAATTAAACATTCCCTACAGGCTCTCAAAATCAACTCCCATGATCCTACTATTTATCCAAAAATAGGAGATCATAACATAGCCAAATTTGATACCAGAAAAAAAAAATCCATGAACTGCACTTATCTATTGACTTGGTTTTCAATACAGTGAAATACATGAATATGCAGCATATGGAGACTCCCCTGCCTAATTTTCCTGCTATCTTCCTTGCAACATAATTAAACATTCCCTATAGGCTCTCAAAAATCAACTCCCATGATCCTACTAATTATCCAAAAATAGGAGATCACAACATAGCCAAATTTGATACCAGAAAAATAGCCATGTGTTGAGAGCTTGATATACATTGTTGGTCCATTCTCTAACAGCTTAAACTTTTGGAGCAATTGGTTGTCTAACATGATATCAAAGCCTTGGTTATGGGAGGTTTTGAGTTCAAGTCTCTCCATTTGCATTTATTCTCCGTTTGGTTTGTTTGTGCAAAGTTGCACCATATTCTGCTTCGTATTTATGTGGTTTGTTTGTATCTCCACGTGCGAGTCCGGGATCGCACGTGAGGGGAGTGTTGAGAGCTTGATATACATTATTGGTCCATTCCCTAACAGCTTAAGCTTTTGGAGCAATTGGTTGTCTAACACCATGCAACTGAACTTGTCTATTGGCTTGGTTTTCAATATAGTGAAATAAATGAATATGCAGCATATGTAGACTCCCCTGCCTTCCTGAAAACTTATTATGGCCCATGGATTTAAATTCCGGTAGCGGGATACGAATCGGTCGCAGTCGCGGTGTAACGGTATCGGGAGTATCGGGTCATTCGTAATGGGAATCGGAAATCGCAACCGTGAGTTTTTTTCAAACACTAGCAAATCTCATAAAAGTCATTGATACACATATCTTGATTACAATCATCACATTTTAATCTTTTTTACTATTAATTTTTAATTTTCTAAGACCTAAAAAGATTCTTTTTTATAAATAATACTTAAGAATATATTTTATTAATTTATATAGATATTTTAAAGTTAAACTAATAAGAAATATTATTTAATTTGAGTATTTGAGTGACATTACAAAGAATAATATAAATAATAAGAAAATATAATTATAAGCATGAAAATCAATTTAGTTGATTAGTTATGGAATAAAAAAAAATTAAAAATTTTGAGGCCAAGAGGCCTTTTCGAGTTCGTATTGATCCGAATATTTTAGTAACCCATTTTAATTTTTTTTGGATTATTTTGTTAAGTATCTCTCTTGTATATAAATGTTATAAAAATAGAAATCATAAGAATTCCGTAGAAAAAAAAAAAAACGAAAATAAAAAAATTAGAAAGAAAAACATAAAATAGATGTAACAGTCCTGTAACGGCTACAACGGCTGAGACGTAACGGTATCGGCCGATACGGCTGTGAATTTTAGTAACACCGATATATCGGTCAGTATCGGTATTGGAGGGTCAAAAAATCAATACGTAACAGTCCGTTATTTAACACCACGTTATGGCCCCATTGTCAAAGGTCCCAACCACCTTCATCCAAAAGCCACGCCGACATGGACCCACCATCTCAATCATTCCAACCAAAGTATTTCCATCTACACTTGTCCAAGAACCATTACTAAACCTACAAAGCCACTAACTATGGTTGCATTAGTTGTCTTAAAAATAAGAGGAAACTCTAACCATCTGCCTCCTCACAACTGCAAAATTTACCAGTCTAGCAAATGTTACTTAGTGGGTGTTTGTGGGGAGGCTGCGGCAGGAAAACGACATTCCCGTTCAAATCAGATTGAGACCTACTTTCTGCAGAAACGTGGTTTTCCCACATTTTCCGGCCGCTAGCCCCCGCCACCACCCACCCAATAAAAACTAAAAAACTCAAACTCCTTAACAGGATCAATATTCTCTCTCCATAAGAGATCTCTTTCTAAATTTTCCTACCTAATCACCACTAACACTGGCATCAAGATGGCAAAGAGTAAATCCAAGATTTTAAAAATACAAGTTTGGCTGTACATTACCCTATGTAGTTGAATGTCATCTCATTTAAAAATACAATCAAATATAAGCCTGCAGGTTTTAAAATTCAATCACACCTCAAACCCCAACTCTCAAATTGTATCAGTTTTATTCAAGAAGCCACCGAAACTTTGAAGTCAAGGTCTCCTTTAAAAACATTTATACCAGGAGCTTGAGATTAGTCTTAGATGAATTAGAAAGAACACAGAAATTTAGTTCCTTCAATGATTGACACTGCTATATACACAAGTACCTTTGAAGGACAGAAATATATTGCCACAAAAATCTGTAAATGATGCAATATCCTTAAAAGAGTTCTGAATTTTTTTTTCAAACTAATTTTCCAATGAAGAATCCACATAAAAACTAAATAAATAAACCAAATTAATAATAAAACTAACACAAGCACAGGCATCATTTCTATGTTCACACAATGTTTTATGAGGGGCATGAGGCATAAGCAGCCAAGGCTAGGCCACTACTCTCAAGAAAATTGCATGTAGGATTAACCTTGTAATTCATGCTTCAAAATGTGAGGCTTTCCATGAGGAAAGTTTTATTAGAATGGCAACAACATGGGGGTGCACCCATGTACACACGATGTATATAATTTGAGAATATATAAGAAACTATCTATACTTTGATGCCCAAGGAATTCAACAAAAGATTTAAGCAACACTTGACCCTGTAATCCAAAAAAAAAAGCTCAACATACTATAGTTAAGAGCCCATATTCGGAGCTTCCACTCCTTCAAAGGACCTTTAGTTCTTCTCAATCTTACACTAAAGACATAATGGGTCACCTGCCAAAAGTCCCTAACTCTCCTCCTTACATTATTATTATTATTATTGATAGGTAAGAGAACCACACCCACTATGTCCCAATTGGGATTTGAACCCCCAACCTCCTTTTTGGGAGTTAGAGGTGATACCATTCAAGATAATGCTTGATGCTCTCTTATCCTTACACTATCACCTCTCCAACTACGCTAGAAGCCCCCTAGCCGATCAAGGCATCACCATCCCCACCAGAAAGAGCTAGTAGTAGGAACTACAAATCTTTTGCTACCGAGCAATACAACAAAAGATGACTGATCAATTCCCCATCCCCTTTGCACGTACAATATCAATTGACAATAGCATGTCCTCTAAAGATTTTCAAGGGTCAAAATTTTTGTGAGAGTTGTCATCCACCCAAGGAAGGCCACTTTTGGAGAGACTTTTGTGCACCATAATGCTTTTCAGGAGAAGTCCAACCTACCATCCCTTGCAAAACTTTGTAATATTATCTGACCTCAAAAATACCTATCGATGAACTACCCTAACTCATAACATTCTCTTCCCCCGTCATCACAAGTATAGTCATAGATCATAGCATAAAATGCAACAATCTCACCACTTCCCAATCTAAAGTGGTTTATGGAAACAAATGTCCCATACCACTCCACTATCTAATCTCCTCCAATTCTCCTATATCAAAGCTTCCCGATTGACTGAAATTTAAAATAATCCCAGAAACAACTATGAACAACAGCCCTTCACCACACCAATAATCTAGCAAAACTGAACATGTTCGCTATTTTGAACCTTAAGATTGATGTGTTTCAATAACTCATATGCCCCATCTCTATAACCTCCCTAAAGCACCAAACACCCCCACCCCTCTCTCTCTCTCACTCCCAACTACTACTACCATATTGTCATTATTACTACTATTGCCACTACTAGCCTTTTTATATGATTTTCAAGTTAGTACATCTTATTCTCTTGTTTAGCCTATTTAGAGTTTTTATAGTATTTGTATCCTAATTATACTCGGACGCTAAGGTGTTGGCATGTGGCCTATTAATGGGAGCTATTAAAAATATGTAGGGCATCCTTCCTTTGGAAGAGCTCCTTTTTGGCCAACTTCCTCTTGTGAATTGTAAAACTAACACATGCATTAAGAGACATGTGGCAGCTTTTGAGGAAGTATGAAGAATGTAACCTGCAAAGAGAGAGTTTATGGAGAACATTATCCCCGTGTGGTCCATGCTAAGAGGGAGAAGAATGAAAGTGTTCCGCGAAAGAGTGGAGAAAATGGTCTCCCAGAGAGAGTGGATGGTTACTACCTACAAAATATGGAGGAGTAGCAATATAAAGTGATAGGCATGGGGGCACCTAGAAACTTTCCAAGCCACCATGGAGGCATGTGGAGAATATGGGTTAGTGAAGCACTCTCAACCATTTGGGAGTTAATTGTTGCAACTATAAATAGAAGAACCACAAGAGAGCAAAAAGCCTAGCATCAATCAACCTCTTAACATTTATCTTAGCCTAGCCTTAGCCTAGCCTTAGCCTAGCTTAGGAATAGCAACAACTTAGTCATAGCCATAACTGTAGCTTAGTTGTAGCTTCTTACGGTTCTACCATTTCTTTTCCTACTACCATCATCATACTACATCCTGTACTTGCAATCCTTCGTAATTACATTTAAAGTTGTAATAGAAACTACTTGTTCAATACAAAGTACCTTTTATGTGCTTCATTATTTATATATGTCGTTTCATTCATCTCATTGGTCACCTTCTCAAAGGCAATTGAACTTTAAAGGAAGAGTAATCCCTACTTCTTAACATTGCTTAATTGCACACATTATACACACACGATACAAGCATTAAAAGTTTAGCAATATATGCGAGCCCATTCAGTTCTAGCATGCTTGCACTCTTAAATCATTGATATTTTAAAGCCAAACACAGAAACTAAGAAAAGGTCCAATTCACATTCAAAGTTGAGAAATAGTGGCTTATATTTTGCTTAAAAAGATTCCCTTGTAGAATTTTAGAGATTTTAGTCTATAGGCCCATTCATCCCTCTTTCTCTGTCATTTTCATCCATCTCTTTGTGTCATTGTGAGGTTTAACAATTTCACATACTTATGTACATAAAAATTCAACAATAAAATGCTTATCGGTTTTTTTGGTAAGTAAAATATTTACGCTTAAAATGCTTATCAGTTGCTAATACAATTATACAAGTATTTACACATTTTTTCTCTGTACTAACTAAATACTAAAAGGTCTGAGGCTTAACTGCTTAAGCCTTGTGCATCAAAGCTTACACCTCAGGCATTTGCAGAACTTAATGCCATGCCTCATGACTTTGCCTTTTAAATGACTCTGTCCACATGTCAATAACTTATCAAGAAAAAAACAATAAAGTCTACATGACTAAGCGTGATTTTATATACAGATACGCTAGTAACAGAATGCCAATATAAACTGCCAATTCTAATCAAGTGCTCTCCTCCACTAGGTAATGCAAATCCATTATCAATAATATTGAGGGAAAATCAAAGAAAACCAAAAATCAAAGGGAGAAAAATGTATCAAACGTCCAATACAACAAAAAGCCATATCAAAATAATGCTAAGATGAAGCTATGATACCAATTATCCATATCCTATCCCCACATAACCCCTCCACAAATGTGAGTTTTCCAAAATAATTAAAAATATATATTGAAATTACGTTAATTTTTTACTTTTAAAAACAACAATTTAGCTGAATGATTCACTTAGAACAAGAAAATTTGTTGTTTCTAATGCAACATCTTCAACCAAAAAAAAAAAGGAAAACAAACAACACACACACACAAACTTTGGATCTTTCTGAGGGTTTTGTGAGGTCTTGAAGAGAGGAGGAAAGAAAATGTAGAAAGTAAAGTTTACACAATTTCAGTTGAAACATAGAACAATATTTCCCCGCTCCAACCCAACTGATACACATCAACCAATGCAACAAGTATACACAAATTCACTCATACTTAAATGTTCCAAACAAACACAGACAATAAATCTTTCAAATTTTTAGTATTACAGCTAAGTGGCTAGCTAAGTCTCAACTAGTATCAGTAATGGATGATACTTAAAGAGTCAAAAACATATCTAGAAGCACTTAGTTGTGTATGAACATAGAAGCCTGTGATTATATATTAACCAATTAAAGAACATGCCTGTTTTTTTTTATGGAATCCCACAAGCATAACATGCATAAAGGTGATGATAAAAGCTTTACTACAGAACAAGACTAAAGAAAATATCAAGGTAGTTACCGAAGTGGAAATGGTCTTTTTGCCATCAGTTGCTCGTACAAGGCATCTATATTCAATAGCTTCACCAGCTGTTTTCATTTTATTTCTCTTGACCTTAGACTTGAGGGTTGCTAAAGTCACAAGACATAAAAGAACTGCTCAGTATCTTAAATAGAATAGAACAGCCTGTGTAGTCAAGCACTCATTTATAAAAAAAAATAAAAAACAAAGAAAATATAAAAATGAAGATATACTTACAGCGTTTTAGAGTAACCCAGACAGAGCCTTTCTCTGTGCTGCGCTCAAACATGCTAGTAAGTTCACTGAGAAATGGGTCTAGCTGTAGGAGTACCTGACAAGAGCAATGGAAAACAACACAAAGTCACACCTGGTTTCAAGCATCAAAGATAAATATAATCAATCTTAGTCAAAAGCACATTCATTGAACTGGAAGAAAGACATTTCTTTTATTGATTTTCTTTTTCTGGTCAAGAACTGAAAGAAAGACATGAAATAGAGGAAAAGACAATTTTGATGCTTAACAAAAGTGTAAACATCATAAACATCAGATAGTTGATGCTTCCTTCATAATATAACTAACACCATTTAGCTTCGTGTCCAACAGTAGGCATGGGAAAGAGGTTGCATAGCTTGAAAATACTAGTATTATATGCATAACTATGTATAATTGAAAAGAACTCTAGTCTGCCACACAATTATTTATTTATTTATTGGTGTTAAACTATATAACATATGTAAAATTGGTTTACATGTTATAATTTATCACAAAAAACTGCTTTACATATATACTTCTAAAAGGCTTAAACTACCACTCTTTCGTCATTTAAACAAATAATCAATTTTTAGGAAGTGTGCAGTTATGACACCATAGCTGGTAACCATTCTTTCTCATTTACACCACCAGTAGCAAAGACGGTAATCATGCAACCTCCAGTAGTTTTTTTCCAATTTTAATGAACTCATTTTGTGCCTTGATTCAATTAATGTTATGCCTCTTTGAAGTAAATTATTTTCTAGAAAATGTTTTCAGCATTTTCTGGTGTTTGGCTGCCTGTAAAATGGGTTATACAAATTTTTAAGAAAAATGAAAAGTAGCTTGAAAACATGAAGGCGAACTAGGAATTCGTAAGCCCAGACAATACAATAAGTTTACACACACAAAAGACTAGCACAAATATATGGACCAAGACAGACTTGTGTACACTATACATTTATATGTAAATGCATATATATAAATATATTCACACATGAGGGCGGGCCTTAAGATAATGGTAAAGTTGATCCATTGCCACCTGGAAGTTAAATGTTCGATTCGTGGAAATAGTCTCTCCACTCGCGAGGGTAAGATAACAAAATAACTTGGTTGCCAAATTTTGCAATCTTTCCACCTATATTCCCAATAACTTGAAGGCTTGAAGCATAACAACAACAAAAAAATAATTAAAGATGATTCTCACTAGGCTTCTCAGATTCAGAAATCAATTTTATGAAATTGCACTGCCACTTATTCCGGGGTTGTTTAAACAGAGCATACAATTGCACTATACCAATGACAATATTGATATTGATCTAATAATGCACAATGACGCATGTAAAAAACCAGACCAAGATAATCTCACAAATAATATTCAGCAACAAAACCATTGAAAAAAAAAAGAATTATTATTAAAAAGATCATACGAAATCAATACTCGCTTCTTTGTATCAAATTAAGCAAGCATTTCAGAAGTTGAGAATTTTTGTGAACATGCAAATACTACCGCGAATTTTTGGAATTTCGGGATTGATTTTGAGCAATCAAATCAGCGACGACCCAAAATTTATTGGAATCGGAACAATGTAAAAATCAAATTACATACAATAGGAAGTAAAAGAGAATTACCATGATAAACCTCTGCTAAAGGTCAATTGCAGAAGCAAAACCCTAAATAACCACTACCTCTTTGGATCCCACAATCGCACGCACGGAAAGAGACGAAGAGAGAAAGAGAGTAGTGGGATTTATAACTTGGAAAGAAATTGACGAAACTGGTTCGAATTGAAGGCTAACAGTCGTTCCTTGAAGATGGCCCACTCCCACTATTCGAATAAAACCTGCTTCTTGAAAAAAGAAAATAATTAAATAACATGAAAAAAAAAAACTTATTATGTTAGTCATCTTTACTATTTAGATAATTAAGAATGGAAAAAGAAAATAAATAATACTTTAATCCTATCATCTTCTTTGAAAAAGTTAGAAGAGAAAAAAATATATATATTTTACATAAAATATATAAATTTTAAAAAATAAAATGAGTAATTATTAATTATTAATTTATTATTATTTTCTTTATTTTTTTTACTTTTAAAAGAAGAACAAAATGAGTTTTTAAACACTTCTTCTCCTTCTATCTCAATTTCTTGTTTTTTCTTGTTTATTTTAAATTAAATATGAAATAATGTCTGATTTTTTTTCCAATTTTTTGGATTTAAAAAGACCATAAATTGATTAGTTATTACCTTTACACCACCATCACACTTCACTTCCATTCCCTCTTTTGCTAAAATCAATTATATTCTCACACTATATATTGTTATAAAAAGTTACAACAAATCAATCAAAATCAAAAGCAAAATTAACTTTGTAAAAAGTTATTGTTTGAAATTTTATTTAAATGTTGGTTTATATTAATTTAGTGTAAATTACACTTACCTCCCCTTAAATTTCTGAAAATTACAGAAACTTCATTTATACTTTCTAAAATAACATTGTCCCCATTTTGGTTTACTGATCTGTAACAGATTCCCCCTTCCCCTCAATGTTCGTTTTTGACATAGACATTAAATGATAATGTAAGCCAAAAAGTAATGTTATATATCCAAATTGCCTTTGTAATTTATTAAGCCTAATACTTGATCCAAAATAACCTCACTATTATATTTACAAAATGACAAATCTACCTCTTAGAATTTTACTAACTTTTATATATTTTTTGGGCCCTTTTCTACCGTTTTCAGCTTCAACTTTCCCATACTTACCCTATTTTCTCCTGCTTGCCACTTTGCCCCTTCTCCCCTTTTCCCTCACCCACATGAGCAGTGGTTGTTGAACAGAGATAAGTGTAATAGTAATAAGATGGATTATCGCATTTTTATAATTTCTTAATTAATTAGTTACTTTGAATACTAAAGTATGACACTTAGTCTTATGATTTTTTAATTAATTAGTCTTGATATTAATAATGTGATTGAATAATTTTTTCAGATGGCCAGTTCAAGTTCTGAGCAAAGTTCCTACAAGGGATTGAAATTTGCAAACAAGCTATGCAATTGTGGCAGAAAGGCAACTGTGAAAATTACACAAAATGATAGAAATGAAAATAAAGGTAAGTTATACTACTCACGTGAAGCTAAAGCATGTAAATTCTGGGAATGGTGTGCGCCTTTTGGATCATTGGTGGAACAGTATACTTCTATTAAAAATAATGGTGCTCAATCGGCAGATGAATTGTGTGAGGTAAAGACCGAAGTGAGGAGTATATCTACAAGGTTACAAATGGTTGAGCTTGGCCAAGGAATGCTAAAAGTGCTAGTGATTGCAAGTTTTGTAATATCTACTATTGCTTTCTTGGTAGTTGTAGGGGGTGTACTTCTAAAGTGATGAGATAATTTGTAAGTACAGGTCAGTTTAACCTTGTAGTGGAATAGGAGACTTTTGTAACTATTTTGTGAGTTGATCCTTAAGGAAAATATTTTGTACTAATCCTTAATTACAAGTGACATATTAACAATATTATTTCATGTCCATTGTATAATACATAAGTAATAAATCACATGAATAAACATTTGAAATACATAAACCAAAAGTAATCTTATATATATATATATATAATCAGTCAAGTACAAATTTACAATTGTCGTACTAACTGCCTCTTTTGCAAAACAACAACAAAGTGACAACAACCCAACTAGATCAAACCATATACACCTAACATGAACATCCAGCAAGCAACCCAACTAGATCAACCATATACACCTAACATGAACATCCAGCAACCACGATTCAGTTAAGTTATTGGTGACATGGTCGTTCTTCAGTCTAGTGTCAAAGGCATGCCTTGACTATGAAGCAAAATGTAGTTTTATTAACCAAGTGTGTGTGCATCACCTGATACCCCCTTCAAGTAATCCATTGTTTCCCTAAAGTCAACCTCATTATATGATCTAGCTGCCCTTCAAAAGTATTTCCTTACCAACATCCCAAGAAATTTAATCCTCATGTTAACACATAAATGTCGACAACACCGATGGTGAATAGCTTCTGAAAATGTTTCAGCTATAACTCGATCAAGACCCTATTTTATTGAAAATGTAGCAATGTTAAAAAATGGCTAAAGCATAAAGCAATGTTAAATAATTAATAAACTAGACAATTAAAAGCATTTAAATTCAATACCTTCTACTGATCACTCATAAAGGTCCAAGGCAGAACTTGAATGTGCCCCAATGATTGTATTCAGGTTTTGAATGAAAAACCCCCAACTGTGCCTATTTTCACTTTCAACCACTCCCACAGCAATTGGAAACAACCCATTGTTTCCATTTAGAGACACTGCAGCCAAAAGAACACCACTATAGGGACCTTTCAAATGACATCCATCAATCCCTATGAAAGGCCTACAACCAGCTTTGAACCTCTTAAACAATGTCTCAAAAGTAATAAATATCCTCTTGAACAAAGGATTCATTAACAATGAAGGTCTCTGATACTCTATCTTCACTAAGCTGCCGGGATTGGTTCTCCTAATTTCACTAGCATACATAGGCAACATTGTATAGGAACTCCCATGTTTTCCCTCTATTTCATCTAATTCCCTCATCTTTGCCTTATACAATTGCATCTTACTAGCCTCAATCCCATATGTTTTTTGGAGGTATGTCTGCATTGCATCAACCTTCATGTCGAGATTTGTCTTGATAGCTTCCCCTAATTTTTTGGCAATCCAGCTTTAGTTTGTATTGAAGTTGGATTGTAATCTCACACATGTATGGTCACCCTTATATGTCTTAATCATATGAATCACACCATTTAGGCAAAGGGGAAACATGTATTCTCCATATGCAACTAGAATCTGCACAATGTGCAGTGACCTTGGCTTTCTCATTCTTGTCTCTAATGATTCTACAATCCTATTAAATAGTATAATCCCTCAGCACTTTTCTGAACTTATCCACATTTTTAAATAATTGCCCTGATTTCAACACAATTTTATCACCCTCCCTAGCATGATATTCCTTCCCATATAAATTATACTCAAATATCTTACTTATAGACTTGCCTTTACCCTCACCCTCATCAGTATTGCTGCCTTCTGAACTAGGATTATATTCAACATCATCATTAGATTCAAAATCTGATAAATCATCTCCACTATGTACTTTAACATTCACACTAGGGCTGGCAGCAATGTTAAATGTGGAATTCCTTAAGTTCTCACCAACTGAAGGCACAAATGCTTCATTTTCAGATGTTAACCCATAAACATTATCACTGTCACTGATTTCATCTTCACTAGTCTGACTACTAATTTTCACAGTCTCATTAACATTTACAGTATGACATGGAACCGCACTCATTGTGGTAACATAAATATTGATTTCCCTACTGTTATGGATTTCAAACATTTTTAAAACATCCAAATCACTTGAAACAATCATTCTAGCATTAGAACCAGGAATATCACAATGCAAGTTAATTGCAAACCCAATAACTGCAGACACATGAGACAATGACAATTCACCTACATCTTGAAGTAGTTCTATATAAGAATATTTATTTGGGTCTACATTTGATATTGTATTCACCATTTGTTTATAGTGCACAATGATATCACATCTAGAACACACCATTGCTGAAAAATACAGAAAATAAACAAAACATATGAGTGTAATTCTGGCAAGAATTAGACTCACTAACACAGTCTCAAGAAAAAATGCAGAGTCATTGTGGCATGAAAGAGTAATCAATCTCAATTCCACACAGGAAATAGAAAAATAAAATAAAATTCATGTCAGGATTTGTCTTGAAAATACATAAAATAAATAAAACATAAGAGTGTAATACTTGTAGGAATTAGACTCATTAACACAATCTTAAGAAAAAAGACAGATTCATTGTGGCATGAAAAAGTAATTAGTCTTAATTCCACACAAGAAATAGTAAAAAAAAATAAAATTCATGTTAGGATTTGTCTTAAAAAATACAAAAAATAAATAAAACATAAGAGTGAATACTTGCAGGAATTAGACTCACTAACACAATCTCAAGAAAAAAAGGCAGATTCATTGTGGCATGAAAGAGTCTTGATTCCACACAAGAATAGAAAAAAAAAACATGTCATCTCAATTCCACACAGGAAATAGAAAAAAACAAAAACATGTCTCTGATTTGAACATACATAAAACATTGTAACATTTTGTCATTAACAAACAGATAACAAAAAAAATTCATACAAAGAATCATTCAAAAACCAAAAAAAAATTGGTAAATGTATTAGAGTAGAGAAATAGAATAGTTAACAAAAGCCCAAAAAAAAAAAAAAAATTACCGACGCAAATACCTAACCTTTTCAACCAAAAAACACAAAAATTCAGACGCTACATATACACAAATCAGTGGGAATATTATGACTCTACCTCCTAATTAGGCAACCCGAGTTCTTATTTCAAGAACACCCCCAATCAAATTACAAGAAAATCCCCCAGGGTAACAAAAAAAATCCATACGAAGAATCATTCATAAACCAAAAAAAAATGAGAGAATAAATTAGAGTAGAGAAATAGAATAGTTAACAAAAATCTAAAAAAAAATAAAAATTACCGACACAAATACCCAACCTTTTCAACCCAAAAACACAATAATCTAGACGCTACAAAACCTAAACCCTAACCTTGATCTATTTTTTCCCCCAAAACCTAAACCCTTCTTTGATTTTTGAAGTTAAAACCCTCACCATCTTTTTTATTTGCTCACAAAACACACCTCAAATGGCCTCAAACGAAAAACCCAAAAAAAAAAAAAAAAAAAAAATTTACCAACACAAATACCTAATCTTTTCAACCCAAAACACAATAATCCAGACGTTACAAAACCTAAACCCTAACCTTCATCTATTTTTTCCCCAAAACCTAAACCCTTCTTTGATTTTTGAAGTTAAAACCCTCGCCATCTTTTCTATTTGCTCACAAAACACACCTCAAACGACCTCAAACGACCACGAAGAAGATAAGGGAACTGAAACTGAGAAAAAAATGTTACCTAAGATTGAAGAAGTCCAACCAACAATCCTATTTCAACGATCCAAATCCGTAAAAACTGTTTGATCTTGTTGTAGTATCAAATGATTGGCTTTGTTTTCGGTTTAAAAAACCAAAATCGCTTGATCGGTCGACTAGGGTTTCGACAAAAGGGCGTCTCTCTCTCACTCTCTTTCTCAAACCTTCAATTACATCTCACCGAAATGACAGTAGATCGTCTAGAACGATCTAAATTACAAAAGGGCAGTTATGTCTTTTTACTTGAAGAGATATTTTGAATATAACATTATTTTCTCTTACAATGGGTATTTTGGTAACTTAAGCTTTGCCGTTAATGCCGTTACTCCATGAATTCTAACAGCGGGGACAGTGTTATTTTAGAAAGTATAGGAGAGGTTTTTATAATTGTCAGAAACCTCAGGGGAGGTAAGTGTAATTAGCCATTTTTTATTTTAATTGGTTTTATAAGAAAAGGATTGATTATATAGTCTTTATTAAAAATTACCAATTAGACTTATTATTGACTAATTTCACTTAATGGTGCACGAAACTACTCTACGTCTTGTACACTAGCAAATCAAAAGGAATGCAAGATTTAAACAGGCAACTTTCGAGTTTACGGTACATCTCTCATTCATTCGTGCTATATCTTTGGAGTGAATAATACACCTATTAAAATGTGAAAGTTATATGTTTGGATCTTATTATAATTTTGAGTCAAAGATGGTTTATATCCATTTGGTATTTTTAACGACGACTTTTAAATCCTTTAAAATATTTAATTTTCGCTTCAAATGTCATGTACTTTTGTGAAAAGTGCTATAAATATAAAATATTAATTTAAAGAACATTTATAGTGAAACAAAAAAAAAAAATAAGTGAGAGAAGGAAGTCACACTTTTAATTGCGTCGGTTATAGATTTTTCAAATACCAATCAATGACTTCAACAGGTAGGTAAATTTTAAATTCTTGTGTATTAATATTGAAATTGTTTTCTTGTTAAATACTTAAATTCTTATATTTGATATTAAAGTTACTCGTGTTAATATTTAAACTGAGAAGAAATATTCCATTTTCCTACAAGAACAGAGTAGATTTTGAAATTCTATATATATATATATATGTATATATATTTTGTTGGAATTTTTAATAAAAAAATAAATAAAACAAGCCATATTTTTTTTATCTTGATGCATTCAACCTAATCTTACAGCTACTACATTGATTTTTCACATTTGTTTAAATTCATATTTTATCTCCTTATATGAAAGACTCAAGTTGTTATATAAAAGAATATTACAATCGTTGCTTTGAGTGCCATATACCTATTTTCAATTCTCAACGGTGGACTTCAAGACAGAACTAATCAAATTGAATGAGCCAAATATAATAAAGTGGTCCGTCAAATTAAATTAATCAAAAGTGATTATACAATGAGGAATGTAGTGCTACAACCTTTCGGGATGAGAGGCAGATGTTTGGGTTTCGGAAGGTCCTTGATGATTGTAAGTTAAGGGACTTGGGGTTCAAAGGGCATAAGTATACTTTGTGTAACAGACGGGCTGGTGAGGCTTAAGTTTGGGAAAGACTTGATCGAGTTGTAACTACCTTGGAGTGGTCTCAACGCTTCAATTGAACACAGGTAACTCATCTTGTCTATTCTATTTCAGACCATTCGCCTATTAGCATCAACTTGGCTCATAGAGGTGCTCATCATAAGTGGAGAAAATTAAGGGTATTTAGATTTGAGGCTATATGATTGAGGGATAACAGATGTTGAAGTGGAAAAAGATGGGTGGAGTGGGAGTGGTGTGGATTCGCAGATGGGGAGGGTGCAAGGTAAAATCAAAAAGACTACGGCGTTACTGGCTGGGTCAAACTGTGAAATATTGTATACAATATTTATTATATATATTTTAGGAAATAGTTTTTAGGGTTTCGGGTTTTTCTATATATACTCGTGTATTGGTTATTTATAAAATTGGTCAGAAATTTTACACAAACTCCTCTCATTTTGGGCATGCCCAAAAGCAGTTACGGGAGAGAGAGAGAGATAGAGAGAGGGAGAGAGAGAGAGAGATAGAGTTATATGAAGAAGTTATACCAGGGGGGTAACCTTATAGGTATGGATGAAATCAGAAGGTACAAATCAGAGATTAATGAACTTTTGGAGCAGAAGGAAATGACGTGGAACCAAAGATCTCGAGTTTCTTGGCTAAAGGAGGGTGGTTATAATGTGACTTTCTTTCATTCAAAAGTCTCAGATAGACATCGTCAAAATTTTATTGATGGACTAGGAGATAATATAGGTCTATGGCGGAGGAGATGGAGGACATTGAAGGCATTGTTGTTTAATATTTTGAAGACATCTTCAAATCCTCAAAATTCTATAGAAACACTTGAGGCAGTTTCAAATCGTGTCACTCCGGATATAAACAAGGCTCTTACACAGGAGTTTCGAGTTGATGAGGTTTATTCTACCCATTTTCAAATGCATCCGACAAAGGCCCTTGGGCCAGACAGGTATGTGCTCCACTATTTTTTCAAAGATTTTGGAATATTGTAGGTGATGATGTTACGAATATGGTCCTTGATTTTTTGAATAAGGAGAGTGGGGAGATACATAATATTAATCAAACTTACCTGGCTCTCATTCCTAAAGTGAAAGACCCAAAAAAAAGAAGAAGTGAATTCAGACCCATTAGCTTGTGTAATGTGACTTATAAAATAATTGCAAAAGTATTGGCAAACATATTTAAATCTATGTTGCCGTCTATCACTGCTGATTCTTAGAGTGATTTTGTTCTGGGTTAGTTGATTACAGAAAATATTTTAGTGGCTTTTGAAACAATTCATTTTTTAAAGAATAGAAAATCCAGGAAAAAAGGTCACATGGCTTTTAAGTTAGACATGAGCAAGGCTTATGATAGGGTTGAATGGTGTTTTCTTGAGCAACTTATGGTTCGCATGGGGTTTCATCCCAGATAGGTCTCTTTGATTACAAAATGTGCATCTTCGGTGTCCTTTTCGGTCCTCATTAATAGAGATTCTAGGGGGCATATTAAGCCTGCTAAAGGCCTTCGGTAAGTGGACCCTCTCTCTCCTTATCTTTTTTGTGTAGAGGCCTTTTCCTCATTGCTGAGGAAAATGGAGGTGGAAAACAAAATCAAAGGTAGTGGCGAGGAATGCTTTTAGAATCTCTCACTTGTTTTTTGCAGATAATAGCCTACTTTTCTATTATGCTTCTTGTGATCTTGCTGTTGAGATTGCAAGAATTATTTCAATTTATAGTGTTGCGTCAGGACAAAAAATCAATATAGATAAATCTTTTATCTCCTTTAGTCCTAATTGTCACGACCTGAAACCCACCCTATGCGGATCTCGTGTCGCGGGCCGACCCGAAGGCCGTCCCTACTTTTTCCATTCCTGTATCATAGTGCTAATATGCAATGTACTAAAAATTTTAAACAATGAACAGTGGAAGTTTTTATCAATTACAGTAATGCAGCATAAGTCTTTTAATAATTTAAACAGCGGAAGTCTATTAAATATATGACATAGTTCTATATAAGACAAAATGAGAACTAAACGTAACCATCACCCGAGGGTGGTGAGGGAGAACTAACATAGACTGGTACAGTACTTAAAAATGTCCCCCTACGTTCTTAGACTCCTACTGGGGTCTCGCAGTGTCATTACTTGAAATGGGGGGTAAATGGGGTGGAATGAGCTACAAAGCTTAGTAAGTAAATGCAAATCTCCAACACTGGTATCGATGATCAATAAGAATACGAATTCATATGAGGACATGACAGCCAATCATGAGAAGAAGATGATGTGATAGCCAATGAAAACAATTGCCACGAGGGCCAATGAACAGTAATTATAATACACAATCAGAAGTATTGGGTGTAATATCAATATGAAGAAATTCAATGATAATATAACAACAATGAAGTACTGCCACAATGAACCGATCACAATCAAATCAATCATTGCAAATCCCTCGAGACTCGAAGAATCATAAGGGATAGTGCCATTCAACAATCAAGTTCTGTCAGTCATAAGAGATGCTGTTATTCTGTGTCAGGGTTCGGTAGACCCTTGATCTTTTGGGGCCCGGCATACCCCCTAGTGAATTCCAGTGAATTGCCATTTGTCCGTTCACGGACTTGACCCAGTAGGTCCTAGTCAATCAGATAGCATTAGATGGGTGTTGTGACTGAGCACAACTCTCGTGTTCATAAACATGTCATGATCATAAGTAATTCCATAGAATATGAAAATGGAATATCATTCATTCAATAAGGATACAACAGTAGGCCTTTCAAGGCACAGTGAATCATGATAACAATGATAAATCAGTCAATCAAATGTCCACAAGATAGAAAAATATCGAATTGTGGAACACAAGGATATCGATACATTCAAGAGTACGAGTTTGGCAGTAAAAGAATAAACTTGGCTTGTGGAAACACCACATGTAAGAGAGAGTGATCCACTTACCTTTAATGCAGTCCTATATCAGGAAATCCGTGAGTTTGCCTTTGTCTTTGGAATTCCCTATATATTAGTAAATCCGTCTCAGAATTAATGCTATTCATCAAATTTTATGTCTTTCCATTACATGTATTTCTATCAGTAATTTAGACCCTACCATTGTGTCCAAAATGCTGAAGAAAGTCAGTTTAGGCTTTCGTGGAATTCCATTTAGACATCTGTACTATAAAGGGCAAAATGGGCATTTTGCACTTTTATGTGTATTTTATTTTTTGGGACCCCGTATCGTGAAATGGACCTCACCATTGATCTTAGAATGTCCGAGATAATAAAAATTGACTATTCATTTGCATCGTTTGGACTTCGTTTGACCCATATTTGAAATAGGGGCATTTTTGTAAAAATTAATATTTTATTAATTTTTCCTGTTTGGGCCTTAGTGAGATTTTCTAAAACTTCTGAGGTCAGTTTATAATTTTCCTAAGTTCCGGTCTGAACCAGTGGGTTCACGGCTAGAAACCCTAAACCAGGTCCGATCCTACTCTCAACCAAACGGTTCAGTTTAATTCAAAGGACCGGATTAAAATATCCCAATTCCTATCCCTATCCCAGGTTTGGCTAAACTCAAAACCCAATTTCAATTTTGTATCCCTGTTACCAAACTCACCAAAATCCATTTAATTTCAATTTTAAAACGACACAGTATCACTGCCCGTTTATTTCCAGTCGGGTCCCGACCCGAATCCGATCCATGACCCGAAACCTCGAACCCTAGCCAACAGTATCATCTTCCTCGTTTTTTCGGTGTAGCTCCGGTAGGTTTCCGTCGCCATCTCCAGCGACGGCGACCGGATTCCGATCGATTTTTTCTTGTTTTTAAACACCTTCTTTTACAGTTTTCCATGGAGATTCCATATCTAGGATTAGTTTTCAATTTGAATTACTAATTCCTCACGAAATAGAGAAAAACAGTGGCTCCGGCCAACTGTTCTTTCTCAATTTCATGTTGTTTTCTCGACTGTTTTGACCCCTATTTGGTTCTAATGGTTTTCTGCAATTCATAGGGTCATACTTGGGTCATTTAAACAAAGTTTAATATATAAGATGTTAGGGTTCCGATTTATTCTCTAAAAACCTGCAACTGTGAATTTCTCATTCATTTTAACATCTTTTAAACTGGTTCTTTTTGCAAAATAACCTAGATCTCATGCTGATTTAGACCTTATAGATAGATATAAGTTTCATGCTCTAAATCATAAAAACAGAACTCAAATCACTAACCTGGGTTTTCAGTTTTTGTTCACTGTGACCCTCCAAACTCTTCTGTTTCTGCTCGTGAGTTCTTTGACAATGTTCCTCTCAGTCTTAGTTTCCTTTTTGTCCCTCAACTCACGCCCGTATATACTTATAACCCAACAGTCGAATCCTTTCCCTCTCCACTTTCTCTCTCTACACGACGCCTTAAGCCTCCAAACTTCCCATCTCATAAACCCCTTTCAAATCTCATAAATTCTGCTTTTTAATTTGGTTGCTTTCCATTAAATGTTTGGGAGATATTTATGGTGTTATATGTATATTATATGTATCACACACATAAAGCACTCACTTACACACACACACTAGCACACACACTAGCCTCATAATATCTACACACATACACACACACACACACTGATCCATATACTTGCATTTCCTTCTTTACCCTTTCCTTTCACCTTTATTTACATATATATATATATACATATATATATATATACACATACATGTATATGTATTTGTCCTTGCCGTATATATATACGTACACATAGGTGCATATTTTATACATGACATTCCATCCATATCTGTGCATGTAAGTCTATTTCTAATAGCATGTGCGTACACTGATTTTTAGTACACTACGTGTCCGTGAAATATGGGCATGCATGGAAATACGTGCGTGCACGCATTACGATGCGATGTCCTGGGGTGCTCGGGTGTTGCCCGGCACTGGTTATACATTTCAATCATTTACAGTTTCCAGTCATTCATTTCTATGAAATACCATGATATACACATTTTAACAGTTTGAGTTACACTATTTGACCGACTTACCTCGGTACACGTGCCATATCCCGAGTTGGGATATTACACTAATGTGATGGAGGGGGTTCAAGCTCAAGTTTGAAATGTGTTGGGTATGGACATATGTAGTATTCACAGTAGATATCTCGGTCTTTCAACAAATATTGGTAGATCAAAAATGCAATCATTTAATGTGATTTGTGAAAGAGTTTGGAAGAAGCTTCAAGGATGGAAAGGGAAGTTGCTTTCTAAGGCTAGTAGAGAAGTTCTAATAAAGGTTGTGGCCCAATCTTTGCCTACTTATATGATGAGCTGTTTCAAGCTGTCAGTTGCTATCTGTGAGGCTATTAATAGGATGATCAGGAATTTTTGGTGGGGCCAAAAAAATTCAGTGCGTAAAATGCATTGGGTTAATTGGGGTGTCTGGTGCAAGTCAAAATTTGAAGGTGGAATGAGCTTTAGAGATATAGAGGCCTTTAATTTGGCGACGCTGGCAAAACAGGGGTGGAGGCTTCTTCAACATCTAGAAACTCTTTTTTAAAAGTTTATAAAGCAAAGTATTTTCTCAATGGCTCCTTCTTAGATGCTAATCTTAGCTATTATCCCTCTTTTACATGGAGGAGCATCTGGGCTTTGAAGAAGGTCATTGAGGTAGGCTCGAGATGGTGAATTGGTTGTGGGTTTGAGGTTCAAGTCTGAAATTATCATTGGCTGCCAAAACCTGATTCATTCAAAGTGGTGTCTTGTCGTTTGGTGGGGTTGGATAACTTAAAGGCTTGTGATTTAATCATTCAGGTATTATGAAGTGGAATGTAGATTTAATAAATTCTATTTTCCTTCCATTTGAAGTAGAAGAGATTTGTAGAATTCACTTGGGTTTTAAGCCAGCTTCGGATCACTTGATATGACACTTCTTTAACAGAGGTGTGTTTTATGTTAAAAATGCAGATCATCTAGCTTCTCAAGTTTATTTTGGCAAATGTAAAGATGGCGGGGCTGAATATTCCTAAAAAACTGATGCTCTCAAAATCTAGAAGTTTCTTTGGGCTTTGAATATCCCAAATAAGATTAAAAAAAAACTTTGTGTGGCGTGCCGCGAGGAATATCCTGCCCACAAAATCTCATTTGGCTGAGAGGATAATTCTAATTGATGTCAAGTGTTGCTCGTGCGGGTGTAAGGCAGAAACTCCCATACACTTATTTATCCAGTGTGACTCGACTTCATTGGTTTGGGATCAAGCCGAGTTTCATTTTGATAGGAATAAAAAATTCCTAAGCTTCCTGCATCTTTTTGAAGATGTTTCAAAATCTCTAAGCCATCATGAAGTTGAATGGTGGTGTATTACAACTTGGTGGATTTGGTGTTCAAGAAATTCTATCGCTCATGGTGGCTCTTGTAGAGAGTTGGGATCCATAGCAATTGCTGCAAAATTTTATCTATTAGAATTCCATGAAGCCCAAGTGAAAGTCTCTCCTCAAATTCCTGAGAAATCTTGGTGTTGGTAGTGTCTTGGTCTGCTCCAATTGATGGCCTTTTTAAATTGAACGTTGATGGGAGCTAGTGTTTGGGTAATAATATTGGTGGAGGGGGAGGGGGGGGTCATTCGGGATTGGAAGTGTGAGGTTATGGGTGGTTTCAACTTGAAGATGGATCCCTGTTTTTCGGCCTTACATGTGGATATTTTAGCAGTGCTGCGAGGGTTGATCCTTGCGAAAGAGATTGGCATTAGAGATTTGATTTTGGAAAGTGATTGTTTACAAGTTGTTTCTAAAGTGATTGTTTACAAGTTGTTTCTGCTTTGTCCTCTCCATCCTTGGATCTTTCTGAGAATGGTTGTCCTTTTAGAAGAGGTGAAGTTGGAAATGAAGAATTTTTGCCGAATATTATGGTTTCATATTAGGTGGTGGCTCATGCCTTAGCAGGTTTTGCCAAGAAATCTCCAAATGAGGTTTTTTGGATTGAGCATCTCCCAGGCTTCTGCTCTTCTTTGTTGCAAACTGATGCTGTTTCGATAGTGGAGGTGTGTTGATTTCTTCCTTGCTTTGTTTTATCTTTTATACAAGTGACGAACCAATCAAATTTAATGAACCAATTATCATCGGTGGACATCCCGGGTGCTTTCGATTTTGTCTTCTTTCTTCTCACTCTATGTCCATCATTATTCCCAAAAGATTAAACAAATAAAGCACCAGTAAGCATTACTTAATCAATTATTCATTTCCACGATTTCTTTGATGGCAATCATCTCTTTGGCAACGGGATGCTCAAATTGAATTGGTAAAATAAAAACAATATAATTTTATTATTCAGACAAACAGTTAAATTAAATTGCTTGCCTAGACAATAAAATTCCACTATTAGTTTATCATATCTATATTTATTCTTTCAAATGAGTTGTGCAGTTGAAATTTATTAGATAAAAGTGTTCCTCTTCATATAAAATAAAAAAAAATGAAAAATATGACAGTAAAATTGAATTATCTCTTTGAAACAATTAAATATTATTGTTTTCTTGAACTTAGATTTTTTTGTATGAGAGTGATTTTTTTTCTCTCCAAATTTTCATATAGAATATGGATCTTATTTAATAGATCTCCAAATATAATAACGGGTACTAGAATGGACTTGAACCCCATCTGAATTAACAATATATTTGTGAATCTTTAGCTAAAAAGTCCTTAAAAAAAAAAGACCTTTGATGGATGAGTTAAAAAAACATGATGGTTCATTCTGGCAAATCTTAGTCCAACAATTGTAATGTTCTTATTTGATAAAATTTGGACAATTTTTTGCTTGCCACTGTTGAGACTATTTTAATTCTCTTTTTTATTATTTTATTTATAAAAGCGATATAATGTAATAATTCATGTATTATATGCTTACATCCCCTCCTAATGAGAGGAGGGTGATTTCAATTCACGATCTCCTATTTTAGAAAATTATGAGTAATCAACTGGATTAGTTCTAAATAGTTGAAGCTATTTTAATACTAACCCCTATATTTAAGTGACTAGATTTTTCGAAACATAACTTACCATAGTTGGTATATTTAGTTGATAATTTTTGCTTAAAATAATTTCATCTTCTAGCTCAAGCTCCAAGTGTATAATATTGAGAAAAGAGAAGAAAAAAATTCAATTTTTTGGATTCCATTCCCCATAAATAAACAATTCTTGTTCTAAAAGTTCTTGGATAATATTATTTTTTGCTTGAATAATGTATTGCATCTTCGTGGAGTTTTTTGGATCATCATGGCTTTTTCATTAGGCTGAGTGGATTACATCCTCCTGTTTGGATTTCTTTCCACGTACTTCCATCCCAAAATGGCTACATCTTTCTGCAACTTCACAAATAGCCCAATTTAGATTATCTTCAACCTTTCCTTTTACTAGCTCTTTTGTTACTACTAATTATGTATTGTAAAACAAAAAAATACAATATTTTCTAATTTTTAAGTCATCTAATTACAAAAGGAAGGTTTCTTTAACCCAAAAATACAATAAACTCGAAAAATTATCATCTAAAAGAAAAAAAAGGCGTCTCTTAACCCAAAGCAGGCAAAAATGTGGATGGAGGAAATTGGTATCTGTTTCCACCCCTTCCCCTTTTCCCCCCAATTACCAAAAAACTACGGTGAAAATTTAGCAAAAGTTCAGATGATTCTTCCTTTGTTCCCACTATCCAAAAAACTTAAAGAAATTCTAAAATTAAATTAAACCATTTTTACTTTCTCCTCTTTTCATGTATGCCTGCAACTTGTACTATGACGACTTTCACGAAAGCAATGTAAGGGCGTCTACAAAGAGATTCTGCATTTCTCAAATTATACATTGGCCGATATATGATTTTGCTCAGAAGTTTAATCTAAAAACTACAAAAGAATTGAATGGAAAATTGGAGTCCAGGTTTGATTCATTTCAATTGCTGAACAATTGCATCAAAGCTGAATTGATCACCGGGTTCAAACGTGGCTTCAAGATCTTCAGAGCTCTGCTCGACTCTCAAATCTTTACTGACTGCTAAACCTTCCTGCAACATTCAGGCAAAATACATGAAATCAACATTAGAATTCAGGCTCCATTTGTTGAAACTGGAAAAGGCAAATCTAGAGATGGTGTTGAATGTTATGTTATTACAAATCCAACTGCAATGTTCAAATCCAACTGCAATGTTGAAAACTCGGTACTTGTTCTAGCAGAATAATGTGAATGCAGGATGGATGACGGAGCTAGTTTCAGCAAAATAGCGGTTCACACATATCAAGACATTGGATGTCGATTTCATTAGGATGTCAAACAAATGCAATGAACACAGAGCATGTAGACAGGGTAGGGAAATATTCAATGGTGTTCAAATGACTGTAGATCCTTATTGTTCAGTTGGTGGATCACCCCACTGGCACCTAACATTAAAATTGCAGTTCTCAGATGCAGGTCCTACAAATCTATTTCAATTAATTATGAGAATTCTGCATAGAAATTGTTTAAAATCACAGGTTCTAAAATCACGGGAAATCAAATGAAGTGCTGAAATTCTAAAAGGTTTCTGAGTTGAACCCTGTTGGAAGTTTGTTTGCTTAAGATGAATGAATTAGGAACTCCCTGCATATTCCTTTAAATTTAACTAATTTCTCAAGTGCACAAGATAAAATGACTAAGAAAAATGAATTTAAAGGAGAAGGGCTCCAGATGAAGCACTTCCCAAATATACGTGCAAATAAACTATACACCTCACTGATTGTGATACTTGCTAACATTAATCAGCCAGTTGTAAACCATCTTATTGATCCTAATTTTCAATCAGATAATAGATCCTAAACATTCAATTCATGCATCACGTATTGACATGCTTGGCATAGGAATTAAACATCCAATGATGCAAGGTGTTAAAAGTTCAATTTTTGTCAGAATCAAAATGACATTCCAAAATCTTGAGATGTCAAAAAATGAGACAGGAAAACATCACTTACAGAGATTTTAAAACAGTCTAATTGAAAATAAATGTTAATCTTTTGCATGAAAGTCAACCATTCAAAAGAAGTTAGTAATTGTTTCAAATTGAGAATGGCAAAAATAATATTAATGTATCAAAGAAAACAAAAGCCAAGCCTTTCTAGATAAACCATTTTTCGATAAATAAGCACTTTCCAGATAAACCTTATCATTAATATGGCGGACAGCCAAAAAAAAAAAGAGTACTAACTTTACCTTTTCAACGTATTCAGCTATGGTAAAGTTGATTACATTCTTGATAACTTGCTTGTAAACTTTAGAAGGTCCAATAACATGCAAAAGAATGTCTCTGGGTACCTGGTTGACAAAACCAATAAAGTATAAATGCTGCAACAGCTCTCAAAGCAAACATGATCAGGAATTATAATTGTGTGTTCCCACATACATGAATCCAGGGGGTACCGTGGCCCCCCCCCAACATTCAGGAAACTTTTTTCTCATATATACATTGAATCTCTTAAATCACAAGAACTTTGAATCGGTGCCCCCTCCCCTTCCCAATTTGTAGACAGAAACTTTCTCGCCAAAACAAGAATATAAAGACCAAAAAAAGGCCACTCACACCTATACCCGACAATTTTCTTTTCACTCTCCCTCCCCCACGTCAGCACCCTAACCTTTTACCTTTTAAAGTCTCATTCCTTTTTATACTTCTTCAATTCTTTACATTATTGGCAAGGCATAAAATAACATATCACATAAAAGATAGCCCGTCCAACTTTCTCTATGATTTTTCATTCTCTAATTTTTTTACCTTAAACTCCAAACAAAAGGGAAGTAATCAAGCAGCCTTAATCAATTTTCTGGACTTCTATAGGCTTTTTTTTTTTTTCAGATGAGCAAGTAATTTTTTTATGAGGTATACCATTATTGCACTTGACTCTAAAGTATGCTTGATTTATTTGTTTGGTTTTGATTTATTGATATGCTTTGATTTGTTGCACAGTATGTTTGATTTATAATCTTTTGGGATATAGTTTCTTAGATTAGCGTCATTGCATGAGAGACATTATTTAGAAAAAGAAGAGGGAAAAAAAAGAGCCAGTTATTGAGTAAATTCATCATATAATTTGATAATAGAATTTGAAAGAGACTGAAACTAATTGATAAATAATTTTTCAGATTATCTAAAAAATTTAGGTTACATAACATGAGCAAACCAAAAATAATTTATGCATTCTTTAAGAAAAAGGTTGTTGATTTGAAATTTATATGAAAATGTTAGTATCTATAGAACTTCATTTTGTATTTTTTCTTCTTGCTTAGAAATTCATGATGGGTCTTTTTCATTGTAAATTTTTTTAGTTCGTATAATGTTTTGAAATTTAATAATAATAATATTTTATTAGACTAGCCCTCCCTCACAAACAATCCTGGCTCCGCCCCTGCATGAATCTGTTTCTTTGTTTATCCCATTTAAATAGTTAAAATGATAGAAAATTATGCAGTGACATAATACCAATTCATGAAAATAAACTTAATATAACGGGCCTTTTGCCTTTATCTAGAGGGCAGAAATATTCCCAGCATTAATTGATTGGTCAAATAACCTTTTTGACTGACAAACATCATCAAAATAATCTGATGCATGCACCCTAGATAGCCTAACACTCAAACTTCCCAACTATAATGATATGTAGGGCATGGCTGGGGTTGGCTAAAATGACAAGGACCATCATGTATGCCTACGTGCAATAATTGGAATCATACTAATATAACTGTTTCCTGACTAGCTGAAAACATGCCACTGAGAGAATAACAAAGTACAGTTGAAAATACATTTTCAGACATGAATTAGAAATATGTGTTCACACAATCAGATGTAAACTTGAAAAAAGCATAAACGCTGCAACAGCTTTCAAAGGAAACAAGATCAAGAATTATCAATACGTGTTTTCACACATACACGGATTCGTTTGTTTGTTTATCCCAAGAAAATAGTTAAAATGACAGACAATTCTCTCTCTCTCACTCTCTTCCTTTGTGCACGTGTGCGCGTACGTGCTTGTCGGGAGGGAAGATGCTGCCATATGGTTCAGGATACAAATTTACCATCTGACTTCTCTTGGTAGGTGTGGGTATGTGAGTGTGAGTGACTGTGCAGCCATATGGTTCAAGACACAAATTTGCCATCTGATTTCTCCTAGGAGTGCATGTACATACTACAGCTTCACCATGATAACATCTGTACAAATGGCAGTCTTGCATTTTGACAGGGCCGGCTCAAGAAAGTTTGAGGCCTAAAGCAACAATTTTAAATAAATCTATTAATATAAAAGAGTTATAAGTAATAAAATTATTTTAAAAAAATTTTGCAAGCAAATTAAGCACTAGTTCTTAGTTACTAAAAACTTAATTTTCAACTTATTTTTTTAAATTATTAAGTTTCTTTCATTTATGCAATTTTTTTTGTTTCCCCAGACTTTATCTCCATGTGCCTACCTTTTTTTTTTTTTTGTGTTCATATTTTTCTAATATATTTTTTTGAAATTGTGTTGTATTACAATAAGTTTCTTTATACACATTTTTTTTGTTTACCTATATTTTTATTTCCTTATCTATTTAAGAATTTCTATTTCAATTAAATCATAACTCTACTTACCCAAAAAAAAAAACTCTACTTTTCATAAATCCATTAGCATACACATATGATAATAGAAAATAGATTATAAAAAAAATTAAAAGTTAAAAATTACATAATAGACAATAAAAAAATCTTCATGGTAAAACTATTTTTGTGTATTTTTAATTAAAATGAGACAAATAATATATGATAAAAATAACAAAAAAAAAATGATAAACTTACCTTGGTTGAAAAAAAAAAATTTGAGATATATAGAAATTTGATTCTCCCATGTTATACGATGCTTAAGTTGATTAGAAAGATTGAGAGAGGTTAGAAAAAGAAAGAGTCCTGAGGGAGAGGAAGACAAAGAGATAGCAAGTAAGTATGAAAGAGATGAGTTATGAGTTTGTTGTATTTATTATCGACCATTCAGTTTTTTATTTATTTTAATTTTTTCTGTTTTTTTCCTTACAAGATATTATTGGTGAAAAAAAATCGTTGATTTTGATATTTATGGAATATGAGGCCTTTTCTTTTATAAGGTTTAGAGTTTTATGCACCTATAGTTCTACTTTTAATACAAATATTTATGGAATATGGGACATTTTCTTTTATAGGGCTTAGAGTTTTATGCACTTTATACTTCTACTTTTAATACAAATGTCCCAGAGATATACACAAAATTTGGGGCCTTCATCATTAGTGGGGCCTAAAGCAATCGCTTTACTTGCCTTATGCTAGAGCCGGCACTGCATTGTGAAGTCAATTATGTTTCAAGATTGCAAATCTAACATTGTTTTGTCGACTTTCACAAGAAAAAGATGAGTACTTTTCATTTCTCATGGTGCCAAAATACCAATGCATGATAATATATAATGGGCGCCGAAGCGGGCTGTGGCCCAGTGGCATCACTTGCACATTCCCACAGGAAAGAGAAGGGTTTAAGTCCCCGCAGGGGCAAGGGAAGGGGGGTTAGTAGGGGTTGAAAATCATTTGCCCTAGTGATTGGCTAGGCTTTCAGAAAAAAAAAAAAAAAGAAGAAAATATATAATGCGCTTTATCTAGAGGGAAGAAATACTCTGAGCGTTAATTGATTGCTCAAATGATATTTTTGATCCACAAACATAGTCAGAATAATCTAATACATGAACCCCAGATCATCTAACTTCCCAAGTTTTGTGACCTGTAAGGTGTATCATGTGGATCATTGGGTCTGGTACAATGACAGGTCTCCCGTGTATGCCTACACGTGATAATTTGAATTATACTTATAGAATTGTTTCCTGACTAGCTGCAAACATACTATTGAGTGAATAAACTGAGTACAGTCAAAAAATAGGATAAAAAACTTACGTCAGGCATTTTTCCTGATAGCTCCAAGTTGTTGGTGAGATATAGAAAAATCAAGAAGTATGTTAGATACTAATAAAAGGAGAAAAAGAACAAAAGGGAACATTGTAATCAAATAAACATATATAGGAAACAGGAAGATAGACCTGGCTTAAGACAATAAATTTTGAAGCCACTTGATTGATTTTGATTACTTTTTTAAGATAAACACTACTAGTTCTAAAAAATAAAGCTTGCCTCCTTTTAATCTTCGGAAGCCTGGAATTGGCTGAGCATCAGCAACCATCTTCGAGAACACATTGTCAAAAATTGCTTGAGTTTTGGCACCGGATACCATGACATTTATCTGTGACAAAGCTTAGGAATACAATTTGTGGTCACAATTCAGAACAATGTTGACCAAAATGACGATCATTTCTACAATTTATTCTATTGCCTCACAAAAAAACCATCTCATTTATTACAAAGGCTATTTTAATAAAAAATTTATTTAATTTTTCCAATATAATTATTATTTTTTAACTTCCACCTAGGTATATTGTGTTCTTTAACTAAATTCTAAATCAGCAAATAATTGTTCATTTTCCAAACAAAAATTCTTCCATACCTTTAGCTCATTAGCATTGTTAGTATTAGTAGCAGTAACTGAGAAGTCTTCAAATTGAGAAGAAGAGACTTCAATTTCCTCCAGACCTAATATAAGTGGAACCATAAAAAATGGACATTCAGCAATAGCATCAAATAAAAAGTTAAGAGCAGTACTCGAGAAAGAATAATGACTTCCTTTTTTTTTTTTTTTTTGTACCTGATGATACTGGCATGAACAGCATGAAAATATTTATGACCAGCCCTGTTCAACAAAAGAGTAGTTCTAAATCATACAAGGAATCTATTTGCTTCGTAATCACCTTTCAGAAAACCCATGGAATAGACTCGATTATCATTAGAGAATGTGGGGGGAAGAAACATAGGTTGGAAAATTTGAGCACTTAAAAGTTCAATCAATCAAGCAATCAATTTAACCAGGTAAATGAACACTCAAACAAATTATAAAACACCATTTCTATGCAAAATAGATAGTTAATTTCACTCAGCTACTAATTTCTGTAAGGGTGTTGTAATATCCCATGTAAATTATATTAGGGTTTAGCGCCTGATAAAACTCAAATAAAAGAACTCTGTTTTATTTAGGTCTAACTGTTTTACCAGCACAACTTTTATATTGATGAATGAATTTTAGCATATCACCAAAGCACCTCAAGTCCGTTTTACTTTGAAAATAACAAAATGTGTTAATGTATAAGTTAAACTATAAACTTGAATCACATGTTTGATTGCAACGTATTTCGTAGTTTCCATGTGACATTCAATCATCCCTGAATCAACTAGGCCACTTCAAATCACTATTAAACACACAACTTGTAATGCAATTTCAGATAACCAGCCAGCAAGCATGCAAAACTTTCTAGCAGTCCAATGCCAACAATCACAATCTATCATGTTTAATCTATTATAGCAGTAGAACAGAATCAGGAATTATAGGTGACTTTGAGGCACGTTAGAGACATTGTTTTATCCTACAATTCACCTCCAGGATAAAACAAAGCACCAAATCTACAGACAACAATTATGAAAATTTTCCTTTAGAATTTCTTTACAAAATTGAGTATTTGACTAATAAGAAAGAAATAAGAGTTTGAAGTGAGTTTCCTGGATTAGGACTCCCCTATTTATAGATAACCAAGGATCACGAGTTGTAACTTTTCATAAAAATACATAAGTCTTGGAAAAAATTTCTTTGGATTAAGCATTGCACTTTAGTCTGCATACAAGATCTTTGCTTGATTAGCTCAAAATTTAAGCATTCATATAATCATATTCAAAACTACCACACGAAATACAAGAGAATTGTTGTATGATTGTATCTAATGGGAAATGAAAAACATATTTACAGATGAAAGATTCAAAATTTTAAATAAACCAAAACTAGGGAGGAATCCCTAAAATTAGTAATACGTTTTACAAAATTCTCTGGCACTATATCTCATCTGAAGGGAAAATGCTCTTTTAGAAGAAAAAGTTGGGATGTAGATAGCCGCAGTTTGCTTGAGAGGCATAATCTGCACCCAAACGAAACCAGTTTAAATTAGTAAGTTATCACAATTTGCAAAAATTAAGAAAATTAAGCCTATGGGTATGGTTTTAGAAGCATTTCATTCACAAGCTCCCATTACTTAATTACAAGAAAGCAATAATAAGATAATCTATGTGGGCTCCCATGGCAAAGTCAACATAAGACTAATTGAATCAAGTAAAAAACATCTTTTAGTAAGCTGAAGGGAGACATAAAAAGCCTAAAGGGTCTAGAGGAACCATCTCCATTTGACTACTTTCCAAAAATAAATAAAGGATATCCATTAATGCAAGAGCAGTGCCTTTTTTTCTGATACATTCGATGGGGGGGAGGAGGGAAACCTAGACTAAAGTGTTGTGTGTGAGAGGGGCTTCTCGTCTGGTGCGGCAACCGCGCGCGCAAGAGCAGTGCTATATCAACAAAATTTCTCAATATAAAATGCGATGGCTCATCAATATTCCCTATCATTCCAAAGTAGAATGACCAACGTCGTGCCTTTAATTTTCAGAAATTTGTGCCAAACCATCAATTTGTATGAATCTTTTGCATAGCAATTTACATTAAAGACTACTTAATAATGTAAACATAAAAATAAAAAAAAAATTAATAAACTAGTTTAGAGTTTCAAATGGGTAATAGCAAAATTTTGACTGTAATGCATAGAGATAGAGGACTGAAATAAAAAAACGAGAAAGAAAATTGGAAAGCATTCAAAGGCCTGGCTCTTAAGTCTTACCTTAGGGTTTAAACCCAGTACGAGCGTCTTAACCGTTATTGCCATATCCTCTTCAGTCTTCTCCTTCTACTGAATAAGAGCAATTCACTCACTCTTCTTTGACGCCTATCCTAAATCTAATCAATCCTCGCTTCCTCTCCGCAAAATGCAAATTAATTAATGGACAAAAACTATCAACGAGTACTTACCAATAAGACAGAAATGCCCCTGCGTGAGTTGGCCCTTTGTTGCGAAAATAACAGAATACCCATGCATTTTCAATAAATTACGAGGGGAAACCATACCCTAGATTAATGCTAGATTGCTTTATAGCTGTGATTTTTAAGGGCTATTCGAACGAGTAGATTACAAATAAATTGATTGTAAATCTTCTGATGTTGGTAAGTAATTTTCAATAATATCAAGGTTTATATTTAAGATAAATTATATTCATCTATTCATCTTACGTGTGGCTTAACCTAATTACAATTTAATTCTAACTTTTGATATAATTACACGACTACCCTGCTTTATGACTTTGCCTAAGAAAAATTTCAATTTTTAGTGATCATTTTTTTATCGTCCCTTTTTAATGATTTTAGTTAGCCTGGCAAATGAGCAGTTTTGGGCGGGTCAAAGATGGGTCGGATCAAAATGGGTCAAACCCAAATATGATTTGTGCATAAATGGTTTAGAAACTGGTCGGGACAGTAAATGGGTCGAGTCAATCTGAATCTAACCCGTTAACTTTTAAAAAAAAACCATCATTTGCAACAAATTTTTTTTTTTTAAATTTGGAACGTCTAGCAAATTAAAAGAGACACCATTTCTAAAAATTTCATTCCTAATCACCTTTAACATATTTTCACTAATTATATTAAACCTTCCATGGAGGGCTTATACCCATTGAATCATTGTTTTAACATTTCTCAAAAAAGTAAAAAGTGCATTGGTATCATCACAATTTAAAGCATCCTTTTGTACCTATGTTATCCATAACACCACTACATATTCCTTAACACATTAGAAAAACATCACATGATAATCAATCAACTTTACTCAAAAAAATAATTAAAAACATAGTATTGAGAACTCAAATTTTGCATTTTATAAAATCGTTATTTAGCAAAATTGATGGGTGTAAGAAGTTGATGGTTGTAAGAAGTAAATGTTGAAAAAATAGATTATTGAGTAAGAATTTTTGCCTATCTTTGAGCCAAAATTAAAATGAGTCACACACATTATTTTAGATGAGTCCATGTGAAAATATGTTCTCATTCATAAGAAGATTAAGAACATATATATTGAGTTGCTCAAAAACCATCAAGGAGTGAATGAGAGATTGACTCAAAATATCACTACTTGAAAACGGTAATAAAGCTTTAAGCTTGTGAAAAGTTTGGATCTCACATAGGTTGGGAACAAAGTTTTAAAGAGTACATATACAATTACCTTGGGTTGGGCTTGGGCCTTAACCCATTGTACATATATCTTTTTGAAAAAAATTTATTTATTTAAATTATATTTTTAAAATGTTACTTTTTTGAATTTTGATTAAACAGTCATCATGAACAGGTGCGTCCTTTCAGATTGGTATGTCTGTTCATCAATGGATGCATCTATTCAAATTGAAGTATCTATTCGCGTGAACAGATGCACCCTTTAGGTTCGTGTCTATTTGAACAGCCACCAAATTGCTTATATAAACCTAGTTTGCCTTCATCATCATTCATTCAATTCATGAGTTTTAGAATTAAGTTCATACATATTGTGAGTCTGCATATTAAAAGAGTTCAAGGACAAGTTTTGATTCGATGTGTACATAAAATTAGAGTGCTTCTAACTATTATGCGTGACCATTGTATCCTGGGAGACAACTGCCATTGAAAACTCGAAAACATTAGTGCGAGGGCAATATCGTCTTAAGAATATAGTATAAAACACTAACCTTGGTCAATCACCATTGCTTTACTTTGGTATTTTCGTGAAAAACTGTAAGTTTTAATTTCTGTTTGTTTTCATTTAAGTTATGTTTCTGTATTTATAGTATTTTGAGAATTCTGTTTCTGTTTTATATGATTCTGAAATTGTTTTCAAACTATTTTTATAGTATAATATTTATTAAAGTGCTGTAAGTTTTTTCAAGTAGAGTATTCTGATAAAATATAGTTTTTCCTAACAGTAAACAAGTAATAAAACTCTTATTGAACAAACAATATGATACCAAAAGATTTTGGACCTTCATTTTCTCTTGAATTCTAGAGATTTATGCAAGAATTCTCGAAAGAAATTGCAGATCGAAGGCTAAAAATGATCTGCGACAAAAAGAATATTGTTAAGTTTTTGATTTTAACATACCTATATAATGTATGGATCCGAAATTTTGATTGTGTAAAAAAATTGTAGCATATTGTTACAGCCACCCAGGCCATCTAGAAATTTGATTGTGTAACAACATAGATCAATAGATTTTTACAATGAAATTGAAGTTAACTGTACGGTTAGCGATTCGATACTTGGTTATGTGTGTGTATAGCTTGATCAATGGCTATGCCGACGATGGTAGACCGAGGGAGACGACCAGTGATGCTATTGAATATGAAACCATGAAAAAACCCTAGTTGCAACGATGCTATTGAGATAGAAACAAATTCTTCCAACAGTTTCTCCCTCTCGAAGACTGTTGAATCTAAAGGTTTGGTAAAGATTCAAAGGGTTGTGGTATAAGGTCTTGAAGGTCTCTGCGTGTTGAAAGGGACGATGAGTGAGAGAGAAGACCGGTTGGGGGGGGGGGGTAAGTAAGATTGTGAAACAAGCTTAGATTTAGCATTACATACCAACCTATTTTCAACCCATCTCAACCCGCGTTGAACCCGCGAAACTGGCAGGTTCACTAAACCTAACATGTTTTCGACCTGCCTAGAATATAAGGCAATCTAACCCGTTAATTAATAGACGGATCTAGGCAGGTTGGCGAGTCCGGGTTATGTTTGCCAAGTCTGAATTTTAGCTAAAATATGTTTTATTCTACCATATATGTGATCATTTTCATCAAATACTTGAGTATTTTAAAAGAGTAGCAAAGCTACAAAGAGTAGGTAAAAAAAAGAGGAGAAAAATAAAGGCTAAAAGAGGAGCTCAAGATACAATGCATATGTCCTCGATGGGAAAATAAAGGAAGATATTTGTGCAACTAGATTATTCAAATTCATTCATCAACTATTGGCACATTGTGAAAAATGTTCGCATTTACTTGGTTTTGAATTTGTGGGTGCTAGGGATGGCCTACCAAGAAGGCGAGAGAGGTACAAAGGGTAAATAAGTCTTGTAGTATCTGCGGGAGAGATTGCATGGGTATATCGGAGAGTGATAAGTATATTGTTATTGATACTATAAGGTGATGTGATTTTAGGGATAACGTATAAGCTAATCAAAAAGATGGGAATCTAGGAAACAATGAGGAAAGTTGAATACATCTCAGGTCCACTGCATTGAATGGAAAGCGGCGAAGAGGATGATTCATAATATCCTTCCTAAGAAATTAATGAAAATTGCTTTAATGAGGGTTTGATCTTATCACTTGTTTGTCCTTCTTCTTGTTGTTTTAGGAATCTTGCATTGCATTTATAGGCAAAGGGGCATGTGCTAAGAGTCTTGGCTTTAGATGGGAAGGGTTTCCCTTTAGCCACATGTTCTACCATTTTGGTTGATAGGACAAGCGTTGATTTCTATAGGTCATTACTTTTGGTTGTTATTAATGAAGGCCATAATTACATGCCTCTAAATCAGATCAAAGTACTACTTGATTAAATACGGAGTAAACTTCCTTACCTCCTTATTTAATGTAAGGTATTTTAAAGAATCCTTATACCTAAACTACCATGCCACAAAGACCCCTGAGTGTCCTAAGTAAGTCCCATAAAATGGTGATTGTACTATGGGTGCATGTCATATTCTATGAGTCTCCTAAGACTTATCCCTAAGTCTTCTAGGCATCTAAGTAAGGAAGGGTAATTCGTGGAATTCTTGATTGGTGAAGTTCCTAAGGGAACTTGTTTTTTTATGTAACTTCTATTAGTTGGAGAACGGTTGTTCATCGTGGAAGATGGATCATCTTGGATCAGGGATCTCACCCTAGTTTCTTACCTATGGATCGATACTAGGTCTTTCCATAACACTTATTCTTTTGTGTGTGCATCTCTGTGAGTGTCACACTTATTTTGTAAAGGTTTTGCCTTCTTGAGGCATAAAAGTAGCTAGCTTTTGAGGGCGATTACTTGATAGTTTTCCTTGTTGAGATGCCACTTGGCATTTTGTGGAATTTCCACTATCTACATTAGGAAAAAAATTGTTAGTAAATTGTTTCAGGAGAAAAGAAAAGATTTAGTCACGATTTGGAGAAAATGTAGAAGGAAAAGTCGGTGTAAATTTGTTAGTAAGAAAAAAAATAATAATGCCACATCAGCCACATGGGATTTGGGTTCAACTAATTTAAAAATTGAGGGACTTTTGGAATTACAAAGTTTTTTCTTCGAACCTGAGCTTCTAAACACTTATTTTAAAAGACCTTTCAATAATTAACTTTTTAAAAAATATTACTACAACCAAAAAACAAATTAATCACACCATATATGAGATGGCCATGGGAATATGTAAACATATATCATCTCACGATATAATTTCAAACTAAAATAATAGTATAAAAAGAGATGAATTAGATCATATAAATCATTCCCATGACAGAGAATCATCCTTATAATTCATAAAAAAAAACATAATGGGGATCGCTTGATACTATTTGTTGGATAGATTTTTATTATACAAAATAGCGAATTTCTTTTTAATAAAAAGAACTCATATTTTTGCGAATTACAACTTATTAGAAATAATATAGCATAAAAATACTAACCTTAATAAAGAAAAGAATGAATCACAACTTGTAAATAGCCTATAAATCTTCACTACTATATCCTTCTTTTGTAATATGTACAAGCACACGAGAGGTGGGTCTTAAACTAATTAGAATTTAAAAATATGAATGCCAAAGAACAAGTGTATTACATACACCATATATAGATGGCAATTAAAAATATATTGATCAAAATCAACAACTACCGAATGTGTATCCAGATATTCACTTAGTTTCCATCTTTTAAGAAGAGATCATTCCTTATCAGATATGGAGTTTTCTTCCTACGTCCATGCTTTCATTTTTTAATATTCTTTTTTTTTTTTTTTTTTTTCTTATACTCTAAATTGGGCTAGGAGTGTGATTTAATAGGCTTTACCTATCTTGACTTCAATGGGCCTTGTAGTAGTAGACTAGTTAACTCTTGATCCAACTAGTAAATCTATTAATTAATTTTAGTGCCAATACATGAAAAAATAATTGCACTACAAAATAGTATAATTTATGAATAAACCTCTTTATACTAAAGATCTTTAAATAAGCCCGTCCACATAAAATAGAATTTGGGATTAAATAAATTTTAATGTCAATCCATTTGCTAATTTCTAATTAAATCAATTTATTGATTTATCTCATTTGACCACATTTAAAAAAATTATTTTCACAAAAAAAAATTATTTAATAATATTATAGGAAAATATTTTTCAAAAAATATTGTGCCCAATTTTTTGTAATCAAACTAAATCAAATTAAATTAATTAAATCAAGTGAATTCCATCTTGAGAATATATATATTTCATAACCCGTGAAATTAATTATCCAAAAAATTGAATATTTTGATCTTAATAGATCTCACCCATTGATAAATTGAAGTAATTGAAACTAAAGACATAGGTCCATTGTACTCTTAGGACTAAGAGTTACCCACTTTAGTAATGATAAGAAATAAACCTAACTTGATAATAATTAATAATATAAACTTATCACCTATCATGTTTAATACATCTCATATACACTAGCATACTAGTCTTAGTCTTATACTCAAATTACAGACAGAAACCACCCTCTCCTGTAGAGACTAACATGTTACATTCTTTCAGATAGACTGCCCACTCGATTATTGAATGTGAATAAAATTTTAAAGTATAATGACTGATGATTTATAACTTGAAAACATGAGTCTTACTCACTGTACATAAATCATTCAGTTAAAATCTAATAAATTTTATCAATACAAACATTTTACTCTAGTATATATGTAATATAAATAAATCATTTTTATTGAATAAAAATGTCAAAGATACACTTCATAAATTGAGTTTGAAGAACATACAATCCCAACATATAAAACATAGAAGTGTGGTTTACTGTTTACCACTATGTTAGGCGAGCCGTGGGACCACCACTTGTGTTGACTTGAATTGCTGGAATCTTTTGGAATGAATGATGTGCTTGTACTGTTTGGAAAATTAATTGCTAGTATGATCATGCCTCTCTTGTTAGATTATTTGTTTAGTTATGCATTGCTTCTTTAATTATATGAAGCTTGTATGTAAATTGGAATTATGAGAATGCATTGTAGACTTCTGCAACACTTGAAAATGTTTTCCTTTTGTTAAACTTTAGTGTGGGCAAATCTTATTAATATCTTGTTTCAAGGTGTAACACTTGAAACTTTGTACTTTTTAGTCTAGAATACGTATGGTTATGTACTTTATCGATATGAATTTTAAGAAGTTATATGTTGTAAATTTTCAATCTTACGACCTATAATTGGAAGCTTGGTTTTTGAATGACGATAAGGAAAATAATGAGCTTGGAAATTGAGAATGGAATACAAAGAAAGAGTTAATGAGAATTAGTTTACAACAATTCAATGGAATAATTTATTCTAACAACCAGATCATTCCCTATTTATTCTCACCTAATTTTATCATTTAATTTTGTTCAATGATGGAACTTAAAACTATTGCAATTAAGTTTTGAAAGGTTTTATTTCAAAAAAATAATAATTGTTCCATTAAGCTCAATAAACTATATCTAGGGTTCACCTTCAAGTTTATGGGACACAGGACATGACAAAATCCACTTGATCATCAAAAAAGAGAGTAAAGGAGTACATTTAGTGATTGTTCCATAGACTGACAATTGAACTTTCATACAACACGGATGCCATGGCATCATATCAACTCTCCATATGTCTAATTTTACAAGGACACGTATAATATCTTTCGAGGCACACGTATAGTGGCTCTACACAAGAATTATTATATGCAATACATTAGCTCTGAGCCCCATGCATTGCTACGGCACTCTAAGGATTACCTTCACGCTTTGAGTCGTGGTAATCCTACAATGAAAAGTTCAATTTAAACTCTCCATTTTACTTGGCTTCCCAAACTTATCAATCCAAGTGGCATGCAATCTTAACTGGACTTTCATACATCTATTTGGTAGGTCATATTGAGAGAGATTTCCTTCATTTGGTCGATACTCTCCTTCGCGCTAGACTTGGTCAAGCTAGTCTTTATGTTAGGACCTTGCGTCCATTATTATATTAGCTAATCCATGTTGACAAAATTAATTTGTGTGTAATTGTAACTTAGTCCTAGGATTGAGAATCTCTCAAACCTCATGACTCTTTCAAGAAGACTCAAGTTTCATTGCGGTGCTCAGTATCTTTGGCCTTCTTGATTATCATGAGGTATATAGGGCTTTGTTCATGTTTTGGATCTTCACACACTCACATCATGCATGCTATTTTTTTATACATTGTTCATATGTGTGTTATGTGAATTATTTTCCCTAAGTTTTATGGCTAAAATCTATTTCAAGTTAACGTGGGGTGTAAATAATTCAACATAACTGAGCATTGGACCACACTATTGGTCGTTTGAATGAAGACCCCTTCGTTCAAACGAGAAACAATGTCCTTTCATTCAATACTCGTTTGATTTCCAATGAAACATCGTTTGAACGATTTTCCAGTGCCTTCTCGTTCGACACTCATTCAATTGAGGTCAAAATTGCAAAGATTCTGAATTTTCCTAAAATATATGAAATTTAAAATATTGATATTAATGGCAATGAAAAGGGAAAATAAATGCATGTGTGGATTATATCATTTGAATGCTCTTAAGCTAAGATGGGTTAGTATATAATTGAATAAGTTAAGTGTTCTTAACTTAAGTAAAAAGACAAAAGAGGACATGGAATAAAAAGAAGGGCAAAGAAACAAGGAGGGGCAAAAGAGACTTTTACCTTATGTCTTACTTTTTGGCCTTATAAGGTCATGCCCACACACCTAAAACACACACTAAGTGCACACACACAAAAACTTGCTTGAAAAGAAAGAGAAAGGGGGGAAGAAATAAGAGGGAAAAAGGGGGAAAATCCTAAAGCCTTGGAGAAACTTGGAAGATCATCAAGAAATTGATGAAATCTTGAAAGCTTGCAAAAGGATTAGGGCTTGGGCACTTCACACCACAAGCTTGGAGTTGAGGCTCTTAAAGAATTTACCCAAAATCAAAAGAGGCAAATTAGGTTTTTCATCAAAGCTTGAAAAAATTGAGGTAGAGATTTCTAAACTTTGGTATAAAATGTGTGTAGGTAGTTTAATCACACTATCATGTCATCTCATGCCATCAAAATACTTGTCCATGTAATTTGGGTTATGTGTTAATTGTGAATTAAAAATCTAATTTTTGATGTTTGTTTCTTTTAAATTGTCTTGCTTTCATCTTATCTTTCTATCAATACGACTCTCGGTTGATTGTGAAATGAATTGTGTGGTGGATTGACAATGTGGGCTTACATGCTATATATATGAAATTGCTTCTTGCACTCTAAGTGTTGGTAGAAATTCCTATATGGCCATATATGTTGGAAAATTATATTTATTTATGATTGTGTGAAAGGTTAGCTATATTGATGCATTTGGTATGAATTGTAAATACAAATGTTAATGATATAACTTTGGAATGATGAGAATGAAAAACTTGAGAGCTTGAAATAGAGAACTTGAGAATTGGAAATGAATGGATGAAAATGTGAAACTACAATTAACTTGCTCACAATCTAGTGGGATTGAATGATGTTTCTCCCTTTAATATTTACTTGTGTTGGCACATGAATGTTAATGATCTTTGAATTTCCTAGTCGTTATTGTCAAAGTATGCTCGATGATCACTTAGATGTCACTACACGTGCACAAGCATACACGGAGCACCATACCTTTTTACCCTTGTTTAGATTTCTCCTACAGAGGTTGTTGTACTGACCCCTATTAGATGCAGGAGTGGGTAACGAGCCAGCGAGGAGATGAGAAACACTTTGAAGCTACTTTTGGGAAGACGCTTTTGGGCATTTTTAGACATACCTCCACATATGGATTTGTGTTAACACTTTATCCCTCTTAGGAAACTTGTTTTGTATATAAATGTTTGTGTGTTGAACTATATATCTTACAAGTTAACATGTTTAGAGATGGAAGGAAGTTGGTGATTTGAATCTTTGACATTTAGGTTATAATTGAACCTTGTGTAATTAATCATTTGGTCTTATCTATTTGAATTGCCTTTGGTAGATGATGTGTTGGTTGTATTTAAATGCTTCACAAGAAAAGTGCATTTTTGTAAGATGACTAATTTGGAAATGGAGATTGAGGTAAATAAGTAGTTCATGAAGTTATGTAGTATGTTTCAGAAATTGCGAGGCATGAAATTTGAATCTTAATTTATGTATGTTGTTTCTTGTTGGATGAATGTGATAGTGGTGAATTGATGAATGTTAGACTATGAGTTAAACATTGAATGAAATGAATGAGTATATTCAAGACATTAGAGAAATAGGTTGAATCAAGAAAAAGAACCAAAATAGGTTAATTTTGAGAAACATGTCAAAATAGGGAAACTTAAGGCTGATCGGCACCCGTGAGTGCCTATTGGCACAGAGAGGTGGAAAACCCCACTCTCTGTGTACTGATCGGTACTAGGAGAAGGGCCTGGCCACCTTTCTCATGATTTGGTAGGTTTGGCTTCTGGACTAACTTTTAGCCATCCAATTTGCCTCATATGGACTTTTAAACATGAATAAGTGTATTTGAACTCATTTTTCATTTAATTATCTTACTTTAAAGTGATTAAAAACTAGGTTACACACCTCACCCCCATACCTCATCGGTTTCGAGGCGTGACACAAATGGTCGTGCATATAATTTTTTCAGTAACCATTTGGACTAGGGTCATTCGATGGTTTGTTCAAATGAAGGCCTGTTCGTTCTAACGAGCCGTGTGCCAAATATTTCCTTTTCAGAATTTGAAGCTCTATTTTGAGATCCAAAATAATTTCATAAAACCCTAGAATTTCTCTCTCTGGGATAATCTTTTTGGCTGCTCAAGATAGCTCTCATTTTTCAACCAAAAAGAATTCATACATGATTTGATTATGCACCTAGATCCAAATAATGACAAAGGGCCTGGGATTCTCACCATCAAGTTTCTGGTGATTCAAGCTTTGAGCGATTGAAGGAGTTTGAGGCCGCGTGGACATTTGTGGTTATATCGTTCAGGGATTCCAATCGGAGATTGGAGATAAAGATCGATTAAAGGAAGCATTTTTAGATTCAAGACCGAGAAAATTTAGTGAGAGGAATGGGGCTCGAGGGATATAACGTCTATGTCTTTAGTAACCTATAACCTTCGAAACTTCTTTAGTAGATTCTTTAGTTGGGCTAGAGCCCCAAAATTTTTCCACCATAAATAGATTGATTTATGGTGGTTTCTTCATCACCAATCTTGGTTTGCATTTGTTTTTACTTTACATGCTTTATCTTCATATTGTTTATATGCTTCTGCTTAGCTTGTTGAATATGAGATGATTTTATTTAGATTTATATGTTAAGTAATTGAATCAAATGCATGCTAATTTTAATCAGTGAATTTTACCTAATTTTGTTGATAATACCTATTCACCCCCCTTCTAGGTAATAGAATACATTTAGACACACTTAGGGACTGGCTTCCAAACATAGCGAAATACACTAGACTTGGTGAGCCAATTTTTAGCTCCTAAACATGGGGCAGTACCTCTACTACCCTCCGTGAGCCTTTCTTAAGCTCTTCGCGAGCTCTTTATCACCCTTCCATCTTATGTTTCCCTAAAGATTTAGGGGCAAGTTTTCAAAAATTCCCAATAGTGCACCATTATGGTGCAATTTTAACGTTATAATCTCTCTCATGAAATATTTAGGATGTCATGGCATAATGGTTAAAACATTAAATTCTTTAAGGTAAACCTTTTAGAAGAAGAGATGTTCCACAACCTTTTATTTAGACATGTGATAGTCTAATCACAACCCACGCTAGCTCTATCATTGGCATGTGCCCTAATTACTATAAATAACATGTTCAATTCGCCATATAACGTCTTAGAATGAATATTTTGAGTATCGTACTACCATTTGCTTTTCTTCTTAGGAATCTCATGATAGAGCAATGCTACAGATCCCACCTTTTTTTATCCCGCCTTGATCCTATCTCTCTCACATGAGTGAGATAATATGATAAATTCTTAGATAATGGATCCCACTCACGTGAGAGGGTGGGATAAAAAATATGAGATCCCTAGCATTTCTCTTCATAATGAGCAATGTTACAGATCTCACCCACTCTCTCGAAAATCTCTCTTAATTGACACTATTTTCTTTTTATCACTTCACCGTGAGATCCGACATCTTATGTGGAAGAGATGTCAAAAGGCCCACCCCTATATGAACACTCTTTCTTGTAATCACAACATCAACAAAATGACATTCACTCAACTAGAAGAAATTTCTTCTTTTTTTTTTTTCTATAAGAATTTTCTATTTAATTTATATATCAATCTCATTACAAATACTTGTTGGAAATCATAGTCGTGTGCCTAAGCATAAAAGTTCACAAAAGTAGCCCTACTAGCAAGAGAGTGGGAAAACTTTCCAACCCGATTTAGGGATGACAATTTATCGCGCACTTAGTGGGGCGGGTATAGGGTGCTCATAAATGGGGTTAGTATGAGGTCGGGGTGTGACCTTTAAAACCCTGTCTGATTTGAGGCGGGTTTGGGAGATGGTCACCCCGTCCCGTTTATATATTAATTTTTTTTATTCATATATACACTATATTTATCAATAAATAACATTATATAAAATTAGTTTTAAGGTTTTTTATATGACACTCATATTATTTGTTCTTGTATTAGTTATTTTGACAATAAAAAACTTAAATTTTCCTATCAAAATAAAAGTTTTAACTTACTAAAATATATATATATATATATATATATCAGGGTTCGAATGAGACGGGATAGAGTCAGAGAATATAAATGAAATTGAGATCGAAGTCGGGATAAACTTTTAAAAGGAATGGGAGGAGATTGGAGACAAAAAATATTAACAGAGTCGGAATTAGAGAAAGGTCACCTCACAACGTTACCATTCCCAACCCGAATGTCTGACTCACACCATCTGGATGATATGATAAAAAGTACTTTTCACTCAGGAACTCAAGATATTATATACCTGTGTTTTTCTTTAATAAGGATATGCCGTCCTTTTTCCCGATGCTTTACAATACACACCAATTTGTCTCCCTTTATATTTTTTGATAGTTCCAATTAGTCTTGGTTGCTCAGCTTCTCTCCGACAAGCCATAAAAGTAAAGCTTTGCCAACGAGCTGCCATTGAAATTGACACCAAATGGTATTGATTATATGTGAATATATTGTGAGGCCAAATCAAAACTAAATTTACCACCTCCATGCTACAACAGGTTGCCACCCAATTGTATCTTCAATATAACAGTTGGAACAAATTCTGCTACATCAGTTGAATTGGCTATTGAAAAACTCCAGCCCTCCAATAACACTACTTGGCTCAGTGACCAGGTCTAAATTTATGAAAAAAAAATATCCTCCAACTTCCAAGGTTTCAATTCGGAATTAAAAGCAATAACTGACAATCACCATTGACTCCAAGTTTTCGACAGCTCCAAATTTACTTTTTTTTTTTTTTTTTAATTATTTTCTTTTTTGATAACTTAATATCCAATCTTTAGAATCGACTAATCCGAAAGACAAATTATACCGTCCACTAGTGAAAGATCCGATTAAAACCGAGACAACGCCCCATAGGCACTGAATTCAAAAGAAAGTGATATCTGCTGAATTTCAATCCGATGACCTTGAAGAACAAGCTCCTTAGTCGCTGTATAACATCCACTTGGCCACGCCCCTTGGTTTTTCTTTTATTCCTTTCAAAGAACATTCCGGAAAGGAATTTACCAGAGAGAAGCATAAAAAACAATTGAGATATTGCTTTCAACTCAAAATGGGTATCATATTATTGCCATATTCGTGGGACAAAACACTGCCAAAAAATACTCATCTTCACCTTATATTTTGTAAGGATTAGTTCCACCCAAAATTTAACCACTAAAAGAAGGCATTATCAGTTGTGGTCCTACTTATGTGGGGGTGTTGAGTATGTAACAAGGAGGAAAAATGTACAACCATTTCTAGAAAGAACCCACATTCCGCACGAATCAACTCTAATCTGGAACGCCTACCACTTATACATAACGTGGAAGTCACAATCGACGTGTTTTAACTTCAAAAGCAAAAACTCGGTACTGAATACAACTCAAATACACATCCTGATTTTGGAAAACTCGGGGATCCTGACTGTGAGGTTAAGCAGTTGCAGCAATTGCTACAGATCTGTAACAGGCTCTCTTTGCTGCACGGACAATATCTTCAATCTGCACAATTCATAAACCAAGAAATGAACAAGTCATGAATCAAACCTTTGCTTTAGAAACCTGCCCGGCAGCTAGGTCACCAGAACAGACAATTTCAACTTCCAATAGCTATTGCATCTATAGCCATAACTAGTGATCATGGGAACTGTAACATATAACACCAAATTTTATAACGTGCTTGAAAGCACTAGGTTTCAAATAATAAACTAAAAGAATCAGAAAAGAATCAACCTGTGGGACAGCCATTCTCTCAAGATTAGCAGCATAAGGCATAGGAACATCAGCCCCAGCAATCCTCTCCACCGGAGCATCAAGATAACCAAAGCTCTCCTCAACAACTGATGTGCTATTTAGATACAACACATAAGTAAACATAATACCTTAACATTTGATCAATATGACCCAACAAAACATAATACACTCGCTCGTGTGTCTGTGTGTGTGTGTGTGTACATATTTAAATATCAGTGTAAGGTAACTAAGTCAGCAGAAAGAGGATAAACCAGATTTCAGCGCCAACTCCATGTTGAGGGAATCCTTCTTCAACTGTTACCAGTCTGTTAGTTTTCCTGACTGAAGCATTAATTGTGTCTCTATCTAGTGGCCTAATTGAGCGCAGATTTATAACCTGTGTAGAGAGGATCGGACATTAAAATCTTTAGAACCGACCCCATAACAGCTTGTGAGTTCTCAGGTTTAATTTCACAACAAAAAAGAGAGACTTTTGAAGCATTTATTTTACCTCAGCACTAATCCCTTCCTTGGCGAGTATCTCAGCTGCCTGAAATCAAGCAATAATGTTACATACAAATGAGGGGGAAAAATAATAATAAAAAAATGATCTGACTATAATGCAAAACCAGTGTATACAAAAATTCAAAGAAATGTAAAATGTTGTGCAGCATAATGCAATTCTGTAATAAACCTCTCTATGCCAAGGTCAACAGATTAAAAGAAGAAGAAAATTAATGTTATAATCAGAGATGAATGTAAAGAAGTTCATACAAAACCACCACTTCAAAGGGGAAAAAAGTTCATTAAAAAAAATTGCCCAAAGAAGAGAAGAAGAAGGGGAGGGGACCGAGGGGTTGAATCTCAAAATTCCTTAAAAAGAGAAGCAAGCAAGCAAGCATAATTATTATGCAAAGTGACATGAACACAAAAATGGAGACCAAGGAGAGTTGAAATTTGAGCATGGCACAACTAATAGCAAAGTGCTTTTGCTATCATGTTTAATCGAAATCAGGGAATAGAACCATGCCATGCAGAAGGATAGTATTGTTTTTATGTAAAAAATTTACATGGAAAACAGTGTAAAACAGTTTATATAAAACAAATGGAGCATAAATGTACTTTTAACTTGAATATTGATGCTTCTGTGATGTAGGATAGAGAGAGGAAGAGAAAAGACGATAGAGAAGAAAGAAGAGAGAGAAAAGAAAACTGAGGAGAGACAGAACCCCAATTTCTTCAATAATTCACCAAAATGAAAATTCATCACATTAAGGCCCAAGGAATTCCCAAAAATAAAATCCCTAAAAAATAAGAAAATTCACAATAAATAACTGAATATTCCTAAAATGTAAAATTAATGCCTAAGATCATCCAAGCTAACGCATACACTTATGCCTGTGCCTAAAATAGAAATTGTTAAAGTTATAACATGTATTTAAGTAAGGATGCTTTGTAATTCTCTTATTTTTTTTTATATATAAAGGGCTATCTCACTACTCAAGGTGAATAAGCCACTTTCTTTCCTAATAACTTATTCTCTCTAATGACTCAACATGGTATCAGAGCTTTAAAGAGTTAGGGTTTCTAGCCTTTTCTTTATTACATTTCTACCTTCTTTCTTCATTATTTTTTTCATCTAAACCAATGAAAAGACTTGATCATCAGCAAATAAAGTCAGGAACATAGATATGAGCCAAAAATCTGCTGATGTCATGATGACGTAATCACTGAGGGGTTGCTGCCGAGAATGGTATGGATTGATTCGTCTCAATTTTCTAAGCATTGTGGAGTTTTTTGAGGTTGTTTGGTAATAATTTTTATTTTTTGAATCATTGTCAGACCAAGAGGGTCCAATTTTTTGATCTGTTGATTTGAGACTTTGATTTGTTTTGTTGGTTCAATCACAATTGTATAGGTGCGATTAGACTTATAGATATTGTGTGACGATATTTGGTTGGAGTTTGGTTTTTTTGGACGTATTTTGTGGATTGTAGACCAACAGCTTCACTGTGGGAGTTGCGGCTGCTGTGTTGGTTAGATTTTGATGTGTGTTTGGATGGGTTTTGGTGATTCTGGACTTATAGATTCACTATGGGAGTTGCAAGTATTGTTTATTTTTTTGATGATCAAACCATTTCTATGGATTATTTGTGGTTGGGTCAGTGATTAATTGATGTATATGACCTTGGTTGATGGTAATTGTTGCTATTCAGTTCCTGATTTGGTCTTGGTGATCAGTTGGTTGATTAATTAGTAATTTCTGATCTGCTTTTTTTTGTTTTTTTTTTTATTTGGTGATTGAAATGGTTGAGGCTAGTTTAGTGAAGTTGAATTTTTTTCATCCTCTGATGCTGTTAATATGCAAATTAATACTACTAAATTGAATGGGTCTATTATTTATTGTGGCCACAAGCAATGAAAGTTGCTTTGGGAGATCATAAAAAGTTAAAAGTATGTTTCGCATGAACCGTCTAGAGATAGTAAGGATTATGAGGAGTAGGAGTCTGAAAATTATGTTGTTAACGCCTTGGCTGTGGAATAGTATAGAGTCATGTGAGTTCTAATGTTATGTTTTTGTCCATCGATTTGTGAAGCAATGCATGAGATATATTCTATGGAGCAAAATATTTCTTAGGTTTATGATGTTTATTCTTTAACAGAATGATAAGAAAATAAGTGAATATTACAACACTTCAAAAGGTTTATTAGATAGCGGGAGGAGTTTTGTGTATCAAAATTTCTTTCTGGCCTTCATCCGACTCTTCAGTCTGTCAGAGCTCAAATCTTAGCTGGGATGACAACATTCCTTCATTGAGTAATGTCTATGCTAGAGTTCTTCGAGTCACTATTGGATCCTCAGCGGTAACAGAAACTTCAAGTAAGGATAATTCAGTTTTTGTGGCTTTAGCCGGACGACAGGGTTTCTCTCGAGGTAAGGGGTCCAAAGATAGTAGTTTTGGAGAACGTGGTAGTAATTCCAATCCTGGTAGTCATGGTTTTGGAATCAGAATTCTGATTTTGATGGTTTTAGTAAAGGCCGTGGGTGAGATGGTAGAGGTTGTGGTCGTAGAGGCCATATACATAAGAGTACATATTGTGGAGGCAAAAATCACAGTGGATTATTACTATGATCTTCATGGGAACCCTAGGCTAATTCGTCTACTTAGGTCATGTACTCTTCGACTATCCCTCTTGCTACTTCCCAAGAAGTCAGTGGTCCCGTTACTTCTACTGGTGCATCTTCTAGTGAAACTATCACTCTTACCAGAGATGAATATAATGTCTTAGTTCACCAATAACAACAATTATCTTTATCTGCTACTGCTGCCTTTGCACATTCAGTCAACATAGTATGATTTCCTTCATTTTCTTCTACCCCTTAGGTAATAGACTTTGAGGCCTCAATACATATGACCAACAAAGCCTACTCTGCTTTCTTCTCTAAACTATGAGTCTTCTAAGTCATCAATTATTTTAACTGATGGTCGTTCATGTCCTATAACTGGTACTAGGAAAGTCCATCATACTTCACCCTTAAATCTATCTTATGTCCATTATATTCCTAAGTTTCCATTTAATCTCTTGTCAGATAGCAAACTTACCAAACCTCTTTATTATTCTATAACCTTTATCCTTCATATTGTGTTTATCAGGATCTCAGCTCAAAGAGGATGATTGGTGGCAGTCGTGAGCGAAATTGTCTTTATTATCTTGATCATTTATATGTCCCTGCACAATCAATAGCATTAAACGCCAATGTTTCTTTTCATCAATGGCATTGTCATCTTAGTCATCCATCATTGCAATCTTTGCGAGTTTTGTTTCCATCTATTAAGTCGGTCTAGTTTCAAGTGTGAAGCTTGCCAGTTGGGCAAGCATCGTAGGGTGTCTTTTCCTTTGAGACAAAATAATCATCAGTCCACTTCTTTTGAGTTGATTCACTCCGACATTTGGAGTTCGTCTAGGAATAAATGTCTGTTAGGTTTTTCTTATTGTGTGGCTTTTGAGGATGATTGTTCAAGAATGACTTGTATATTTTTAATGAAAGATCGTTCTGAAGTTTCTTTTATTTTCAGTTATTTCATAAAGAATTTGGAACTCAATTTGGCTATATTATTCATGCTTTACAATATGATAATGCCTTGGAATATATTAAAGGCTCTCTTTAGTCTTATTGTGACACTCATGGTATTCTACATCAATCGTCTTGTGCTTATACACGTCAATAAAAGGGTGTGGTTGAAAGTAAAAATCGACATCTTTTCGAGGTAGCCAGAACTCTTATGATTTAGATGAATGTTTCTAAACATTTTTTGGGGGGATGCTATTCTAACTACTTGTTATCTCATTAATCGTATGTCCTCTTATGTTCTCCGTGGCTGTATACCTTATTCTATATTATATCTTGTTCGTCATTTATTCCCTTCACCTCCTTGTGTGTTTGGTTTGGTTGTGTATGCTTTGTGCATATTTTCACTCCAGGGTATGATAAATTGGTTACTTGGGCTGTTAAATGTGTCTTTGTAGGTTATTCTAGGACTAAAAAAGGATATAAATGTGGGAATCCTCAATCTCGTCATTGTGTTATTAGTGTTGATGTTACTTTTTTTGAAGGTACATCTTTTTTTCTCTGCCTCTAGTGCCTCTCTTGATACTGATATTCTTGAATCTTCTTCCCTTCCATTACTCGTTCCTCCTATCCAAGCGAGTGTTCTCCTTTCTCTTCCGCAAGAGTCCAAACCATTGTAGGTATATCGTCGTCGTGCACCAACAACAAGAAATAATGACCTATTTGCTCCACCTTTGTCATCATCCTCTACTTCAACTAAGGATTTTTCCATTGCCCCTTCAAAAAGGTGCTCGTTCTTGTACTCACCATCCTATTGATAAGGTTGTTTCTTTTTCTTGTTTGTCTTCCCAATTTCAATCGTTTGCTAGTCTTTTGTCCTCTATTTTTCTTCCTCTTTCTCATATTCAAGCATTTGAATCTCTTGATTGGAAGTGTGCTATGAATTAGATGTTAACTTTATATAAAAATGATAAGTGGGAGTTAGTTGATCTATCTCTGGGAAAACATGCAGTGGGGTGTCATGTCGATGGGTATATGAAGTTAAGAATCATCGCGATGGTAATGTTGAGCGGTCAAAGGCTTGATTGGTTGCTAAGGGTTACACCCAAACATTTGGTGTGGACTATTTTGAAACATTCTCTCCTGTTACTCATCTCACATTTGTTCAAGTTTTATTATCAATGGTAGTTGTTAAGGGTTGGCCACTTTATCAGCTTGACATTGCAAATGCCTTCCTTCACGGCGATCTTCAAGAAGAGGTGTGTATATGGAGCAACCTCTAACGTATGTTGTCGGGGGGAGTCACATAGGGTTTATAACTTGAGGAAAGCAATTTATTGGCTCGAATAGTCTCCAAGAGCTTGGTTTGATAAATTCAATCATTGATGGGAACAAAACCAATTAACACTCCAATAGATCCAAATAGCAAATTTAGCAAGGATAATGGATTGTTTTGATGATCCAAGGAGATATAAAAGACTTGTGAGTAAACTTATTTATTTGAATGTCACACGAACTTATATCACCCTCATTGCATGGGTGGTTAGTAAGTATATGCGGAACCCTAAACGATAGCATTGGGAAGTTGTTTGCCGTATCCTAAAATATTTAAACGGTGCTACTTCTAAGGGTTTTGTTCTAAAACCTTTTGACAATTTGGATGTGATTGGGTTTTCAGATGAAGATTGGGCAGGTGATCATCTAGACCAATGAACTGTGTCAGGTTTATGTACTTTTGTGGGTGGAAACCTTGTCATGGGTAAGGTTGCTTCATTTTGACCTAGTGATTATGGGTTCAAGTCACGAAAACAACCTCTCCGCTTACGACGAGAAGGCTGTACACACCTAACCTTCCTGAGACGCTGTAGTAGCGAGAGCCTTATGTACTAGACTAGCCGTTTTTTTGGGTGGAAACCTTGTCACATATAAGAAACAAAATGTGGTTGTTAGGTCTAATATATAGGCTGAACACAAAGATATGGCTCACACAACTTGTGAGTTGATGTGTGCAAAATCACTTTTGTAAGAGATAGGGTATTCTAGTGAGAAGCCCATGACAATGTATTGTGATAATCAAGTAGCCATGTATACTGTCATTAGTCTCGTGTTTCATGAAAGAACCAAACACATTGAAATTGATTGTCATTTTTTTTGGGGATATGATATTGAGAGGCCCAATATATGTCTAGATATTAAGAATTCGACTTTTTTTTGCGGGGGGGAGTGGGGGGGGGGTGAATAGGTCTCAATAGCAAATAAAAATTATCTCTTTAATTATGTGAGAATTAAAGTTCTAGTGGGTGCAATCAAATTCAGTGACACACAACAATTAACTATAACAATAATAAATAAAGTAATAGTAAAAAGATAGAGACAGTGCACTGAACTTGTTGACGAGAAAACTGCCACAGATCAACTGAATTTGCTTTGGAAAACCCCAGGGGGCTAACCCATAGGTGAATCTACTAGATGAGATTTGATGATTGCAAACTTTGTACAACTCCGACTTAGTCACTCAAGCCTTGTTGATAAACTGAATCTTCTCAAACTCGAATTCTCAAGTACCCCCAAGCGAACTTGCCACTTCGAAATCCATGAACAGAAAATCACAACACAATTGCGAACTCAACGCAATCTTGAACTCCACCGATTGCACAAAACTTGAACTCCAGAAGCTTGTACTCCAAGAACGATGTGTAAAAGATGATTCAAGATTCTTGTGCAAAAGGATTTGATCTATATGTACATCATGAACATGGAGAAAACCTTTTAGAAAAATTTAGAAACTCTTTTTGATAGTAGCCAAAAGTCCTCATACGAAATAGGGATCAAATCTTTATATAGAATAGGTTTTGGAAAGCAAAACGTACTATTTAAATCCAATTAGAAAACTAATTTGCGCGACATTCATTTGCACGAATTGGATGTTCGTTCGCACGAACCTCAATTCGTTCGAACGAATGTGATTTGCAAGTTAATGAAAAATTCGTGGAATCATTCGTTCGAACGAATTGCCCACGAATGGGTTTCTGAAAATTATTTTGACTCAAAGATAGAACGAATATTTTGTTAAAAGATACGAAAAATTTACTGTTATATTCGTGCGAACGAACCCATAGTTTGTTGGAACGAATATGGAGTAAAACCTCAGTTTTTTCAGTTTTAGATCAATAAAGTATAACAGCCCACTTGTCAAATGATTTTAAGTATAAGGCAAAATAAAATGAGCTACTATTATTCATTGAACAATCTTCACTATACACTATCACATATTAAAATTGTAAAACAAATTAGATGCATGAGTGTGTGTGTGTGAGATAGATCAAATCCAAAGTCACCAAGCACTTACCAATCCTCGCTATATGAGTATGAGAGAGTCACGCAAAAATATGATAGTCTTTAATTGGAAGCAGACATGTCTTCAATGGTCACAAGGCTTGAACACTCTAAACTCAATAACTTGGTGGACTTAACAACTCAATAACAGTTTTGTCAATCACAGAGTAGACAACACATTTGATGAATAGTCCTAACAGATGTACATCATTTGATAGGTTGAGTGACCAGCTAGAAGATATGTTCACCAAGGCTGTGAGTAAGGAACATTTTCTGATTTTTGTAACAAGATCGGCATGATAGATATCTATACTCCAGCTTGAGGGAAAGTGTTAAAGTTATAACATGTATTTAAGTAAGGGTAGTTTTGTAATTCTCTTAATTTTTATATATAAAGAGTTATCTCGTTACTCAAGGTGAATAAGCCACTTTCTTACCTAATCTCTTATTCTCTCTTACAACTCAACAGAAACGAACCATGCACACCACATGGATCCATTCCCGATCATCATTTTGTCAGCAACAAGTGCAAAAGGGCTACAAGTTTTATCATAGGAGATCAAATGAGGTAAAACATTATATCAAGGAGTCACCACAATCACAGTTGATGGATTACAGGAAACAGTTGACAGATTACAAGAAACAATTGACAACCTCAACAATTTTAGCATTAATGGTCATTTCAACTGGCTATTTTAAGTGTTGAAGGATGGAAATTCCATGGAGAATCTTAAACTTGGTTAAGGAATCAGTCTGAGATTAACCAGCTAGACAAGCACCAGTGGACAATATTTTCCGAGAAGTAAACGGAGATAATTGGGGATGACAAAGATTACTTTCTCTCTCTCTCTCTCTCTCTCTCTCTTTCTCCTCTCCTCTTATAGCAAGGAGTCATCACCACAGTCACAGTGGCTGAAGCAAAAGGGTAATAGAGATTGATTACTGGCAGCTATTGACAACACCAAAAATTTTAGCATTAAAGATGATTTCAAACTGGCTTTTGTAAGTCTTGAAGGATGGAAATTCCATGAAGAAAGGTTTAAGTGATCAGAGCTTTGATTAACCAGCCAGACAAGCACGAACAAACCATATTTACAAAGAACAACTTCTCGATTGATATTAAGAAATTGATGGTTGATGATATGAAAGGAGATGGTTTTACCAGGATGTTGTGTGGACAGTGTGTGCGTGAGAGAGAAAGAGAGGAGAGAGACAGAGAGAGAGAGATCTTTTCCTTGTGCAAAAGGGAAAAAAACTAAAATGACTCCTCATACACCTTGTACCCCAAAGCAGTCGTCTCATAACAGAGTGGGCAACGTCACAAGATTACGCATCTAAATGACAAACATCACAATACCAGACAGCTATAGGAAGTTTGGCAGACAAACCTTGAGAGCATAGCCCACCATTTTCGAAAAAGCTGTAATAGTGATGTCCTTTCCTTCTCTCTCAATCTGTTAATGGCATATAAAGAAATTATAATACAAGTTAAAACAATAAGGATATACAAACAGAAGCAGAAACAACTAAAATTATCTATCATGAAACATTCATAAGCTTTGGGAAAAGTACCTTAGCTTTCCCTATTGGGAGGCAGAAACTAGAATCAAGAGCTTCTGATGAAACAGGGAAAGATTCACCATATCTGAAGCAACACATTTACATCAGAAATTATGGATGTTAAACATGACATGGATGAGAGTGATACATTACAAATAACGTTGCACTGAGTACTTACAACAACTCATTTTCAAGGAAAACAACAGGGTCAGGGTCTCTGATGGCAGCCTTTAGCAGTCCACGAGCATCTTCAGATGAGTACGGGACCAACACTTTCAAACCAGGACAGGAGCCATACCATGCTGCATAACACTACAGGACATTCCAAGTAAAGCATCATATAAGGTTCTGTTTATATCTAATCAGTAATCAGAGTCATATTTGCACTCTTTTGCTTGGGATCACAAAAGGTTTTCTCCATACCAAACATAATTGTTGTTCCATGACATGTACGGACATTCTCTATGGACAACTGGCAACACAACACCTGTTTGCATGTGTTCAGTTTGGACGACTTCTTAACAGTCTTCCATCATAGACAATAATTGTAACATATGAAAAAATATATATTTTACCATGCTTTTTGTTCCGCTTCTTTTTGTAAAGCTATTGCTTTCCTCATTAACTTGAAAAACCTAGGATGCAGTTATGCTCAATAGCATATTATATTGTTTATGAAACGGCCAGTTTACTAACAAGTCATCAGGCAAGTGAAACCTGAGGAACCATACCTGGGAGTGTTGGGCGCCAACACCAGCAGCAGCACCATTTGGTCCTCTAAAAACAATAGGGACATTTATCTGTCCAGCAGACATGTAGTTTGATTTTGCAGCAGAATTAATGATGTGGTCTATTGCCTGCAACAAAATCAAACTAAGATCACCCAAGGACATCCACCGATCTCGGAAAACAAGAAAGACATCAGTACAACAAACAACACAAAATAATTCATATTGAAAAAGTTCCATGAAATGCCGTACGTTTCTTTAGCTGTTAATTAAAGATGCCAACGAAAACCAAATGAACTAGAGATCAAAGATTATAGTTAAAAATTTGTCGAGATTTTGAATTATCCAGTGTGGAAAACCCAAGGATCAGCAAAAGGCATTAGAAGAGAGAGAGAGAGAGAGAGAGAGAGAGAGAGAGAGAGAGAGAGAGAGAGAGAGAGCATTTCAGTTGTCCAGAGTTATCCAACATGATATTAATAGCAGAATGTGCGAGGCAGGCTTGGTTAACCTTAAATAATAGTGGATCAAATTTCCCAATACAGGGGTATAAACACCTCAGTTATGAAAAACTCTTAAACATAAAGACAAAGGAACTAATATAAGGCTTCATCTTTAATTAAATTCATGTGTGGGCATGGGAACATATCCATACAATTTCCTGCATCTCTTCATAAACCAGGGGTATAAACACCTCAGTTATGAAAAACTCTTAAACATAAAGACAAAGGAACTAATATAAGGCTTCATCTTTAATTAAATTCATGTGTGGGCATGGGAACATATCCATACAATTTCCTGCATCTCTTCATAAACCATTGAATGATAGCTATAATATCCAGAAAACTTCTTCCACATCATAAATTTCTGTACACATTTATTGACATATGATACGATGCCATCTCTGGCACTATTTTAAACACTTGCCAACAAGTTCACACTCATGTGTGCAGGAGAACACACCCATACAATCAAAGCATAACTAAAAGACATACTTCACACACTATAAAGATGCACAAATTTAGAGCTGCAATCTTTGTCTGGATTTCAAGGAATTGATACGTATGTACCAAAGTATAAACATTATGCATATGTAAATTATCCAATGATGGTAGAAGCAATCATGAACTACTTAAAGAAAACATAATAGACATCATTTGCAGAATATTCAGGATGACAAGTGATTAAATGCTCAAAGGTTACACAAATATTTTGGTCAATGATAAGAATACAACCCTTAACCCAATTTCTCTTGGTAAGATGCCATGCCAGCACTTAAACAATGTGCTACAACTTTGGCCCTCAACAACTACATACATATTTAAGAATATAGGCAGAAATGGGATGAATGAATGACATGATTTGTGGTGGAGATGCTCTGTTGCAAGAGTTTCCAACATTTGTAGTTATGTCAAATAGGGATGTGAAGGTGGATGAGATGTTGGAGTGTTGGGGGAGGTGGAGGGTGGGAATAGATAATGTTTTTGCTGTGAAACCTGTCTTTGAGCACTCTAAAGGGGAAAGAGACGAGTCTTCCGGTCATGAAGTATTGGAGCTTTGCTGCACCCACAAAGGTTGCTTTTGTTGTGCAGACAGCCTTAGAATAAATTTTAACAGTTAGCATGCTTAGTAGAGAGTGGACCATTCCAGATATATGTTGCAGGGGTAAACTGTGTGGAGGATATGAACATTTTTTGTTTAATTACATTGTTGATTCAAACTTTGGCATCCAATATTTCTTTTGGGGAATGTTAGGTTATTCTAAAAGAGGTTTAAGAATGTTAGGTTATTCTAAAAGAGGTTTTCGACCTTTCGGGGTACTTGTTAAAAATACTAAATCGTTGGGTGGCCAGACTTTGAGAATGACTCCACATTACATATTTTAGTGTGTTTGGAAGAGCATAATAGAAGGTTCTTTGAGGGTTATTGTAGATATCCTGAGCAGTTGAAGAAAGTCTATGTATTATTGGTTATTGGGGAATAGAAAGTTGACGGGAGCCTCCCATTTGTCATTTTTGGGGTCCTTGCATGGATTTAAATAATGGTCGATATGTATCAATCGATATGTATTAGTTTTCTTAGGGTGAGACCAAAAATCACAACTGTAATGGCTCATACCATCACATATCAGCAGTTATGAGCCGTTGCACGACTATTACAACCGTTACAGGTTTATTATGGCCTTTTTTTTTTTTCACAAAATCATTATGATACCTTTTTTATGAGATTTAAATACAAAAAGAAATATAAAACTATTAATGGACTCAATTTTAACATGGAAAAATATATATAAAATAGTAAAACATCTTTCTAGGTGACAGAAAATTAAAAACTAATGGTAAAAAATATTAAAATGTGATAAATAGTGATTAAAATATGCGCATTAGTGAATTTTAAGGGTTGGCTAGTGTTTGAAAAAAATTATGGTCACAATTTTATATTCCCGTTACGAATAGTTGATACTCCCGATACCATTGCCGCATTCATCTCATATTATCAAAATAATTAAAATTAAATGCATACCAACAGCATAATCATTATAATACAGCCATCTAAAATCACTGCAACACACTTTTCCTTTTTATATTTCTTCAGAAAGATAAGCTGCCTTTCTCAATCTAAAATTTATCCCTTTTTTGTACAATACACTAAGTTAATTTAGATGCCTTTCAACGATAATAGAAAACTTCAACTAATTTATATAGTATTTTAAGAAACAGTTGTGCAGAAAAAAGTTTTTGTCAGAAACAGCCCAACCATCCCAACCATCCCAACCAAATAAATCAATACAATTGGAAGTAAATTTCAGAGCCCGAGATATTGGGAACCAGATACAACATAAGATGGCTCTAACCTGCATGGAGAAATTAAATGTCATAAACTCCACAACAGGTCGAAGACCATAATAAGCAGCACCAACTCCAATCCCAGTAAAGCCAGCCTGCAAAGTTGTATACATGGCGAGGCCATAAAAAATTAAGAAAAAGAAAAAAAAAAGAAAGGGAGTCCAATTACAAGTGGATGAATTTGCAGGTATAAAATGAGAAAATTTATGAAAAAAGGAGAATATATATAATATTCTATTTTTAATTTTGGATAACTATATATAGTTTGCTAAATTAACCCACAAAATCAACGAAAGGAGCAGTTGAGGAGATGGCAAGTCAAGTATTAGGAAAAACCTCTGTTATTGGTGTATCAACAACCCTCTCGGGGCCATACTTCTCCAGGAGCCCTTTGGAAATCTGTACAAAGTGAAGTTTAGTTCTTACTGTTCGATGAACAAATGAATGTAGAAAATATCCATAAAGCCTTCGGGGGGGGAGAAGAGGGATGTATATTTTATCTCTTTAAGCTAGTCTAACCTTGTATGCACCTTGGTATTCCCCAACCTGCAGAAAGAAAAGGGAACATGAGAAGAGAAAAATTAGAGAACAAATCCCATCAATAAAATATCCTTACCTCTTCACCCATTAAAAAGACTCTAGGGTCAGCAGACATTTCCTCATCAAGGGCAGAGTTTAGAGCATCTCTAACTGTCACCTGAGATAGATTATAATTTCCCAGAAATGTAAGTATCGGTGTCTCTCAGAGGAAAAGTTGGCAAAATCTCGGGCAGGTATATTAAAAGCAAAAGAAATAAATTTTCAGATATGACAACAAATAGAAGAGAAAAAAAAAAAAAATTAATATTAACTTTCTAAACTACTGATCAAAACAAATATTAACTTTCTAAACTTCAATAGAAGAAAAGGAAAAAAAAAAAAGACAATATCTAAAAAGGACAAAATACACATATGACCATAACTTAAAAAGAAAAACAAAAGAACGAAAGAAAGAAAGAAAATGAAATAAGTGATTTAGAAACGTCTTCTATTTTCCATTTTGCAAAGGATTAGAATCAATTAATTATATCAATCAAAACTACACTTGTAGAATAGCAAACCCTCTAACCTATGAAATCAAGGAAAGGATATATATAAAAGTTAAGTTCACGGCTAAGTGGCATGACTCTTTTTCCAGGAACAAGCCAGGCATAAGCATCAGAGCTCAATCTCAATGCATTAAAGAATTTACTTTGCAGTTGGTAGCTAAAATATTTTGACATAGAGTCTATTTTTTTTTCCTTTTTGAATAATGCATTTTCTGCTTAATTTTAAGAGGATAGTTACCGTACTTAGGCGTATCAGGCTCAGTTAAGCAAAATTCTGTAGCTGAATATGTCCTCTATATATATATATATATATATATTAATTATTAGGACTGCAAATTTATAAATCTTTTTTTTCCTGCATTTTATCAATAGTAACATAAGGAAAACAGAAAGCAAAATGAATTAGTACAAGGATTTTTTTGTTTTTTTTTTCACAAGTAAGAGATCAGTATTATTAAAATGAATTGGTACAAGGATGAACTATTAACACAAGCAATAGTTACCTCTTTGGCTGTAGATGAGTAACTTCTCAGGGCTGATACTGCAGGTCTTAACCTATGCATTGACTGTTCCAAAATCTGAAATAAGTAACAGAAAATGACATTTGGAGAGAATATATAATTGAATCAACGCTTAGAAAAATGAAATAAAATTTTGATTACTAAGAAAGATGTTAAAGTTGTACCGGAACAGGAAAGCCTCCAGGACCAACCCTTTGCCTAATAATTCCCCACATCTTGTCTTCGTTCCACTCTATATTGCATTAAATTCATAGACAAAACCAATAACAAAAACAATAAAATGATCCGCGAAAACTATCTAGTTGATATCAGATTGCAACGGAGCATCAATTCATGATATAAGACTGATTTTCGATTCACCAACGCAATTCAACTGTTTAAATAACATATAGACATCGAAAGCTGCCCTAAGCACTAGAATTGATAAATCTTGAGAAATGAGAATGAAAATCAAAATATTGACATCGGTCATTCAAACGATTCAATTGGTAATCAATAAATACACAAATTATTATATATATATATATATATATAAGAAACCTGATTTGAGATGGCAAGACTGTTATATGTCGGAATCGATAGGTACCTGGTGGAATCCGACGACCGGCGATCTGTCAATAACGGTGGTTGGAGTAGACACCGTTGAACTACATAACACAAGTCCGTCACACCGCCTCTGCTGATTTTTAGTTTTTATTTATTTATTTATTATATTAATAATGAATTAAAAATGATGTAAAATTTGAAAAAACAAAAATTGAAAACAACTTTACAGGTACATCGGCATAAAATAATAACAAAATAATTTTATAAAATAATATTGGATAAATTATTGATCTTTTCTAAGCTTTATAATAATTATATTAATTTTTCTTAATTTTTTTAAAATTATACTGATATTTTTTTATTTTACATAATAATACACATATATTTTTTTATATTAATATTTTTTTAAATAACAAAACTACTATTTTCATATTTTTTTAATTTACTAAATTTTGACTAATTTTTTCTTTATTTTTAAAATAAATATGAGTAAAAAATTTTAATATATTTTTATATAAAATAAAAATAAGTTATTTATCTTAAATTTATTTTTATATAACAAAAAAAATTTTAAAAAAAATTGCTCAAAATTAAAAAATGTAAAATAAATAAATAAAATAGATAATTTTGTTATTTTAAAAATAAAAATGGATAAGAGAAAAGTATCGGTGTATTTTTAGATAAAATAGAAAAAATTAGTATAAGTTAAAAAAATTTTAAAAAAATTAATATAATTATCATAAATTTCAGAAAAGATTAATGTAATTTATTAAAAATATTCTTTATTTCCAGTACATTAAAATTCAGGATACAAGACTTTATAAAAAATTTTCAAATAAAATAAAATAGTTAATGAAAAATAAAATGAAAGATTGTTATGGTTTTCTTTTTAGATAACGGACTATTTATTCCGTTTCCATCTACTAAGGAAAGTCCACAATATACTGCAATTATAAAAGAATATTTTCTGCTATAACAAACATGGTAGAATCAGCATGCCTTTGCCGTCAACTCCGTGTCATTACTTGGTTATATCCATTTTTATCGTTTGAATTTTACCATTTTAACATAAAAATAATATTAACATATTTTTTAATTTCAAAAATATCATACTACACCATCCACCGTATGAACTAGGCCTTTTTGTTGGATCAGAATGATAATATTTATTATATTAATAATTAAATAATAAATAATGTAGAAAATTGAGAAAAAAATTAAAGAAGAATTGTGTTCATTTGAGAAACAACTTTGTTAGTGCATTGGTGCCCAAATCAACTGAACACCTTGATTCGTGAAGGGTATTTTGAATATTCTGAACTTTTGTTTTGATTTGTATCTCACACACGCACACATAATATGTATTGTATATAATATATGTATGTATATATATATATATATGTATCATATTATTATTTTGTGTAATGATTTCTTGTGTTGTGAAGCATAATTTAATTTACTATTTTAGAGAATTTTGAAAGGATTCATAATTTTAATTGATTTATAATTTTAAAAATAATCAATGTTTTTGTTAAAGAGATATTTAAAATCAATGAAAATCAAACTCTAATAATAGTCGTAATATTAATGATGATATTTCAAAAAATTACAATTAGATTCTAAGCTTAAAAAGAATATATATATATATATATATAATTTAGAAGTTTTGAAAAGAAATCAAAATCAAACTGTAATAATTTTACCATATTTCTCACAATTATATAATTAATTACAAAAAAAAAATGACTACTCTCATAGTAAATTCTATGAGTGTATGTTGGTGCGTAAATCAGGGTGATAAATCAAAAAGATAAGTTTTAATAGCAATTGAACAAAAACAGATCGTCAAAGAGAAAAAGAGTGATTTCAGTGTCTCACATCTTTCGAACACATGACAAACTAGCTAATCGATAATAGCCTTTCAAAGCATAACGACTAAATCGGATAGAAAAACAGTTCATGAAATTACCTTCCACCACCACCACTCGTAGAAAAAGAGTAACCTCACGCACTTGCTAAACAAATCATAGGAGATCAACTTAACTTCTTTGCAAAATTTAATACCACCCTTCAAAATTCAAATATTACCCTCGGGTAAGAGCATAAAAAAGGAATGAGAAGTAGATTTGGAAAAAAAAATTGAGATGAGAGGTTATTTTGTTGACTTTTTTTTTAGTTATTAAAAAATTGAGAAATAACCAAGGAAATGTCGATTTGAAAAAAAGAAAAAGAAAAAGTATTTAACTAAATAATATATTTTTTTTGGAAACGAAATATTATTTAGGTGGTTTTTTTTTTAGTTATTAACAAATTAGGAAATAAGGAAGAAAAAGTGGATTTGAAAGAAAAAAAAAATATCTAACTAAATAATTTTGTTTTTGGAAACGAAGAGTTATCTAGGTCGGTTTTTTAAGTTTTTAAAAAATAAAAATTAAGGAAGGAAAAATAAATTTAGAAAAAAAAGGAAAAACAAGTCTAACTGAATACTTTTATTTTTGTAAACGAAAAAAGTGTCAAACTGAATTTTTTTTATTTAATTTAAAATTTTGTTAAGAATAAATGAGAGACGAAGAAAAGTGCAGAGAACTTTCAGGAGTGTGGCACATAAGATTTCGAATTAAATAAAAAAAAAAAAAAAAAAAGAGTGCCACATTGACACTACATTGTAATAACTTCGTTTGGACGACCGGATAAAAATGTCAGATTGGATAGGATATATTCAGGCCAGACAGGAAATGAAATCCAATGTGATATTAAATATCCTATTCCAATATTTGGAACATATCTGGATAAAAAGTCTGGATATGTTATTCTATTTCAATTCTATACTAAGATCGATAAAATTATTAATAAAAATAATAAAATCTTATGAAAATAAAATTGTTGAGAAAATACAACAAACAGAGATCCAAGTATCTCGCTGTGCTTCCAAATGTGACAAGGTCAACACAACGGTAAAACTTGAGAAGGAAAGAATAGCATACATGGGCTGATCTCACAATGTTTGTTTCGCCTGATTGCAGTCAATTGATTGATTCTTTTTCTTGTATAAATTGCACCGTTCGGGTCTTTGTAACATCATCAATACAGAATACAATTCTTCAATTCTTCCTTACCCCTCTTTGTAACCTTATTTCTTCGCCATCTTTGTCTCTCTCTAGATTCGCAATTTTCTGTTTTGATCTCTATACAGCGTATCTACACATACACGCACAAAACCAAGCCCAATCTTAAACCAACCCAAACACAGGCCTGCCTAAATCACCTACAACCCACATCCCGACAGGCCTGCTTACACAGCCCAGACCACATACAATCTAGCTTTACACAGCCTGCTTGATTCTGCACTAGTCCGCACCAGATCCACACCCCAAGTCCTTTTTTTTTTTTTGGATCTAATTCAGCCTGTTTTTCAAAAAAAAAAAACTCTCTAATTTTTTTTCCATAGAAGGTAAAACTGAAGGCTCCCAAAGCTTAACAACTTCTCAAAGTTTTGATGATCCCAAACACTACCTGTATCTCAGCAATTCTGATCATCCTAGGGTGACACTGGTCTCACAACCATTGAAGGAGACCACTTACAACACATGGCACCAATCCATGCTCATCGCTTTTAGCACAAAGAAAAAATTGGGTTTCATCGATGGCACCATTGCCAAACCTTCCAATTCTTCTGCTGCCGAGCTGCTGCAATGGACACGCTGCAACAATATGGTAAAAGCTTGGCTACTAAACTCTATTTCTAAAGAAATTTCAGCAAGTATTATTTATTGTAATACTGCACGAGATATCTAGGTTGAATTGAAGGAACAGTTTTCTCAAGTTAACGGTCCTTGGATGTTCCAACTTGAACAAGAAATCCATACTCTTGTTCAAGGTACTACCTCTATAAGTACGTACTTCACCAAACTCAAAACATTATAGGATGAGCTTTCGTCTCTACAATCCCATCTTCTTCAAGAAGGGGTAGGCCCATATCAGCAGTATCAATGCACTACGAAGTTTCTAATGGGACTCAACGATTCTTATGTTGCAATTCGTGGACAAATCCTCCTGATGGATCCACTTCCATCGATTAATCGCATCTATGGCCTTATTCTTCAAGAGGAATGTCAACACAGCATTCAAGTCTCGTCCTCTATTGATGGAGTTGCCTTGGCTACCAAAGGAATCCTCCATTCACCAAACAATAGAGCTTCTCCAAGAAAAAAACATCTAAAGTGCACTCATTGCCACAAGGATGGTCACACTATTGATCGTTGTTACTTCATTCATGGGTTTTCGCCTGGATCTCACAAGACTGGTTCCAACCACAAAGCAAGTGCCCATCATGTCTCTTCCGCTGACGACAAATCACCCACCAACAGCCTTCCCTTCACACTTGATCAATGCCAACAACTACTCGCTCTACTTAATAATGCCACCTAGTCTTCATCCATGGCTAACCATGTAGGTAACATCGAGAATTCTTTGTCAGGTATATCTTCCAATCGCTCTCCTAATACTTTATGGATTCTTGACAATGGAGCAACTGACCATATGGTTTGTTCTCCGGCTGATTTAACCTATTCTGTTCCAGTCCATGATCGCACTGTTCAACTTCCCGATGGATCCCAAGCAGTTGTTTCCCACATTGGATCCATTGTTTTTTCTTCTTCCCTCATCTTAACAAATGTTTTATGTGTCCCCTCATTTCATTTTAATCTTATTTCTGTCCACAAACTTTGTGATACTTTAAACTGCCTAATCCTTTTTTTTTTTTCTTATTCTTGTATTATTCAAGACCTACGCTCAATGAAGACGACTGGGGTGGGAACTGAGCGGGATGGCCTATAATACTTCACCAAAACTAAGCCTGCTCGGTGTCAGGCGACTACTTCTCAAGTTTAGCATTGTCGACTCGGACAACTCTCCAATAAAGTCTTGTCTCAACTTTCCAATAATGTGTCTGGCATTTCTTGTTCTAAATTAGAAACATGTTTTATTTGTCCATTGGCTAAACAGACATGTCTTGAGTTTCCTTTTAGTTCTAGTTCTATTTCTACTGTTGCACCTTTTGAATTACTGCATATGGATATTTGGGGCGATTATCGTATTGCTTCTCTATCTGGAGCCCATTACTTTTTTACTATCGTAGATGTCTTTACTAGATGCACCTGGGTATACTTAATGCATCATAAATCTGATAACCGTTATCTACTTCAGAATTTCCTTTGTCTGATTGAAAAATAATTTTCTATTACAGTTAAAATCATACGTAGTGATAATGGGGCAGAATTTGACATGCCCTCTTATTACTCAGAAAAAGGGACTATTCATCAGACCAGTTGCGTCTCTACTCCCCAACAAAATGGGGTCATTGAGCGTAAACACCGTCATCTCTTAAATGTCTCCCGTGCCTTACTCTTTCAAGCAAACTTACCTAAACATTTTTGGGGGGAATCAGTCCTTACAGCAGCTTATTTGATCAATAGGACACCTACTCCTCTATTAGATGGGCATTCTCCCTACGAGAAGCTCTACCATTCACCTCCTCAATACACTCATCTCCGAGTTTTTGGTTGCCTCTGTTATGTTTCTACTCATTTCAAACCCATCTCCAAATTCGATCCTTGAGCAACCCCTTGCATTTTCCTTGGGTATCCACATGACCAGAAGGGTTCCTATCTTTATGATCTTCATACTCACCACACATTTATCTCTCGCGATGTCATTTTCTATGAAGATCACTTCCCATGTCAACATTCTCCTTCCGAGTCACCTTCTCTTATTTTACCACACCTTTTTAACTCTCTCGACCTTCTCTCCCCTCCGACATGTCATGACCGACATCATCACATTTCTCACCTTTCCTCTCCTGATCGTCCAGTTCGACGTTCCACATGACAGACTCAGCCACCTGCATGCTTTTGGGATTTCTACGTTGAACAGGCCTTTCCATCTCGCCCCACTCCGACATCTGACTCGGCAATGGTTCGTTCCTCAAGTACTCCTTATCCTCTTTCCCACTTTCTTTCATATAATCACCTTTCTCCCAATCATCATGCTTTTACTACTACTATATCCCTCACAAAAGAACCCCAATCTTTCTTGTAAGCCATGCAGGACCCTAAATGGCATAATGCTATGAGAATTGAGATTGATGCACTTGAAGCCAATCATACCTGGACTCTGACATCTCTTTCTCCATATAAGAAACCCATTGGGTGCAAATGGGTGTACAAGATCAAATATAATCCAGATGGTTCTGTAGAACGATATAAAGCTCATCTCGTTGCCAAAGGTTGAAATCAAAAGGAGGGCATTGACTATTCAGAGACTTTTGCCCCTGTTGCCAAAATGGTCACCGTTCGCACAGTCTTAGCTCTTGCTGCTTTCCACAACTGGCATCTTTACTAGCTCGATGTCAACAATGCTTTTCTTCATGGTGATCTTGATGAAGATGTTTATATGCACCTTCCTCTTGGTTTCGGACGAAAGGGGGAGAATCGAGTCTGCAAGTTGAACAAATTTTTATACGGCCGCAAACAAACATCAAGGCAATGGTATGCTAAGCTTTCCTCAACTCTTATAAATGTTGGCTATATACAATCTAAGGCAGACTACTCTTTGTTCGTCCGATCCCATAAGAACGACTTCACAATTGTGTTGGTGTACGTTGATGATATCATCTTAGTAGGAAACAATCTTGAACAAATATGTGCGTTGAAGAAATACTTGGGGATTGCTTCAAACTCAAGGATCTTGGGTCTTTGAAGTACTTTCTCAGGATTGAGGTGGCTCGATCGAAGAATGGAATATTTCTCTTACAGAGAAAATATGCCTTGGAGATTCTTGAAGAAACAGCATTTCTTAGGGCTAAGCCAACAACTTTACCCATGGAGCAAAATCTAGTATTAAGTGAATCTGATGGAGAACTTATCCTAGAACCCTCTTTATATCGGTGATTGGTTGGGAAATTAATATATTTGACCATCACTAGGCCAGATTTGGCATATGCAGTCCAGGTGCTGAGCCAATTCATGGATAGACCGCGAACTTCTCACTTAGATGCAACACACAAAGTATTGCGATATCTCAAGCAATCATCAGGACAAGGGATTTTACTATCATCCTCTAGCAAAAACCAACTGTATGCGTTCTGTGATGCCGATTGGGACCTTTGTAGAAACACTCGACGTTTCGTCACAGGATATTGCATTCTGCTGGGAAAGTTACCTATTTCCTGGAAGACCAAGAAGTAAATAACAATCTCCCGATCTTCGGCTGAAGCAGAGTATAAAGCCATGGCTTCAACTTGTTATGAAATCACTTGGCTAAAGCAGCTGTTGGTAGATCTCAATGAAGCACACCCACAACCTGTTAAGGTATATTGTGACAACAAAGCAGCTATTCATATAGCTTCAAATTTAGTGTTTCATGAGAGAACGAAGCATATAGAAATAGATTGTCACCTAATTTGGGAAAAGCTTCAAAATGAAGTCATTCAGACAAACTACTTACCACTAAGCCAACAACCTACAGATCTTTTTACCAAAGCACTTGGTCCCACACAGTTCAATTACCTTCTTGGCAAGTTGGGTGTCATTAACATCCACTCCAACTTGAGGGGGAGTGTTGAGAAAATACAATAAACAAAGATCCGAGTATCTCCCTGTGCTTCCAAATGTGACGAGGTTAACACAACGATAAAACTTGAGAAGGAAAGAATAGCAGACATGGGCTGATCTCACGATGTTTGTTTCGCATGATTGCAGCAATTGATTGATTCTTTTTCTTGTATAAATAGCACCCTTCGGGTCTTTGTAACATCATCAATACAGAATACAATTCTTCAATTCTTCCTTGCCCCTCTTTATTTCTCAGTTCTGTTTTTCTTCAAAAATCTTAGGTGATATTAAATTTGTATTCTTAATAATATTTTTCCTAAGATTTTAGCAAAATCAAATTCCTAAAATATATTTTTTCAAAATATATGCTTAAAAATTTTCAAAACAAAAGTTAAGAACAATAGAGAGATATAAATAAATAAGAGAGGGTTCAAAAAATTTAATAATTTATTATGTATAAATATTAATAAAAAGGTAAAGATGTAAGGAGAAAAAAATCAATATATTTGAAATATATTTAATAGTCTAAAAGTGTCATCAATAGGAATAATAATATGTTATAGAAATTTATATAAGGAACATCAATGATTAAAGATTTTTATTTTACTTCTTATCCCATTGAGCATGGGATAAAAATAATACCCCTAGTGGAATATAATTATAACTAATTACATCTTAAGTAAATGTCCAGATATATATAGAATAGAATATCATTTAGCCAATCCTATTCTCTTATCAGCTAAACATAGTGTATAAATATTAACCTAAAAAGAAATTGATGTTAATAATGTTAGTCCAATAGCTTATTTTTTCTACAAAAGAGATTAGAAATACAATATTTTAATTTATAAATATCAAACAATCACACAACATATAATTATAATGGCATGAACAAAATAAACTGGGAATGCAAGAATAGTTAAGGGATTAGATATGCCTACGATGATGTGAGGTGCGAGAACGTTTTTTTAAAGTGACTTTGTCTCCACATGGGAATGTACTGGCGACAGAAGTAGTTTCGAGATTCAACTCGATATCAACAAGCAGTGCTACTTGAGGTTCATGTACGTCACAGGGAGATGGAGTGAACTAGTCTGTTTGAAGTTGTTCAAAAAATAATTGCCGGCGAGTATAGGAAATAGTAAAATAATAAAAGAAGTTGCAACAGAAAAAAAAAAAAAAAGTAGAAGAAGAAAAAGATGATGATGATGATGATGAGATGAGAGGATATTTTCACATGCAAAACCCAACACCAAAGTTGTGTTTATATAGGTAAAAGTATCCATAACAGCCAGTGGTGGAACCCAAGTATGTCTAGGTGTAGGAACAAAGCCAGGAGTTTATTTTAGGTGTGAGACAAACTTTGTTTTAATGTTTGATTTGTTAATCTAAATTTATTAAATCAGTTTTGCCAAATGAAAGGAAAAATCAGAAACTGTTTTAAGAAAACAAAATCTGTTGTCTTTTGTTTTATAGAAAACAGAAACAGAAACTTACAGAAAGCAGAAATGGTTTCAAAAGGAAAATAGTATAATAAATTTCTAAAAAATAGGAACTGAATACTGTAAAATCACAGATTGCAGTATAAGAGAAATAAAATCTGTAAACACTTACAGAAACTGGAAAAACAGAAGTGGATCGAGGCTTGTGTTTAACACAATGTCCTTAAGACAAAATACGGCCCTCGCAGTGGTGCTTATGAGCTCTTGGTCGTCCGTCTCCCAGGATATAATGACCAATGCACTTGAAGATGAAGCACTCAAACTTCAGTGCACGAGAAACCAAACAGTGATTTGAAACTCTCTCAAAACAGGCGCACAAAATGTAGATTTATGAATGAATGAATATGCAATGAATGTGTGTATTTATAGACTTCTTCGTGCCTATTTGGTACAGGCACGAAGGTTTTGTTGTGTCTGTTCATGGTGAACAGACACAGTTGTCCATGAAGAAAATGATTGTTCATCAAAATTCAAACCAACGCAATCGCAAAATGACGTCGTTTTGGATTTAAACCAAAACCAAAAAACGTACTCGCAGAACGATGACGTTTTTGGTTTTAATTAATCCGGTAACTAAACGACAGCGTTTTGATTTGTATTTAACAATAACAAAACGATAGCATTTAATGAAAAATTATTTAAATTAATTTTTTTCACAAAGATATTAATCGGTTCGGAGCAGCGCGGCGGCAGCGTGTACGCGCGTGTGGTGAACCAAATATGTGCTAGGTCCTCCCCCTTCCACAAAACTTGGATGCCCCTTAGGGCCCGAACCCTCCTCCAAGGTAAGTGTATATATACTCTTTAAAAGCTTTGTACCCATCCTATGTGGGACACAAGCTTTTTGCATAAGCTTCAGGCTTTTGTTACCATTTTCAAGTAGTGATGTTTGGAGGCAATTTCTCATTCACTCCTTAATGGTTTTGAGCAACCCAATATATAATCTTAATCTCCTCATGGAGGAAAACACATTCCCATGTGTTCCCACCAAAATTAATTTGTGGGGCCCACTTTAATTTTAGCTCAAAGATAGGTAATTATAATGCTCAAAAATCCATTTTTCCAACAATCCCCCACATGAATGAAATTGACTGAAAATAATGCAAATGACATGCAAACACTAAGAAAGAGTTCAGTTGGAAATTTCTTGTATAGAGGAAGGTAGCTTCTGGCCTTGAACCTTCCCTTGTGAAATACTATCGGGGTTACTGATTGATCAGTGAACATGAAAACTTGAGCTGTTCAATCGTTTATGTAAACCAAGACAACAACATTCACACAGAATCTTTCCTGACACAATTGGTTCTCATGATTGTATTCATTTTGGTCCTGAATAATTCCTGGTTTCATGAGTGCTCCTAGAGAATTTGGCCTTTATCATTCTCATAAAATCGACCCAGTTCACACTCACATAGGTGATTTCTTATTAAGAGTATCCTGCTATACCCCACTTATATATTAACAAGGTATAAGAATCATTAGAAGCTTAGCTTATCCTTTCCAACGCTGTAGGCATCACTATTCTTATCATAGGAATGGGTAGACGATTTTATCTCCGTAGTGATATTTAATGAGTCTCACATAATTCGGTTGTCCCTTTGTACCCAGATCTTGGGATCTCCAGTCAGCTAGGTTGGGTTGCCATTATAGCGACTTTTAGTGCATAGGCTTTAAGCTCATTCCCTTCGATGATTTATTCACTTGCTCTCTGGTCAAACCTTTGGTTAACGGATCCGCAATGTTATCTTTTGACCTTATGTATTCAATGGTCATAATACCATTAGAGAGAAGTTATTTCGCGGTATTATGTCTTTGACGAATATGTCGAGACTTACCGTTATACATATGACTCTGTGCCCTACCAATTGCTGATTGACTATTGCAATGAATATAGATAGCAGGCACAGGTTTTGGCCACATTGGAATATCTTTTAGGAAGTGACGAAGTCACTCTGCTTCTTCACCAGTTTTATCAAGTGCAATAAACTCAGATTCCATTGTGGATCTGGCAATGCATATTTGTTTAGAAGATTTCCATGATACCGCTCCACCACCAAGTGTAAACAAATAACCACTTGTGGATTTTGAGTCTTTGGTATCGGATATCCAATTCGCATCACAGTATCCTTCAAGTACTGATGGATATTTTGAGTAGTGCAATCATAGTTTTGGGTGTATTTTAGATACCTCAAACCTAACTATTGCCTTCCAATGGTCCGGACCTAGATTACTTGTGTATCTACTCAATTTGCTAATAGCGTAAGCTATGTCTGGACGGGTACAGTTCATCACGTATATTGGGCTACTTTTATTTGTGCATATTTTAGTTGCGATATGTTTTTGCTAGTATTCTTGGGTAAATGTAGATTTACATCTACAGGTGTTGTCGCTGGACTGCTATCATTTTGTTTAAATTTCTTGAGAATTTTCTTAATATAATGTGATTGAGATAATATTAGTCCATTCGATGTTCTAGAGATCTTTATCCCAAGTATAACATCGACAACATCTAAGTCCTTCATGTCAAACTTATTGTTTAACATTTTCTTAGTAGCTTTAATGACTTCATTATTACTACCCATAATGAGTATATCATCAACATAGAGACAAATAATGACAAAACCATGTTTGGTGTTCTTGACATATACACATTTGTCACACTTGTCGATTTTGAACCCATTTGACATCATTACACTGTCAAACTTCTCATGCCACTGCTTTGGTACTTGCTTTAATCCATAAAAGGATTTAACAAGCCGACAAACTTTCTTTTCTTGACCTAAAACAATAAACCCTTCGGGTTGTTCCATGTATATTTCTTTATCCAAATCACCATTTAAGAAAGCTGTCTTTACATCCATTTGATGTATCTCAAGATTGTGTATAGCTGCAATAGCTATTAACATTTGAATAAATGATATTCTCGTAACTGGTGAATATGTATCAAAATAGTCCAAACCTTTCTTTTGCTTGTATCCTTTGATAACAAGTCTGGCCTTGTATTTATCAATAGATCCATCTGCTTTCATTTTCTTCTTGAATATCCATTTATATCCAAGAGGTTTTGAACCTGGTGGAAGATCCACAACTTCCCACGTATGATTTTGCAGAATGGATTCTACTTCATTGTTTATAGCCTCTTTCCAATATGAAACTTCAGGGCTCGAAATTGTTTCTTTAAAGCTTTGAGGCTCATCTTCTAACAAATATGTTAGAAAATTTGGACCAAAAGATTTTAATGTTCTAACTCTTTTACTGCGTCTAGGTTCATCATCATCTTGTTGACTACTGCTTATTGCAGTATCATGAGTTCTTTTAATTGAACTCGACTCCTTTGTTGATTTGTAAGGAAATACTATTCAAAGAAAAATGTATTCCTCGATTCAATAATAGTATTAACTTGGATATCGGGATTTTTCTATTTGTGAATCAGAAATCGATATGCACTACTATTATGAGCATATCCAATGAAAACACAATTAATTATTTTTGGTCCTATTTTAACATTTTTTAGTATAGGAACCGCCACTTTAGCTAAACATCCTCACACTTTTAAGTATTTGTAAGAAGGTCTTTGAACTTTCCACTACTCGTAAGGGAATTTATTGGTTTTCTTCTGAGGTATTCGTTTGAGAATATAATTTGTGGAAAGAATTGCTTCCCCTCCCACAAATTTTAAGGTAGTCCAGAACTTAATAGTAACGCATTCATCATTTCTTTTAAAGTTCTGTTCTTATGTTCAGCAACCCCATTTTATTGAGGTGAATAGGGTGCAGTTGTTTCGTGTATAATACTATGTTGAAAACAGAATTCACCAAAAGGTGCTTCATATTCTCCACCTCTATCGCTTCTTAATATCTTGATCTTCTTATCAAGTTGATTCTCAACCTCATTTTTGAAATGAATAAACATTTCCAATGCCTCATCTTTACTTCTCAATAAGTAAACATAACAACATCTTGTGCAATCATCAATAAAGGTAAGAAAATATTTATTACCACCTCTTGTTTGAATAAATTTCAAATCACAAATATCTGAATGTATCAAACTTAGAGGTTCTGTACTTCTTTCAATTGATTAAAAAGAAGTTCTTATGAGTTTAGCCTCTACACAAGTTTCATATTTATGCTTTGGATCAAATTCAATTTTAGGCAAACATTCCATATTAACCAATCTACACAAAGTATCATAATTAACATGTCCTAGTTTACCATGCCACACATTTGAAGAGTCAAGCATATAAACAGAAGATGTGTTATTATTATTATTATTATTATTCTTAATCGAAGGTACAATGGTCATTACATTCATTTTGAAGAGCCCATTGCTCATATACTCCTTCCCCACATACATCTCATTTTTGGTAAGGATAAACTTGTCAGATACAAAAACCAATTTAAAACCCTTTTTACTCAACAATGAGCTAGACACTAGATTCTTTCGAATTTCTGGCACATGCAGCACATCATTGAGAGTAAGCTCCTTGCCTAAAGTCATTTTCAAAACCACCTTCCCTTGGCCTTTAACCTTGGAAGAAGAAAAGTTGCCCATAAAGAGTTGTTCTCCATTATCTATGCTATGATATGATGAGAACATCTTCATATCTGAGCAAACATGGTAAGTAGCTCCAGTGTCCACCCACCATTCCTTGGTATTGCTGCCAATCAGGTTCACACCACTATTGAGAGGTTCATTTTTGAGACATCTTCAGAAAGGTTGTCCACTTGGGTTATATTGGCTTGAGCACGTCTCTTGCTTAGATTCCCTTGGTCCTTGCGACTGCGACAGTCCTTAGCACGGTGCCCTTGTTTGTTGCACACATAGCACTTGCCTTGGAACTTTTTATTTGGACCTTGTTTGGGACCATTGCCATTGTGCTTCCTCTTCTTATTCTAAGAGCTTTGTCCTTGTTCTACAACATTGACCTTGGATTCCATGACCATCTTTTCTGTGTTCTTTTCGGAAGCACGGTTATCTTCCTCTATCCTCAGTTGGACAATCAAGTCTTCAAGTTTCATCTCCTTTCGCTTTTGCTTAGGGTAATTCTTGAATTCCTTCTATAATGGTGACAATTTTTCAATAATTGCAGCCACTTGGAATGATTCACTTAAAGACATTCCCTCTGCATGAATCTCATGTAGGATGACTTGCAAATCTTGAACTTGATTGATCACGGTCTTAGAATTCACCATCTTGTAATCAAGGAATCTGCCAACAACAAATTTTTTCATACCGACATATTCCGTTTTGTACTTCTTGTCAAGTGAATCCCACAATTCCCTTGCAGTCTTGATGGTGCAATACACATTATATAATGTGTTATCTAAACCGTTGAGGATGTAATTTCGGCATAAGAAATCTGCATGCTTCCATGCCTTTATGGTGGCAACCACTTGCCTATCTGTCTCGTTTTCCCACAAAGCAGGAACATCTTTTCGAAAGAACAGAGTCAAATTCAGGGTGGTAAGATAAAACAACATCTTTTGTTGCCATCTTTTGAAATCAGACCCCTTGAATTTCTCAGGCTTTTCTCCATGGTTCATGGGCACAGTTCTGACTATAGGAGCAGATGCCATAACAGGAGCAGGTGTCACAACAGTAGTAGTAGGGGCAGGAGGAGGATCAGTTGCCATTTAAGAACTAAAATTTTTTCACAAAAATATATATGCCAATCAATAAAATCTATAATTAAACAGATTACTAAAAAAGGAGCAATCTTCAATTTAATTAAAAATAAAGAAATAAATTTCTGTACTAAACATAAATATAAGCAAAAAAATGTTTTTTTTTTTTCCTTCTTCTCAGTTCTGTATTTTTCCAATGTTTGAAGTATGAGACAGAAAGCTATATAAACTGACATATATATATATATATATATATATATATAAAACAGAATTTATATTTTTTGTATTTCTCAAGTTCTGAAACCTTTTTGACAGTATGAAATACTTATAATAACTGAATTAATAAATAGATTTATAAAAGTTATTTTTTCTTAAGATTGTTAATCTGAATTTATTAAATCAGTTTTGCCAAATGAAAGAAAAAATCAAAAACTATTTTAAGAAAACAGAATCTGTTGTTTTTTGTTTTACAGAAAATAGAAACAGAAACTTACAGAAAATAGAAATGGTTTCAACAGTCAAGACCTACCAAGAAAAATTCGAAGAACTGGCCAATAAAACAAATGGATTGTCAGAAGAATTCTTTGTTAGTTGTTTTGTGAGTGGGTTAAAAGATGAAATAAAGGTAGAAGTACAGATGTTTAGACCCAGGAGTGTGTCTCAGGCCATGGGTTTAGCAAGGTTGCAAGAAGAAACAATTGAGGCATTGGCCAAGAAGAATAGGGTTTACTCCAAAAGCTATAATACTAGTCTCCTTACAAGTAGCAAATCGATGGAGCTAGCTCCAAAACCTATGGAGTCAGTAACTACTATGAAGAAGATGACACATAAGGAATTGGAGGAAAGAATGATGAAAGGATTGTGCTATGGCTGTGACGAGAAATATTTTAGAGGCTATGTTTGCAAGAATAAGCAATTTTTTATGATAGAAGCCGAGGAAGAGGAAAATGCCTATGAGGATGTGGTGCAAGAAATGAAAAAAGAAGATGTGCAGGAAGAATTGCAATTCTTCAGTTCATGCCCTATCAAGTTCTTAATCTTATAAGTTTATGAGAATTAAGGGGAAGGTTAAGAAGAATATGGTTACCATATTAATTAATTCAGGTAGTACCCATAACTTTCTAGATCTAGTAATGGCAAAAAGAACTGGAGCATCAATCCAATTCACAAACCCTTTAGCAGTAGTGGTAGCTGATGGCACCAAGTTGCAAAGCAAAGCTATGGTGAAGGATTTCCAATGGGTTATGCAGGGCACAACTTTTACAATTGACATGAGATTGTTACCTTTAGGGGGTTGTGACATGGTATTGGGGGTCCAGTGGTTGTCTACTTTGGGACCAGTGTTGTGGGATTTCCAGAATTGGAGGATGAAATTTACTGTATTTGGCAAAAACATGTGTTAAGAGGTGGTGCAACAGTAAAGATACAAGAAGTTAAAATTAAGGCCATGGAGAAGCTAATGTAGAAAAAACTATAGGGGATCATAGCTCAACTTTGCAGCCTACACTCCAAAACTGCAGAACAAGAGGTATATTCTGATCTTGATAGAATCTTACAAGATTATGCTGATGTGTTTAAGGAATCCAAAGACTTACCTTCAATTAGATCACATGATCACAAAATACCTCTCAACGATGGTAGTCACCCCCCAAGTATCAGGCCTTATAGATACCCTTATATTTAGAAGAATGAAATTGAAAAGATAGTGAAAGAGATGCTGAATTCAGGGGTTATTAGGCATAGTGCGTCCCCTTTCTCTTCACCAGTCCTTTTGGTCAAGAAGAAGGACAACACTTGGAGAATGTGTATTGACTACAGAGCTTTAAATAAGGACACTATTAAGGACAAATACCTTATTCCCATGATTGATGAATTACTTGATGAATTATATGGAGTGAAGTTCTATTCTAAGCTGGATTTAAGATCTGGGTACCACCAAATAAGGATGCATTCTCCTGACATTGAAAAAACAACTTTTAGAACCCATGAAGGCCACTATGAGTTTTTGGTCATGCCATTTGGCTTGAACAATGCTCCATCCACCTTTCAAAGTTTGATGAATGATGTGTTTAGACCATTTTTGAGGAAGTTTGTGTTAGTATTTTTTTATGATATGCTTATATACAGTAAGAATTGGGATGAACATTTGTCTCGTGTGACTTTGACCTTGAATAAACTGAAAACTCATCAACTGTATGCCAAAATGTCCAAATGTGCTTTTGGGAAGCAGCAAGTGGAGTATTTGGGACATATCATTAATAGTTATGGGGTGGCTGCAGACCCAGTTAAAATAGAAGCTACGTCCACTTGGCCTAGACCTTAATCCTTGAAGGTTCTTAGAGGATTTCTTGGTTTGATTGGCTATTACAGGAGATTCATTAAAGACTAAGGCAAGATAAGTCAGCCTCTTACTACATTACTCAAAAATGATGCTTTCAAATGGTCTAAGGTTGCTGAGAATGCTTTAATTCAATTGAAAAAAACTATGACTACTGCTCCTGTATTGGCTTTACCCAATTATGATAAAACCTTTGTGTTGGAATGTGATGCTTCTGATAAGGGTTTGGGAGCTGTATTGATGCAAGAGGGACAACCTATAGCCTATTTCAGCAAGTCATTATCTGCGAGAAGTTTGGGGTTATCTACTTATGAGAAGGAATTCTTGGCTGTAGTTTTAGCTGTTTCTAAATAGAGGCATTACCTTTTGGGTAGGCATTTCCATATTAAGATAGGCACCAAAATCTCAAGTTCTTACTAGAGCAGAGAATTACAACCCTCATGCAACAAAAATGGCTTTCCAAGCTCATGGGTTTTGACTATGAAATTACCTATAGGAGTGGGAAATCTAATCAAGCTGCAGATGCATTGTCCAGAAAAAGGGAGGAAGATGAATTATTACTACATGATCAAATGGGAAGTTTGTCAACTCTCTCAGTTGTCATATGTAACTGGGTTAAAGATCTCCAAACCAGTTGGGCACAGGACTCTAACATCCAACAACTTATAATGGATTTGATTCAAAATCCAGCCAGTCATCCTCATTTTCCATGGCAGCATCAAATGGTCTATTATAAAACCAGATTGGTGGTGGGAAATTCCCCTCAACTTAAGGCCACACTTATCAAGGAGCATAATGTAACTCCCACAGGAGGACATTCAGGAGGGGAGAGAACTTATCGAAGAATCAAACAAGGATTTTACTAGAAAGGCCTAAAGTCTGATGTACTTAAGTTTGTGGCTGAATGCGATATATGTCAGAGGAATAAGTATGAAACAGTGGCAACACCCGGGTTGTTACAGCCCTTTCCAATTCCTACTAAGCTTTAGAATGATATTTCGATGGACTTCATTGAAGGGTCGCCTAGCTCATCTCATAAAACTGTGATATATGTGGTTGTGGATAGGCTTAGTAAATATGGCCACTTCATTCCTTTAACCTATTCGTATACAACTACTGCAGTTGCTCAAGCATTCTTAGATAATGTGTTTAAGCTTCATGGGATGCCTTTTTCTATTCTTTCAGACCGGGACCTTGTGTTTACTAGTAATTTCTGGAAGGAATTATTTAGATTGCAGGGAACTAGCCTGTGTATGGGCTCTGCTTATCACCCTCAAATTGATGGATAAACTGAAGTAGTAAATAGATGCATTGAGGGGTGCTTAAGATGCTTAATTGGGGACAGACCAACTGTATGGACCAAATGGTTACCTCTGGCTAAATGGTGGTACAATACTACCTACCATGTCATTACAGGAGTCGCACCATATAAGGCCTTATATGGTCAACCTCCTCATATTTTGAAACACTATGTTCCAAGGGATGCTACTGCAGCTGTTGGTGATACTATGTTGAGGGATAGAGATGTTATTTTGAAGTTGTTGAAAGAACATTTGGTTCAGTCCCAACAAAGAATGAAATAACAAGCCGATAAACGCAGGTCTACGAGAGTATTTATGGTTGGGGATTGGGTTTACCTTAAGTTTCAGCCATTCAAGCAAGTTTCTCTGGCCTTAAGAAAGAATACTAAACTAGCTCCAAAGTACTTTGGTCCCTTTCAAATTTCTGCAGAAGCTGGGACCTGTTGCCTACAAATTGGATTCGCCATCTTCATCAAAGTTGCATCCAGTCTTCTATGTCTTCTTATTGAAGCCTAAATTGGGTCAAGGTACTGTGATATAGCCTTTTCTTCCACCTACCAGTCCTGATGGATAGCTACAGCTGGAGCCCATTGCCATTTTGGATAGAAAACTAATCAAAAAGCATGACAGGCCTTTTACCATGGTTTTGGTATAGTGCTGTAATTCAATCCTTGAGGACGCTACCCGAGAGTCTTAGTACTCAATGGAGCAACGTTTCCCTCATTTTAAACCTTGAGGTCAAGGTTGCTTTTAAGGGATGGGAAATGATAGGATTAGGGAGTCAAGCTGTTAATTCTGTTGGGTTGTTAATTCTGTTTGGGTAGTTATTTTCTATTGCGAGAAAATGGGGATTATAAGGGGGGAGGGTATACGGATGGTGTGTGTTGTTATGGTATTTTTTTTTTCTTTCTCTCTCTTCTTTTCTCTTTGGTTGTAAAACTCCATGAGAGAGTTCTTCATTTCATTTGATGAGAATTGAATACACAAAAGCTGCGCTTTTCTCTTCTAATTTCTGAGATTAGTTGTTAGAAGCTTATCAGGAAACCCCCCCCCCCTCCGGGTGCACTTATTAGGTTTTGGTTTGCAAGGATAAAATCCCACTTCAATTATCATATCCTCCTAGTTTGGACGAGATAAAAGTATAAAGTTAAGCTTGTGAATATTTGAATTAATATATTTAAAATAATGAATGTAATTAAAATAAATACTATTAGACGGTATTTGGATTAGTCATTAAAAGTGTTAGATTATGTTTTATTAAAGTGTTAGAATATGTTATATAGATAAACAGACATTTCTAAAACTTGAGTTTGAAAAACATTCTTATCGACTCTTTTTTATAACAGGTGTTTAAACTTGAAAATGTTCAAACAGACGTTTCAAAAATATCAAAGCAAACATTTAAATATTAAAAAAATTTGATTTGAATTTCGAAATGGTTGTTTCAAAAACGCCAACGCTCATCTATACATGCATGCCTGTTATCTATTATGTCTTACAATTTTTTTTTACCAAAATTTACACTTTAATATAGGTCACTAGGTCTCTAAATGTGAAAAAATATTGGGTACCTTACGACATATGTCACTATTTGATTTCACCGTTAAAAGTACGGTAGTTCAGAATTACTAAAAAGTTACTCCTTTAAATGTATGTTAGACACATTATTTAAAAATTAATTAATTGGGATATTAAATTTGAGACACATGGACTAAGGTCTTATTCAAATTGTACAAAGTATTACGTGTGTTATCCATTTCCCATGCAATTGATGTAAATTCGTCGTCACTGCCCATCCTTGTATCAAAAGGAAAAAAAATTAAGACTCGTAATAGTCATCCCATTTTCACCTCTGTTTGGCATATTCTAGTGTATTTCATGATATATTATAAATTTGTACTAACTATTCTTCATACCAAATATGACATCGAAAATAACATTGCCATTTTTTGGCAAATCAAATAGCATCTCATTGGTGATTTTTACATCAATACCAAATTATAAAATAGACATATCAAATGACAATGCATTAGAGTTGGTATAGTAAATGCATATTGGGTAAATTACACTGACTTTTTATGAAGTTTTGACAATTACAAAGATTTTTCTAAGTTTTCTAAAATGACATTAACTTTCTCTATTTTTACTTGCAAACTACAAATACCTCCGATCTAACTTTTTTTTTTTTTTTTAAATGACGAAAGTGTCTATTTTATTTTATTATTTTATTTTTTTGCATTTTTTCAATTTTGACATTTTTTTCTAACTTTTATAAAATAAATTTAAGATAAATAATTTATATTTTTTTAGCAAAAAAAAATTAATTAATATTTATTTGAAAATGAAAAAAAAGTTAGAAAATATACATAATTTAAACACTTTTTTTAAGTTATGTTTTCATTATAAATGCGTCTTTTAATGAAGGACAATACTTAGCTTTAAATTTGATAGGAGGAATTTTTTCCTACACAAGTACATGTGTTAATTACAATTTGTCACATATACATATATATATTTTTTAATTTTATTTAATTTTTTTTTTTAGTTAAAACTAAATAGTTACATGATATACATATAATTATATAATTACACATTAAAATTATGACATATACATAAACAGAAAGAAATTGCTCCTACCTAATTTGATGCTTGAACACTTTCCTTTAATAAATTTCCTTCGTTACAATACTCGTGTTGATAAATAATTTTAAAATTCTCTTGTTTCGGTAAAACAAACTAATTAAATGCATGTGTAGAAATAAACTCAACATAATCTGCATTATTTAATTTGTTTATTGTATTAACATCCATAAATGAAGTTATTTTTTAAAAAATAAAAAATTTTAAATAGAATATTTAATTTAACACTGTGAGTTGCAGTAAATATCAAAATTATCTATTGTATTAACATCCATCCATGTTTTTTTTTTTCTTTCATAAAACATGATTTTTTTTTCTCAAACTAGTTAAGCAAATCTGCTTTCTTTCCCCTTATTATTTTAAGCTTCCAAATCAAACAAACAATAATTAATGGAGCCTTGTGATTTTTCTTTTTTATATATCCCTAAAGATGTTATTTTTTGTCTTCGATAGTCGATGTTCAAAATTTTTTTCTGAGGTATTTGCGAAAAAAGGATTAGAAAATCACCAGTAGAGGTCTGCAAAAAATCTTCTGACAATCAAATTAGTAGCTTGAACAAGGAACTTCTAAGAGTGAGTTTAAAGTTTGGAGAAAAACGTACATCTTTTGGTTGAGGTTTTATTTCTTTTATAGATGATGAATATCTTGTTGTTGAAATCTTTTCAAGAAAGTAAGAATTTGATTTGGTTCTTTTGACTTGATCAATTGTCATATATTTCTGAATAACTTATTCTCTACCTGTATACCTCAGTACTAAGTCATGAGGTCTGGAGGTCATCCTTTCAAATTCGACTCAGTACTGAACGAAGAGGTCTAGATAGTATCCTTTTGGATTTTATTGTCGGGTGTCACTCTCCTCTTGTGAACTGAGTTTGGGTACATCAATCCCTACATAGACTTGCAAAGTGAGGCTAAATAAAGTTGATACCTTTTTTATAAGTGAAAAAGTTTTTAAACATTAGTTGGCTTTCAATGTAAAATAGACGTTAGCTCATGCTCTACTTTTTTTAATTAAACGTGTAAAGTCAGGTTGATATGACTAAAATCAAACACGACCTATCTATTAATCGTATTAAATATGTCGACTTGTCTATGACATAAATTTATTTACACTTAATCTAATCTTTTTAATTATGCGTAGTCGTATTTTATAAAAAAATTGACGCCCTTGGAACTTCTATAAGCTGCAATTTTCTATGGTTTGTTTTTGCACTCTCATGTTTAAAAGATAGGGTGGAAAGCTAGCAAGATGATGAAACATTCATCTTAACTAAAATATACACACACACACGTATATAATATATAACACTTGTATGTATATTGATCGGATGTCTTAGTATTGAAACGATCAAACTTAGTTTTAATACTTTTTGGTTTTCTAAGTAGTACTTGTCTTAATTTTTTTCCATGACAAGTATAAAACGGACACCATAAAATCAAGAAAATCAAAACTTCTATGCAAAATAAACCAGTTTTTTTAAGAATAGATCCCATATAAATTAAATTGGCTTTCATATGGTGAGGTGCTCATAGTTGTCAGGAAAATAGTTTAGAAATTAGGATGAAACTTCTAAAAACTTTTAAAGGAACTTAAGTGAAAACATTTTAAAAACTCTAGAAAAGCTCATAAAAGGAACTTTTCATAAATTCAGAAAGACATTGCAAATATTATCAAAAATGCATGTACAAGTTTTATAATTATTTTTCACACTAATATTTTTATAACACATTAAATTTTTTAGTATTTTATATTGATTTTTCAGTGTTTTTAAAAGGTTTATTTTATAATATTAATTTCTTCCCATTTCATATGGCATTTTTGAACTGCAAGCTTTTGTGCTGTTCAAGTGAAACTTCTAACCTACAACCTAAAAGAACAATGTGGGATTTTTAAAATTTGTCCTAAATTTTAAATTTCAAATGATATAATAATATATGATCTAGGGCGAAGACAATGAAGGCTCACAAGTTAATCCCCCCCCCCTCCTCCCTCAACTTTCTTTTATTGAAGGATTTTTCTTAAATTTTTTGAAAGTTTTTTAAATATGTCCCTTTAATTTTTAATTTTGCCCCTAGATCAAACATATCCCATTTTTGTTTCTTATTTTCAAAAAAGTTGGGTGCAATTAAGAAATGTCCCACATGTATTTATTCGACCAAATACAGAACAACTTAAAAAACTAATATATCATTCATTTTATTGAAGTGAGAATAAAAAGACTCTGTGTGTCACGATTAATATATGTTGTTGATGACTCAACCATAAATAAGGAAGCTTTCTCGAACACATATACTAAGTCTAATAATGAAAGATCAATGGATAAATGATATTTTGATTGTATATATTGAAAGAAATATTTTTAATATAATCGAAAGACAATTATGAATGTATTATACATGATACTTCTAACAATGAAAAAAAAGTGTGTTTTTTTTATGAAACTTTATTCGACAACTTTTTCTTTTTTATAATTTTTTTGTATAAACTATAGTTTTTTGTGAGTATTTTTTTTGGCTAAAATCTTATCTAATTTCTAACCTTGTATATATCAACAAATATAATTACTTAACAAAAATATCATCAATTAATATTAAATTTTTAAATATAAAATCAAATATGAAGCATAAAATTTAACCCCCTAAAATAAATTCCAGACTCCATCCCTAACTGTATTATTGATTCACATAAGTTACATAATTTAATGCATTACCATGTCGTTTAAGAAATTTTTTGTGACGTATTAGAGTTATATTGCACCTAGAATGCTTACACGTGATGATCCATAACTAGGAGCTAAATTGAACGAAAAATAGCATTATAGGATATATTTATCTATTAGATTTTTGCAAATTTTTATTTTCACTGTACTTTCTAATCCTTTTCTCCTGTTTAATGAAATCCGACAATTATATTCACGAATTCATGCCTTTTTTTTGTGTGTATAAAACTAAATCTCCCCTATGAAGCATGTCATTTTGTTAGGTAGACATCAGAAGCATTTGAGACCAACTATAATAAACTCGCTGATCGTCATTTAGATCAGGAATGCAATCAAAAAACAAAAAAGAATTCTATTATAAGAATTATTGAGATTAATTGAAAAAAAGAAGGATTTACATAAGATTAGTGCAACACATGAAGGTTTGAAGAAAAGAATATAAATGGAGATCACCTACCTTCATAAATAGAGGAAAAAGAGAAGGAATTTTCATCGTTATCATTTACAATACCTCCACTTACACCAGATGGTTTCCCAGGTATGGGTAAAGTAGATGAATCGCTTGATAGCATGAGATGAACACAGCTCATATCAGGCCTTTCTTCTGCACTTCCTTGACAACACAACAATCCAAGCTGAATGCACATTGCCACCTCACCAAAATCCCACTCATCAAGACTTGGATCAACCAAGTCCAATGAACGCCCTCCTTGAAAGAGCATCCATGCCTGTGGAGAAAGACGGAGAATAGATGATCAATTAAAACTAGAGTTAAAATCTTGAATAAATTTTTTTTTTTTTTTAAAAAAGAATAATTTGACTGCAGAAAGTTGATGTACTAATGGAAAAGTGCAAATTTTGTTGAGGGATCAAGAGACAAACACCTGCGCTAATAAGAAAAAGATATGAGAGTATGCCTTGAATGAATCAGTAACAACTGATTAGTGGAATAAGGGATCAAAAGACGGATAGGGGGGAAATTGCCACTCAAATGATTCTCGAGCCAAGTTATGCTGATTGACGCTCCTTAAAATTGATGAATGTTCCATATAATTTAACGAGTGTGTTGCTATCCAAAGTCCAGATCTTCAAATAACATGGTCTAATCACCAAATGAGACGAATATACAGGAATTTTTTCACAGGTATTGGTCCTTAATTTGAAAGTAATGTTGAAGTAATTATGATATCAACTCTAGTTATTTTGTGCAAGATGCATCAAAGCTTGCCAAGAAAACTTACATAGCTTAAGAAGTCTGTCTCTCCTCTACCATGCCAATCATAAATCCTTTCCCCACTTATAATCTCCAACACCAAAACTCCAAAATTGAACACATCTGTCTTGACGGATAAATTTCTGTGCATTAAATACTTAGGAGCCATATAACCACTGCATTCAACCAAAAAAGTAGCTTATTTTCATCATCCCATTAGTTCTACAAGGAAATAATGACATGAAGACTGGGAAAAAAAAAGATTTCAACATACAATCATGATGGCTGTTAGCGTCAGAATGCCAGGACAATTAGTTGAGAAAAAGATAGAAATATGTGAATTAAAAAAACTACTCACTATGGGTCTGTCCAATGGAGAAACCTAGCCATGCCTAAATTTGCGATCTTTGGATTTAGCTGCTCGTCAAGCAAAATATTACGAGCTTTAATGTCACCATGAATAATTCTTTGAGGAGCTTCTTCGTGGAGGTAGAGAAGACCTCTTGCAACACCTGTAATTATTTGAAATCGTTTGGGCCAATCCAAGTGTGCAATTTTCTCTGGAAAAAAAAAAAGAGAGGAAATTATCACCTTTTTTACTTCTAGATTTACCAAATAACCTTCCAAATATTATAGTTGTATAACTCAGCTCTATAAATATAAATCCCAAGTCTGAGGAGGCTTTTACCAAAGAGGATGTCTTCGAGGCTGCCATTTGGAAGATACTCATGAACAAGAATCATCTCATATCCTTCCGCACAACAGCCCAACAACGCGACCAAGTTTTTCTGCTGAGCTTTTAATAATAGTTTCACTTCATTGGTGAATTCTATCAGTCCCTGATCTGAAATGAGAGGGAACTTCTTCACAGCCACCTCTTGACCATTGGGCATCAGTCCCTGTAAGCAATATACATACAAAATCAGATACAAAAATGCACATTGTTATTGTCATTTAATAATATTGGAATACAGTCTACACAACAAAGCCTTAAGGAGCTTAAAAGTATGAGAACATATGATGTGCATTACAACAACGGAGCCATCTAAACTCAATTTCTTCTAATCATATTTTTCTGCCTTTTGCTTTTATGCTAGAAGGACCGGTGAAATAGGAGCTCCTGAGTTCTCCCAGAGTTCTTGAACCCCTTTCCTTTCAGCCTCTCTTAACTTCATAGCTCCTGCATCTCTCTATCTCCTTATGGATATATCTAGGCCTTATTCCCCAATAAAAATGAACCTCAACCAAACCAAAAGGCTGATCCTACTGGCTGAGATGCAAAACAAGAAGATACAAAAAGATTTGCCAAAATATAGAATACATCCACCTTGGCTTGCATTTGGAGCCGCACTGGATTCCACAGTCCACATCCTTTATTAGCACACCTACATATCCGTTTGAGAGTTCTCCGGTGAACAATTATGAAATGATTAATACTATTTTTGACAAGAGGTTTAATGTCTCCCCCTCACACTCAAAAAGGCTGCAACATCAACACTTGTCGCCTGATTATCAAGTGTTGAGTTTTATCATGTCTTACAATCTTGGTCTAGCTAATCGTGTAGATGCATTTGGAGAAGTGTTGAATTTTATCGTGTCTTACTTTCCATATGTGATTGGCACAAACATGATCATTAAGTTTCTAGAAATGATATGTGAGATCATGTATGAATTTAATAATCCGAAAAATGTGTCTATTCGGCCTTTCCCAATCCTAGTAACAAAGCTAATTAAACAATGGCATGTAGATACTAAGAATTACAAACACGAATACGGGGATACGGATACGACATAATATGGACACGCAGATACAATATCTAATTATACAAGAATTTAAATAGTAAACCAAATTTTCTTATAGAATTTAAATTAGATTCCTAATTAATTATATGGCCAAGTACTTAAAACAAAATATAAAGTACAATAATAAAGAGCACAATTCGAGACAGCAATATCTAGAGTGGGAAACCATGATTAGGAACAAAACTCACTGCTGCCAGAGAACATATCCACTAATAAACCAATCTGTACAAGACACAAAATGAACTACCGATCACTAACCTGCTACGTTGCCTGGTAGTTTACCCCGTTAGTCAATCAACCCTTGTTATCCTTTCTTGTTTTGCTCATGTCAGTTGATAATGCCTATTAGTTGTTCATCTACCGTAGCTACTCTTTGTTCCAATCACAATCTGACTACCTACAAGCCCATGCTATTTGAGTGCAACTCGCTATGTATTGGTCTAGAAGTGTGTCATAAGATCTCTCTTAACAAAACTCACAATTACCTTTGTGACAAGAGACTATAGCAGAATCCAAATAATAGATTTGAAAAAACCATACAAGGATTCTAATATACGAATTCATGCTCTATATGAATGCAAGATCTACTTTTTATAATGCAAATCTCATCATTATACAATGCATAATTCGTCACTTTATATAGATTAAACTAACCCTAATCAAAATTGGAATAGGCTAACCAATCAAATTCTCTGAATTTAGACACGAGTTTGGATGACCCAAATCTCACATTTGGACAAAGGATTGGCACGTTCAAACAAGTCCATGTACTATTTTTATAAGACTTCATGTACTGATTTTATAAGACTTGATTCAAATCAAATTTAAAAGCCACTCAGTACTTAAGGGGCATAAAATAACATATTTTAAACATCTTTTTAAGCTTATAGTCAAAATTAAAGTGCCTAACTTATCTATCATTAAGACATAAGTCCCCTGGAGAACTGTATAATGAAAAGCTAAATCCACACGCATCTTACAAATACACCTAATATGTATAGATGACGTGCATGTGTGTTTATACCTTTCTTGTAACAATTCTAAAGCTTCATATTGATGTCAAACTCTTCATCTTCAAAAGTATGCAAATGTAAATAAGTTTGGTTCGTTCAAGTCTTCACATAATTGATTGACTAACAGTTTACCAGCAATGAGACTCAACTAAACCTAATAATAACATACTAAATACAAGACTTTTGGAATGAATTACCAACACATAAACTCAGAGGAAAATTTTACGACTAATCAATTACAAATTTTCCTCACAAAATTGTTTTCAGATGATTTGTGTTATAGGTTCAAGACTTTTATTTTCTTTTATGAGTAGTTTTAGTATTGAAGTTAGAACTTTATAGGATTTGATAAGATTTTGGTTTAGATTTTGTTTTTGATATCGAAACAATTGGATTTAGTTTATTATGGATAACTTTTGTTTTAGATATTGGGTATTTTTAGTTTTAGTTTTAGTTTTAGTATGGTGGATGTTATTATATTTAAATCCTCTTCTATTTCACATTATGATGCTTATCTCTTCTTAGATTAACCTTTGTCAATTCATGACAATAAGGGGGAGAGAGATATAAAGATATGTTTGGTTGTTATGGATTGAATTTGTGAGGATTATTGCTTAATATCGAAAAGCTGTTGAAATTATTAAGTTTGGAAAATATTAAGTTATAAGCATAGATATTTTTTATATTTTTTATATTTAAATAAGGAGGAGATAGGAAGCTTCAGATATTTCTGATGAGGGGGAGAAAATTTTAAAATTCATAATCTATTTATGATCTTGAGGGTAAGAGTGCTTGCGTTTGACTGGTACAAATTTGTATGCATTTTACCTTTGGTTACCTAGTTTACTCTATATTTTATTCTTGTCTTATCTATCACACTTTCGTTTCATTTTTTTCCTTCGAATTGTGGTGTGTAGGTAATCTTGCATGTGATTTAAGGATTTTACAAGTTTTTTATTTCTATTTTAGTTTTGGTATTGACTAAATGTAATTGGGTTTATTAGAAACAATTTTTTTATATTTTCTCAAGAATTACCAAAGAAAGAGGTAATGAGGAAAAAATGTTATGTTGGCAATTCTTTTCCAAAATATACTTGTAAGACTAGTATTTGTAAGGTTCAAGTTAAGTCGTATGTAATTATCGCTTGTTGTGATTGAAAACTCGAGGAAGTCTCTTACAAATGTAGAATTCTGAAGAAACGTGCAATCCGAAAGATGATCATGCCAAGCATGAATTCATAACATATGAAAACTTGACCTTAGAATTTTCGTGTTCAGAATTTGTCTTATGATGATTTCATTGACCTTAGGTGCCAATTTAGTTTTGAATACAAGTCATAGTTATCAAAATCGCAATCTGGATTGTAGGATCGCATGATCCTACTGATCCTACATGGAGAAATCGATCCGGATCGTCTGAAAATCGTTCATGTAGCAGGATCGTAGGATCGTAGCAGGATCGTAATAGAATCGTGGTAGGATCGTTTCACTTATTGGACCAAAAGATCAACCAAACTATCTGGTTATGTAATAATTCAACACTAAATTTCGACAAGTATTGCTACATTTAGCTATTTATTTAGGAAAATATTTTTAGTTTATTTCTTTAAAATGATTAATTTGTGTTATTTTAGAATTATGAAACTTACATTTTATAAGCAAATACAAATAGAAATGTAAACTACATACACTTCAATATGTTGTTAGAATACTTTACATTATTTACATATGTTAGAATTATTTATTATTAATTGTTAACAACTCTTTACTTTTACATATATACTTAGGCAATTTTTTTTTAAATTTTTATAAGATCTTACAATTCCTCGATTCGATCCTATGAACCCCCAAAACGATCCAACATAGGATCCTTATTTTAACAACCTTGCTATAGGTTAGGTTGACCCAATGTTACCTAGAATGTGGATTGTTATGGTATGTGAAACGAGAACGAAAACGAGAACGGGGACGGGAACGGGAACGGGAACGTACATCGTCACTTGTTATAGAACGTGCTACGTTAGAGGTAGACTTCTTCAGATCATTTTGTTAAAATAAAATATATTTATTTGGAATGTGATATACTTTTTTATTATATTTGTAATAATATTCATATACACACCAGAAAAAATTCAACGAATCTAAGCCATTATAAAATAAAATTCTAACGATGTATGTATGTATGTATTTTCTTGTATGCTATATATATATATATATATATATATATATATTTTGGACTTTTAATATTTTAGATTGCAACGTTAATTTGTTCCAAATCGTTAATGATCTATGTTTTGGATCGTACTATCTTAATTCACAATTTGCTAGAGGAAGAGTGCATTGTGGTAACTGTGGGTTGACTTTTAGAAGTTGTCTAAATTAATTCAGAACTTAATTAAATAAGTGTGCAAGTTGACGCGAGTGTCACACTGTCCAAATAGTAGAAATAGTATTGAGATAGACTAAAACGGTGCTTGAGTTTGACATAAAATTTTCTAGTAGCTAAACCATTCAAATTAGGCTTTAGTCGATCCAACTTGGCGCATTCTCCAAACGAATTAATGAACCACATCTAAACACGAGTTGTTCAAACGTTGAAATTTTTGTTATGCGCAAGACTTTTTTTCCCTACTAGGGTAGGGTTTGTGTCTTGCTCTATATAAGAAACCTTGTATCTCATGTAAGGACCAAACGTCTTGAAGACAAGAAAAAATTGGGAGAACTTTAGCTTCACGCCATAATTAAGTTTCTTTTGCAAAATTCTTGAGGGAGTTTTTGCGAGAAGTTTATATACCTAGGTATTAGGAGTGAGAGTGGCACTAGTAGGGCATATAACAAAGGGTTAGGCGCATTTACTACATAAAGAGTTGCACACTACTATGGTGGTAGATTTACACATCATGAAGCATGTGGAGGTTGTAGAATACTAATCAACTAAAAAGCACGAGCACGGACACAGGACATGGATACGACACAAACACGCAAATACAAAATTTCTCAAAAAAGTAAGACACAAATACATCATGTACACGTTGTGTATAAACATGTTTTAAATGACCATTTAATAAAAACGGAAAAATAATACATTTCAATTAAAATTAGCATAAAAATACATAAATCACAAAAATATTATTAAAATAACAAAATCATTAAGAAAAATTTAAGAACTTCATTTAATCATCAACATCCATAATTCAATTTTCAAAAAAAATTTACTAATTGTTACATAGAACATATAGATGTATATATATAACAAAAAAATAAATAGAAGAGTATAAAAGATGAAAAGAAAATGTGTCTAAAACGTGTACTAACATATCTAAAGTTTAGAAAAATATAAAATTTGGACATTTTTTTTTTTCGGGTGTCCAACACATGTTTAGAAAGTGTTCGAGAGTTTTGGTGTTCGACATAGACACATGAGTTAAAATAGAGTGTTCGTGCTTCATAACTAATCAAAATGCAAATTAACGAGCAAGTAGAAGAGTTACTACAAGAAGACTAGCAGTAATTCCCATGGTAGTGGCAAGTTAGGCCCATTTATTGCTTATTGGACCACGTTTTTGGCCCAAATTAGGGTTTTAGGCCGCGGCGTGAAAATGACTACTTGGGTTAGAGATTTGGACCATATTTTTAGCTCAAAATGGAGGTTTGAACGAAGCAGTCTGAGTAATAACATCTTGATTTTAATCTTACAATCTTGTCCTTGATGTTTGTAGCATATTACGGTCATACCATCCGATGGTAAAAATGAAACAGTGGGTCTTAGGAGGCTCGAACATAAGCACTGACGTTAAAAAGGTCTTCAACCTTACCATTCTACCATCTTTTATCTTTGTGCAATAACTTACTAAATTTAATATATATATATATATATACTTATTTATATTATATTTTTCATATTATTCAATATATAACATATATTTAATATATTATTTATTTATTCAATAATTTCTGAATAAACATTATTATCTATATATTTAAAATTATGAAATTTTATTATTTTAGATATTTTACATTATATTTATAAATGAAATTTATTTTATAGATATATTGTTTATTTATTATATAGTTTTTAACTATTTTTTTTTTAAATCACACATCTAATAAAACCTAAGAGTAAAAAGAAAATTATAACTTCAAGAATCACTTATGAAGAATTTTACTCAAACACTTTATCATCACTTCTAATATCATAATCATTTTTTAAATATTTATCCAAACACCAAATTGTTTTTCCAATAAATACTTCTTACAAACCTATTTTTCACATAATCACCTACTTTTTAAAGCACTTAGTTTTTTTTTTTTTAGTATTGGTCTTTGTAGACTTGTGCTATAACTTGGTTTCATTAGTGGATTCTTTCTCCCATAAGGTTTTTCACACTCTAAATACAGTGTCCTCCTATTATTATTTTGCTTTGTGTTATTTTTTATATTTTGATTGGTTTGGTGACATGGATTCATTATCTGACTTAATAAGAAGGTACCTTAGATCGTAATTCATCCTAGGATGTTGTTTAAAATAATTTTAGTTAGCTATACCTATTAATTGAACTGAAAAACATTTATGGTTTAATTAGTATAATTATAGCCTTTCTTCTAAGATTTCACATTTTTTGACTAATCTTCAAAAATTGAAAATATTACTACATAAAAAAAACTCATGGTACAAAACTTTTGCCTTCTTCCCTAGCTACCCTATCTCTTGTATTTGTTAGAGAAGAAAACAATGCAATATCATATGGAAGCCAGAGGAGAGGAGCTCAGAGCATAACCATTTATGTAAAAGCCTCTTTCTAATATGTTTGAGTCTCAAAACTTCAAGAAAGTGATCAAACATTATTGTTGACTATAAATTCTTCTCAATTAAGGCCTAAGGGGTTCCCTTGATTTTAAGCAACACAAGAGACTATTAAAAGAGAGTATAATGATTTTGGGGTTTTCGTCATTCTCGTGTCAATCTTAATGAAGTAATGCGTTTTATTCTTTTAAATTTCTTTTGAAGCCCCCAAAGTTAATTCTAAAAAACACTTTTGGATGAACAAAAAGTGTTCAAAGACTCACTTTTAAATGCCTTCATCAACTGTCAAGCATACGTTGTTAAGAATCACCTCTCCTATTTCAAAATTTCAGGGCATTTTGGAGATGCCTTGAGTCAAGGCAGGCGCTTAGACAAAACTTTTGAAAACATTGTTTTAAACAACAAAGATAAATTAAGACTGCATTTCCTTTGCATATTTTCTGAGGAAAAAAGGAAAAGAAGAATCAATTTCTCTCCAATTTTCTGTCTTGCACAAATAAAATTAGAAAATAAAAGTTTTCTTTCAAATTATATTTTCCTTTCCTTCACTAAATTCACAAAACCTAACAGAGCCTTAATTTTTATTTTATTTAAATAAAAAACTATGAGAAAAACCACTCTTCCTTTTCCTGTTGTTTTTTCCTCACCCATATCCGTGAACCAAACGGAGGCTAAAGAATCACTACACTGTTGTGATTTGATTTATAATCATTTCACAAGTTTTAAGCCTTTTTCACATACTATTGTGTAAAGAATCACTCCTATTTTTTCATCGTGGGAGCATCCTCCAATAGCTAAATTAACATCCTAGTTAGAAAACAATAAAAAAAAAAAGTTTGAAAACAAATATTGGTAAAAGAATGTCAAAAAATAAAAAATAAAAAAGAAGGTGATGTCACGACAAGCAACGAGAACAAAAGTTACAAAATGTAAAGGCAGATATTAGATCAACCGCGGACACAGTGCCATATGGAATCACAATCTCAGCAGCAAACATTTGCTCTACCGATTATCCAGACTTGCAAAATTTAGGAATTGGCAACAAATAACACAATTTAATATGGTGGATCTGCATGTACCCAATAACAATGCAAAGCATGGACTCCATTTCCGTTATTCCAACTAACTACGAATGCTAAATTTACAAGAGCATACCTTGTAGATAAGACTGAACCCTCCACGACTAAGCAGATTCGACTCAGAAAAAAAGTTGGTCGCCTCTTGCAGAGCCCGCAGTTCGTAAAATAACTCCAACGGCTCTCCGCCATCGTCGGCCTCTTCCTCGCGGCCGCCAGTGGATCTGCCTCTCTTCTCCAAAGAAAAGCACAAACCGGAGAGAAACCCCATCTGAGGGTGAGGAGTCACCAATCGTGCCGAGTAAATCAGTGATAAGAAAATTGGAAGGAACGTACGGTAGGTGTGTTAAATTTGACTTCAGAAAACGCGGTTATGTCAATTCCATCGACTTGTTTTTAAAATCTTGACTATGGACTCCATTCCGATTTCCGAAGACTCTACACAATTTACTTAATAATTGTGTATCTGACAAAACTAATCACTTTCTTGAAAATTCCATGAACCCGACAAAATTTTTTATTTCAAACATATAGTCCACCTGTAATTAAATTAGATTTTTTTTTATAATAATTTTGCATTCAAACTCAAATTTAAATTTTACTTAAAATTTAATTAAAAGGTAAATTTAAGTTTGATGTTTTTTAATGGACTCATTTTCCTTCAAAAATCATTTTTCTTCTTCTTTTTCCTTCCATACCTCTTTCATTCTTAATTTTTATTTTCTCCCAAATGACAACGACTTAATTGAGCATCTATGACAATGCCGTGGAGAGATGTAAATATTTTATGTGTGTGTGTGTGTTTTTTTTTAAGATGTAACTTTTCTTGTGTTTATTTTTTTGATTCAATGTAACTTTTTTCGTATGTGTTTTTTTTATTCAATGTAACTTTTTGTGTGTGTTTTTTAATGATATGTATTTTTGTGTGTGTTTTAATGATATGTATTCAATGCAACTCAAAACATAAATCATGTTGCATTACATCTTAAAATAATATAGAAAATAAAATAACATTGCATTGAAAAAAAATTACATTAATTAAAAGCAACATTGAAAATAAAATAGCATTGCATTGAACATTACATAGAGTTTCAAACAATGATTCGTCTTTGGAGATCCTCATAATAAGACCTTTGCATAGGAGTTAAATTGGTCATATCTATTGACATTATTTTATGATCCTCAAATCTCTGTTCTCTCTTATTCATCATTGTCAATATTTGTAATTGTGCTTCTCTATTTTATGTCTTTTTCTGGCGATCTGCAGCCAACATGTCTTCTTTTTCAATACGACGAGAAGACATACTCGTCAACACTTGAAATATATTATTTCGTGTGGATTCCAAAGTAACATACCTAGCTTCATCGATTTCTTTATTCTTCCATTGTTTTTTTTTCTGGCCTTGATACCAATTGGATGCTTTGATTTATCTCCTGAAAATTGTTGTTCCAACTCAATATTAAGTCAAGAGATATCAGAGTTTAAGGACTCGAAGGACTTGAGGGACTTGAATAGGATGAAGTTTGGACTTTTAGTTTACTGCTTTGAGTATAAACTTCATCCCATTTGCAACTATGTCGTAGTATTTCCCAACAAGTATGAAATATGAAGTGTTTCTTTTGAATCACATGAAACATGCATTTGGCCTCACAAATCTGAAAATAAAATAGTTATAATTAATTAAACTTGTATAAAAGGGAAATATTTTAAAAGCTGAAGGATTGTAAAAAAATAAAATACATTCTCTGCTTTTTCAGTTCCACTTTGTTGTCTCTTACTTACTTGTTTATAAAACCTGACAAATTTGTTGATGGACTTCTGAATAGTCTGCCATTAATGATTTAGTGAAACGCCAGTTCTATTTTGTTCAACATTTGGTTACAAACAAAAAGAAGTCAAAACACGTTCCCAAAATACTTTCATTGTCTGATTATTAACAACAATTGGATCTTGGGAGACGGCCAACCAAGCTCTACACAATGCTTCGTCTTCTATGATATTAAATGCTTTACCACGAACACGACTTTGAATTTGTCTTTCAGAAATAATTTATATTCCGTGACTTTCTTCTAAACTCAAAGATGCAATATAGTCATCTATTGAAATCAAAATATTACTACTATGAAATAAAAATACAAGTTATGTGATTTTACAAAATATAAAAAAAAAAAAAAACTGATACTACACAATGATAAAACTTCATGAGAATTTATAGAGAAAAAAATAAAATTTATTTTTATTATTCTGTCAAATCTATTTTACCCTTTTTTTACTCTCACATTTTCACCGTTCTATATACTAGACTATCAATACCTACTATTTTTTACTGTTCTGAACCTATTCACAATCCACCCATTTCTCCATTCTGTCAAATCTTCTTTCCTCACGTCTTGTTCACATCGCCCCTTTTGTTTTTCAAACTTTCGTCTTGTTTTTCCAACTCTTACCATCCTCGTCGCTGCCTTCAAATTGTGGGCCCAAATCTTTCCCCATCTCCCAAATCACCCAAACTTCACTATTGATAAAAAGATTTCTTCTTGCAATAGTATCTGACCCACAACAACATCATCATCTTTTTCTTCTCTTATGGCCCACAACAGCAAACCAGCGCAGTCATTTTCTTCACGCCTTGTATATGACATGATGTTAAAGAAAAAGATAAGTGGAACTCTAGTTCACGCCATAGCCGGAGATGGGGAGAGCTTCTCTTCTGATGCTGCCTCTGACAACATCATGGCCTTATCAACCACGTCTATTTTCTTTTTCCTGATTTTCTTTCCATTTCTTTTCCTTGCCTTTTCCTTCTATTTTCCATCTGAGGTGAGACTAAGTAGGGAAAAAAATAGCCATTAGAAATTTGATACTGTGAATAGTAATGCACTGATTTGGGTTTGGATTTGAGTAAAAACTGATTTCGTATGGGTTTGAGTGTAGGGTTGGAGGGTGATTTTTGTAGATTTTGACCCAAATTTAAATTTGATATTGGTTTGAGTTACCACTGGAGATGCCCTAAGTATAACAAATCATATTGCATTTGGACTCCTGTGCTCTGCCAAAAAAAAAATCAAGGAGACTTTGGTAGGGTTTTCGTGTTCTCTGAAAGGATGTGATCAGACATGGTTGGATGGAATTTCCCTATCAAAGAGAACTTTATTTCGAACCATTGCATCGAACTAACCCTTTTCCACCCAAAAATATCCTAAACCAAAATCAAGCCAGTGTTGCAATAAACTCACATTTTTCTAAAAAAACTCAAATTTCAAATTTTAAAATACAATAATTTATAACATATAATTTCTAAAAAATAATATATTTAGACTAAAAATCAAGATTTATCAAATAAAATTAGGGGTAAAACGGGCCACCACAAATCTAATCCGACCCCGACCCAAATTTTTAAGACTAGGACTTTCATTTTTTGAATTTTGGATTGGACTTGGGCAAAAGAACTTAATCCCAATCTAAATTAGAGTTAGGATTTGATTGAAACTTTGAAAATCCAAACCCAACTGAGACTTTGAAAATTCAAACCCATCCTAAAACTGAATTCAATATTTTATATAATATATTTTTTATACTTTAGTTATCCACCATTAGATTAAAAGGAGTTCCTTATAAGAGTTACTATTTACATTTTTTAAATTTCAAAAACTTGTCTACTTTAACATTTTTTCAAAATTAAATTATGTTAAAAAAATTATTTTAACGATTTTTTTTAGGAGAAGAAAATAAAAGAAATGATTGGAGCTTTTAGTGTATAATCAAAATAGAAAAAAAATTGTGAATAAAATCTAAACTTTGAAATTTATAATCAGGTTCAGGCCGGGGCTCGGGTTGAACCCGATATTAATGAATTTTAATTTGGATCAGAGTCGGGTTGGGTTGTTTGGGTTCAATGTTAGATTTGGGTCAGGTTTGGGTTGACTATTTTAGAGCTTAGATAAGACTTGAACATGACTCAACTCGAACCCAGCCTGCCCAAGTTGCACCCTTAAACAAAATTCATATAACATATGAAATTTTATTTAAAAAATCATAAAATTTTACCATGAAACTTTAGTCTTGAATCAACATATATCATTTTATAATTTCAACGGGATAATTACACTTACATCTCTTAGGATTTTTGACAATCGCAGACAACTCTCCTAGAATTTATAAAATAACATTATCCCTGAAAGTTATGTCGGCTAAACAACACGTTATGGTAAATGTTAAGTTACCAAAATGCCCATTATAATTTGAAGAGACAAAGTATGGTTTGTCAACTTAGAGAAAAATGAGGATAAATTCAAACGACAAACAACCTTCACGAAGCGTCATAATGGTCTCTTCAAGAAGGCCAACGATATCTATATTGTTTATGTTAGAGCAACAACAATAATGGGAGTCATTTTTGGACCCAAAAAAATCATTTGCATACTACTACAATATTTATGCATATACCAATGACTCCTAACATTATACATCGCTCCAATAATGATATTAAAAAAAAGTATCCATTTTATATTTTACTGTACTTTTATGTCTCCTTTCTCTATCTTACCAACCTATCTCTTTCAATTAACTTTCTCACTAATTTTGGCTCTCTCTCTCTCTCTCTCTCTCTCTCTCTCTCTCTCTCTCTCTCTCTCTTTTCCCATTAGATCCATATTTGCATCTGGTTGCTCATTGTTCATGGATTGTATCTGATTATACCATAATTTGGCCACAGTATGCATGACATGACGCGTGTCCCCTATAAGAATTTCAAGTATACAGTTCCTGAGGGTGATTGCCCTTCCGACTAATTAGCCTACAGATCACAGGGATGGGACATACCGAGCTAGTCACTACCTTCTATGGACTACTGACTTTAGAATAAGAAAGCAAAGTTCTATATGGAAACCACCATCTATGAATATCTCCGAATCCTTACTTTCATGGCTCTTAATCCTACTCAACTTAGGAGATCTACAAGTTATAACTAAGGTCATAAGGTACTCATTTGATTCATGTTCAATTTTTCTCTTGAATTATTGTCTTTATTCTTTTACTAATTTTATTATCGAAGCGGCTACCACTAGAGCCTTTCCGGTGACTAGGGATGACAATTTGCCCCGCCCTTAATGGGATGGGTATGGGATACTCATAGACGAGGTCGGGGTGTGGCTTTTAAAACCCCGTCGGGTTCAGGGCAGGTTCGAGGGATGGTCACCTTGCCCCCACCCCGTTTAGGTATTAAGTTTTTTATTTATTCTTATATATATATTATATTTACTAGTAAATAACACTATATAAAATTAGTTTAAAATTTTTTTCAGATCATACTCATATATATTTTTTCTTATATTAGTTACTTTGGCCAAAAAAAAAAATTAATTTACTTATCAAAATATAAGTTTAACTTACTTAAAAAATATCTATCAGGATTTAGGGTGGGGCGGGGTGGAGTCGGGGAATATAAACGTTGTAACGATCCTGACCTCGATGGCACGATATTGTCCGCTTTGGGGCCCCATACCCCTCACGGTTTTGTTCTTGGGCTTTCGCCCAAAATGCCTCATACCATATGGGGGTCAGTCTGCACTTATGAATACCCCCGCTTTCCCTTCCCCAAGCAATGTGGGACGAGGTGTCTTGTTCCTCCATCTACCTCCCACGCATGCTCTGGAGGAACAAGACACCTCGTCCCACATTGCCGGGGGAAGGGAAAGCGGGGGTATTCATAAGTGCGGACTGACCCCTATATGGTATGAGGCCTTTTGGGCGAAAGCCCAAGAACAAAACCGTGAGGGGTATGGGCCCCAAAGCGGACAATATCGTGCCATCGAGGTCAGGGTCGTTACAAACGTGGTTGGGTTAAACCTCTAAACAGAGCAGGGCAAGATCAGATACAGGGAATATAAACGGGGTCGGGGTTGGGGAAGGGCCACCCCACCCCGTTGCCATTCCTACCGGTGACCTTCTGACCTTGATTTCTTGACAAGTAGTTCGAGGGAAGAAGCATTCAGACCAGAAAAGTGCAACATTAGTTTAGCTCCATCTGTGAGAACGACTATTGTTTTCCTTATTTTACGTAAAAAAGTAAGCTTGTTTTATTATAAAACCAATGACTCCAAACCTTTGTCCCAAAGGGAATCCTTAAAACCAACTTAATCGAATTCAACAGCAATCTGATCAGATGTAGGAACAATTCACAAACCAAACCAACCAAACACCCTCATCTCCTAACCAACGTTGTTTGCGAAGGACCTCAACCTCTCGCCACTGCCACTAGTGGAGGATCCCATAACGAGGAGCTGCCCAACACGCAGCCAGTGTACCCCCATGGTACTGCCCAAATGGGGACTGATCCCCAATCATCAATAGTTTTTGGGAGATGACTGTCATCATTTTGTCCTGTCATACATTATCAAAGTAGGACAAAAATACCAATCCCGACCACCTCTAGAGCCAATCCAACGTACCAAGGACTCTGGCCTCCCGAAGTTCCACGTCCACTAGTGAAACTTCTACTACTGCAAGATAAATTTCTCCCATGAATGCAGGACTTAACTAGGGAGGCACCGTAAGGGTTGTTTTATATCGTTGGATGTGCGGACTATCCCAAACAGTCACCAATAGTTTCAACATTGTTTGGGAGGTATTAATTTTTGAATTCCCTCACTTCTCTTTTTGAGAAAATGTCATTTTGACTAACTTTCCTATTTTAGACAGATTTGGGCTTATGAGGTCCTCCAGCTGTTTCCTTACCCATTGGTGGAGGTAGAAGAGAGCATATTTTCCCACATGTGGTGGTGAAGGAAGGCGAACAGGTGGACTCCTTGGGGGCGAATATGGTGCAGAAATTTCGGGAGGCCTTGAACATACTCTAAGCGGACACAATTAGTTCATCTATTTGGAAATTTCTTTTGTTGATATGTGATGTGAGAAACTCATGTTTTTTATTTATGACAGATCTAGTAGAATCCTTAGAGAGTGTTCTCGGCCTCAGAGGAGTGGATTATTCAGATAACTCGTCGACGCTTGATTTTGAAAGGCCCTTTCGAGAGGGTGTATTACTTGGGCGAGAGAATGATTCACTAAGTAGACATGGCCGTGCAGCTCTTTTTGTCTATATCGCCCTTGACCAACATGAAAAATTTGGACTCGTTTGACTCCAACCTTGACTTCTTAGAGCTTTATGAAGCGGTGGCCATGCAACGGTTCTTCAACCAGTTCGGCCACATGACGAGCTATTTGGAGGAGTTAATGCCTCCCTTAACCGAGGTCTACCTCTTCCACCTAGGGTTGGGAGGCCTAGTGCGACTGACAGGTCATCTCACGTGGGTAAAAACTAATCAAAAAAGTGAGCTCCAGTGTACTAGTACCAGAAAATGGGACACTATTCTAGCCGGGTTGACTCGGTCAATGGTCAAACCCGAGTCGAGTAATGGTTAACCGGGTCTAGTCAACGGGTTTTTGGGTTGGTCAATTGGGTCACTGGCCTAAGGGCCTGCTTAGTTGCACGTCTAAAGGAAAACTAGTTCTTGTGGCTCTGGTTCTATTCTGAATCGGTTCTAGAAGAGAACTGGTTCAACAGTGAACCAGTTCTTGACAGAAAATTATGAAAATGCCCTTCTTTTAAAATATTGAAATTTAAATGCAATTAAAATGAAAAAATGGTCATTCGTAAAGTTTTTGAGCATTCCGGACTCAATAGAGAAGTTGATTTGGACATTCGAGGACCCGGGGTGGTCCCACATGAATATAAAAAATTACGAAAACACCCCTAATAATAGTTTAAGTAACTTAAGGGCTAATTAAATTCAGAAGGGGCTACTTCAAAGTTGTTGGATGCCCGAGATTAAAATATATGATCCGATTGAACAAATTGAGACACAGTGATGATCCCACATAAAGTGAAAAAATGATAATTATACCCTAGATTATATTAAGCAATTAAAAGTCGAATTAAGATCCAAAAAAGGAGTTTCCAATGTCTTTGGAATTCAAGGACTCAAATATGATATCAAAACAATGAAATAAGGACCCAAGGTAGTCCCATAACAAAATGTGAAATTATTAAAATGCCTTTAGGTATGGAACATATACCTAAAAATATTAATAAAATATAAAGAAAACATCTTTAGGATTGTTGGGCCTTCTAGATTAGATTCTAAGGTCGGTTTTAAGAAATAACATCTCGGTAGACGCGTAACTTGTCTGATAAATTACAAAAATTCCCTTATGGGTCTAAAAGATAGTCAAATGACTTAGAAACAATACGATAGAGCTTCCTTAGACTTTTTTAAGTCTGGGAACATGTTTTTTATATTCGTTTAAGTAAACGGGTATTTGAGTTGTAGGCTAATGAGTAATTGGCCATAAGGACCTTAAGACTTGATAAGATAACCTAATGTTAAGAGCCGGGGTGGTCTTGGGTGTAGACATCTCATATGTGACCCTTGATTAAGTGGTAGCAATTTGGTAGTTATACCAAGAAACCCACTTCCATTAGGACTCCTCCTAACAGAGTCTTACTCCCGCTAGGACTCTTCTGCTAGAGTCCCAGTTCCATTAGGACTCCTCTTGCCAGAGTCTTATTCCCGTTAAAACTCACTCGCTAGAATTCCAGTTCCATTAGGACTCCTCCTCACAAATTCCTATTCTCGCTAGGACTCTCTTGCCAAAGTCCCAATTCCATTAGGGCTCCTCTTAACAAAAGAGTCCTATTTTCGCTAGGACTCTCTTGCTAGAGTCCCAGTTCCATTAGGGCTCCTCCTAGCATGAGAGTCTTAGTGGGAATAGGACTCTCTTATTAGAGTCCCAATTCTATTAGGACTTCTCCTAACAAAGTCCTAATCCCGTAAGGACTCTCTTGCCAGAGTCCTAGTTCTATTAGGACTCCTTCAGATAGAGTCATATTCTTGCTAGCACTCTTTCATCAAAGTCTTAGTTCCATTAGGACTTCTCTTGACAAAGTCCTTATTCCCACTAAAACTCTCCTGCCGAAGTCCCAGTTCCTTTAGGACTCTTCTTGATAAAGTCCTATTCCCACTAGGACTCTCTTGCTAGAGTCTTAGTTCCATAAGGACCCTTCTTGACAAAGTTCTATTCCCGTTAGGACTCTCCAGCCAGAAGCCCAGTTCCATTAGGACTCTTCTTGACAGAGTCCTATTCCTACTAGGACTCTCTTGACAAAGTCACCCAATCCAAGTAGGACTCTTCCCGATAGAGTCCCACTCCCGTTAGGACTCTCCTAACAGAGTCCCAGTCCAAGTAGGACCCTTCCTCGATGAAGTCTCACTCTCGTTAGAACTCTCCTAACAGGGTCCCAATCCAAGTAGGACTCTTCTTGATAGAGACTTACCTTGTTTAGGACTCTTTTTCTTATCGGATGGTGTTTTGGTAATTTCTACACCTTTTTGCCCGCTAAGGACATTTTGGTAATTTTGGCACAATCCTACCCTTAATAGGACTTCCTAGTTACTTGAAGGGCATTTTCATAATTTTTATATCATTTTACCCACATAGGGGTAATTTGGTAATTTTATCCCTTTGGTGATGAATTGGAGGTAATTTGGTCTTTTCACATGTCTTGTGTCAATCTAGAGATTTTCTATCGAATTCGGGGCGATTTGGTAATATTGAGTGATAATAGTCTATTTAGGCTCAATTAGGACTTTCTACTTTTAGAGTTTCCATAAATCTAGTTGTTTGATATTTCTTTAAATAGAGATACATTGAATCTAGACGTTTTCATTTTAGAGTTTATTTTCCATTTAAATTCTATTTCTCTTTTATTTTATTAGCTCTTACATGTAGACATCAATTATATTAGTTCGTGCACTATCACAATATTTATTAATTCATTTAGTTAGGATAATTATTCTTATTAAGTTTTTATTTATTTAATTAGATAATTATTACTCAAGACATGATACTAGCCCTCTATTTTAGGTTTCATCTTAGACCTTTGGATCAACTCTCTATATTTTCCTATAAATAAAGCCCCCAAGCCATCAGTTTTAGGGACACGAAAATATACGAAGGGAAGACAATTTTCAAAGCCTTACGCTGTTAGATTACTTTTAGGGTTCTCTCTACAAGAACCCTCACTTTCTTGAGGCCGAAGCCTTGCTGAAGTGACATCCTCTCTCTATGAAGCCAATCAAAATGTTGTTTTTCAAAATCCAAAAACAAGCCGAAAATCTGCCTGATTACCATAACTGAATAAGGTACGCTCTCAAACCTTTAATAGTTTCTTTTTCTTTAGATCTAGTTGATCTCATCTCTTTTATCACTCTTGATAAAAGAGGGTAAAGTGGAGAACTAGGTGACTCTGATTCCATCTTCTAAATGAATATGTAGGAAGCCTTTGGGCCCAAGTCAGATTTATTTCCTATCTTTTCTATTATGTTTTTACTTCTTTACACCAGATTCTTTCTTATTTGTTTCTTCCATACTCACATCTCTTTTTTCAATTTTCTCATAACAAAATAGTATTGCAAGTGAATATTTGAGGCTAATCCATTTGGATCGGGTGGGTTGGGTGCCTAATACCTTCCCACTCCGTGCCTTAGCCCCCAAATCCATGTTTTCTTTGATTTTCGCTTTTTATTTCAGTGCTTTATTTATTTGATTCATGTTAAAGGATCTTTAGAATGTAATTAGGAGACGTGGCGATGTAAATTTTAATTATTTCATTCTTTTTCAATTTTCTTTTAATTATGTTATGTTGTAACAGGTTTGCTTGTTTCTTTCTCAAAAACAAGCTGACGACTCCTCAACTTCTCTATCTTTCATAAAGGTGTTCGACTTCCGGGATCCTTCTAAATCTATAAAAAGAATTAACATCCTTTCCTTTTTTTCAGTGCTAGCGCCCACAGTAGCGACTCCACTGAGGACTAAAGAGCGCTACACCAATGAAGTATTCATTTCAAAGCTATTCTATTTACTTGCTTTACGTTCATTTATTTTTATACTTTATGATGGATGAATGGATGAATGGATGTATGCTTAAATGTATGGATAGATGAATGAAAAAGGACAAAAATCTGAATACTATGCACACACATCACATACATTGTATTTGCACTATATACCCTCTAAACCTCGGACAATTAATAGCGTTGGCCTCATATGCTCACTCAGCTTGATGAGTTATCACCGATAAAAGCCCTCTGCTTGATCAAATACCGCTTGATCGGGGACACTATACTCTAATGGCCTTAGGATGGTATACAAAAAGGCAATGCAGTACCATTTGACCGTAGTCATTACAATCTAGTGGTTGTAGAAGGTATATGGCATATCTTGTTAGATGGGGAACCTTGAAACCTTTACCTGATCGAAGCGTCATGCATATAATCGGCTATAGATTCATGATTTAGGACTTCAAACCCAATTTTGGTAAGATATAAATAGACTTTTTCACACAAATTTGCAAAGTCAGAAAAATCCAGAAAGTCAAAAAAATAGCCCTCTCTATTGGTCGATTGGCACAGAGAGAGCAGTCTCTCCACTCTACAAACTTTTGTGTAGTTTTCTAAATTTTTTCAAAAAATTCCAATTTTTTTTTCCTAAAAACCCAATTTTGCAAACTGCAATGGGACTACAAATGAGATTTTTCTGGGTTTTCCTTGACACCAAACATGTTAAATAACACAGGTGTTTTTCAAAAGTAGGTACCCACAACTGGCTTGGAAATGGACTAACCGAGGCTAACAAAATAACTTTCAAAAGGGAACCTTTTGGGTTTATTCTCATCACATGAATCAACTCAAGTTCTAACCATGTTTGGCCCTAGTAAGGTTCAGATCAATTTTAAATATTTTCCCAATCTTTTGGGAACCTTTCCCTCAAAATGTAGAAATGACTTTTATTCAATTCCCCATTATGCCAAAACTTAAGGGCTAGGTATGACTTCTGAGATTTCACAATTTGAACTCTTTAGTCATCATAGGAATCAAGTTAAACTCCAATTTGTGGTCCCTCTCTCAACTCTTCCTATCATATCAATCACTCGAGATAGGTTTAGGATCCTATCAAGAGTTACCTCTTTTTAGGATCCTTGTCTCGTCAATCAAGGTTCATCTTGACCCCTCTAGTAAGGTTTAATCAATTCTATTAAGATTGCATCTTCCTAACCTTTAGGATTGCTTTCCTCATTCATGAAAATTGTTCCATCCATTTAGGACTTAGGGGCTACCTAGGAATTATGCCCTTACTTTTTAAAAAAAAAAATCAAAAAATTCAAAATTCAGACTTCAAAATTCAAAAAAAAGTGCATACTTCATTTTCTAAGAAATGATATTCTTTTCCATTTAGATTGGATCTTTTCTTACTCAAAATTTTTAAATTAAAAAACTCTTTGGACTATTGGCTTAGATTCAAACACCTCTGCACTCATTTGGTTCCCTCAAAATCTAGAAATGACGTTCATTCAATCGCCCATTATGCCAAACCTTAAGGGCTAGGTATGACTTTCAAGATTTCACAATCTGAATTCTTTAGTCATCATAGGAATCAAGTCAAACTCCAATTTGTGGTCCCTCTCTGAATTCTTCCTATCATGCCAACCACTCGAGATAGGTTTGGATCCTATCAAGAATTACCTCTTTTTTAGGATCCTCATCTCGTCAATCAAGGTTCATCTTGACCCCTCTGGTAAGGTTTAATCAATTCTATTAATATTGTATCTTCCTAACCTTTAAGATCGCTTTCCTCATTTAAGAAAATTGTTCCATCCACTTAGGACTTAGGGGCTACCTAGGAATTATGCCCCTACTTTTTTAAAAAAATCAAAAAATTCAAAATTTAGATTTCAAAATTCAAAAAAGTGCATGCTTCATTTTCTAAGAAATAATATTCTTTTCCATTTAGATTAGATCTTTTCTTACTCAAAGTTTTTAAATAAAAAAACTCTTTGGACTATTGGCTTGGATTCAAACTCCTCTGCACTCATTTGGTGATCAAAAAATTCATTGAGGTTTCCTACCCCATTGCAGCTCTTATTCCCTTAGGTGAGCCTAAAAATCATAACATCAAAATCAAGTTAATCACTGCACCTTGTCAATATGGGTTAGGATCAATTACTACAAATTTTGTCTAAAATCAAAAATGACATGGCCGATTACAAGGATGAAACACAAAGGCTCTCCTAGACAGTCGAATAACTGTTACAACAAGGGTTACCACTACCTGCACCACTCCTAGACGTGCTTAAAAATTCTCCCAATAACCAACCACATATACCTCCTCAAGATCATCTCCCATAGAATTAGCAAACCCAAGATGCAGCCACATATGACCAGTTTAATCGAGCCGAACAAAATGGGCTTCAAAATGAAGTCAAACCTCAAGAGAAGCCCAACACTTATGAAGAGGCTCTTATCAAAAGGCTTGAAAATATAGAAGCCCTTATATGCAAATTCAATCGTGGAGATGACATGATTAATATCCACAAACTCTCCATGTATGCAGAGGTCCGTTTGCCCTACAAGTTCATAATGCCACACTTAGACAAATTCAATGGGACCACATGCCTAAAGACCTATCTCAAGGTCTATGCTCGAGCCATGCAACCACTAGGGGCTACAACTAAATGATGGCTCAAATGTTCCACCAAACCCTCATTGGGGCAGCTCTCCATTCGCTTTTGAACTTAGGAAAGTCCACATCTGAAAATTGGAAACAACTCTACAATGCCTTTGTCAAATAGTATAAGTACAATAACGAGCTGGACATCATACTCAGTGACCTTGAGACCACCAAGCAAAAACCTAACGAGACTCTTTTAACTTTCATTACCCGATGGAGGGCCAAAGCAGCCCAAATGATCAATAGGCTGAGTGAAGCCGAACAAGTGCAAATGGTAAAAAATAATTTGTTTCCCATCTACCGTGAATCAATATTTATCCACTACTTTGGGACTTTCAAAACTCTTATAGGGGTTGGAATCCAAATCAAGGATGCAATTAATGATGGAACATTGAGGAAGCCTACACAAAACATCAAGCCCAATAACTTAGAGATTGCAGTCAATGTTTTAACTCCACAACAGCCTTTCTCTTGGTCTGTTAGTTCAACCACCTCGCCGCCACCAAATTCACCCCGAAGACGCCCATCAAGGTTATTCTCAGAATTCTCTACATCATTGAACAAAGTTTTTCAAAAGCTTTGCGAAGAAGGGCATCTCCAACCTTTGGATCCTCCGCCCATTCCAAACCCAATACCCAAGAGCTATGATTTAAGCAAGAATTGTGCCTACCATCATTGTGCGGGCCACTCCACTAATCATTGTACCATGTTAAGACATGCTATCCAAGATTTGATTGATGAATAAGCCATTGGGCCTCCTCTTTCAAGGATCAACCAAGATTATTCCACAATCAAGAATGAGGAGCTTTCTAAGCCAAAGATCATTCTTTTATTCTTCATGGATAACTTCTATATGTCTTTCCTCATCTTTTAATAAAGATTCTCTTAAGATAATTTTAACAAAATGTTTGCATGATTCATTTTAATTCTTTAAGAAAATGAATGTCATCAAATTCACAATAAGATTGGATGTGTTGAATCTGAACATAATCAAAACTTCATAAATCATCTTGTTTTTCTCATTAATCACTAATTCATCCATTTGTTTCAAAGGCATCTTATTTGATTCAATCACCATATAAAAAAGATAATCATGACCCTAAGTAGACATCAACATCATGAGTTTAAAAATGTAACTGTTTCCTAAAAATAAGCAATTCCAAGGATAGGAGGCCATCACTTGGCAAACCAAAGCTATCCTATCACCCATATCAAGATATCCACTTGAAAACCCTTTGAACATGATTGATTAGCCTTTCTTTGTTAAATCTATCTACCAAACCTTGGGAAGGAAAGCCTACTATGTGTGCACTCTCTCAATGCCTTCATAGAAGAATCAAATAGCAAAGATAAGAAACATCTTTGTCCCATAAGAAAGAAAACATTTCCAAGAAAAAAAATGAGAAACAATCATTAGAGAATAATCAAAACCAAAGAGAAAAAACATCATTACCTCATGAAGGAAAACATTTCCAACCAAGGAAGTAACAAAACGACTATCAAAGAAGAGTCAAAAAGAAAAGGAAAGAAAATCTTGGCTTCATCAAAAGAAGTACTTTCCAAGCAAGGAAGCAAAAAATCAATCAATCAAGCCTTGAATAGCTCAAAGAACTTCAAATGAACAATGAACTATATTAGACCTGATTCTCCAAAAAAGAGATACGTAGGCAGCCTAAGAAGTCACTTTTGGCTCAGTCATGCTAAGAATGGACATGTACATTAAGGTCCTATAAATGAACAGCATAAACATTAGTGAGATGCATACAAGGGGGTTGGTACTATGAACACAAGTTTTTTAGGCCTTATATACCTTCCATTTAGTAAACCTTACCCTAGCCTATGTTTCGTCCCTAATACTAAGACCATCTTGAGGTCTTTCTTGCTTAAGTAAATTTTCATATTTCAACTGAGAACTCTTTCAAAGGGTCTTACAAATATATGGGTCATGTAACAAATGATTTTAGATAAGTGGCTTCCTCCTTACCTGTTTGCACCACATTACTTCTTCATTCTTCACTCATTTTTTGAAGGAACTCATCAATGGACTCCTTACCTACTTATTTGCACCAAATTGCTTTCTTATTTTATAAAGTAATTCATCCTTGCTTCACAAGGGACTCCCTTATGCCTTGTTAATTCTAAGAGTAAATCATACAATTTTTCCTAATCAAGGGGCTCATTCATGCCAATATAAAAACATTTTTTTCCATTAAAGGGTTCCATTTCACCTTTTTAATACCTTAACAACTTTTCCCACATCATAGGTAAAGTCTCTATCACTTTGGTTCACCCAAAATTTCTTTTATTTAATGATTTCATCCAACATGCTCGGTTAAACACAATTTGTTGTGAAAAATAATGATTCTAATTTTCTCAAATGATCAAACTAAATTATGCTCAAAATAAATACTTTAAAATTTTTAAAGGAATCTCCCAAATCATTTGGAAGGGCAAAAATGATTTTATCCATGAACTTGAAGATAAATCTTTAGCTGATTAAGTCTCCTAAGCCTTCATAGCCTCCATTCACAGCTTGAGCAGATTTTTCTTAATCATCTTCAAAGATGGGAAGGCTCACCATTCAAAACCAAGCAATGGTTCTTTTGACCTAAACAACCAACTTGATTACCAATGATCTAATGGCTAGTAGAGTCCAAGCCAAAAGTCAGAATTTTCTCTAAATGAAAAATCTTTTTCAATAAGTGTAAAAAAAACATGTTTCACAACATTTTCTCTCATTCAATGAGAACATTTCTTTACTCTTATCTAAGTTGAGTACATTCTTTTCACTCTTATTTGAGTTAAGTATATTCTCCTTACTCCTCTTTAAGTTGAGTAAATTTTATATTCCTCTAGCTGAGGTAAGAGTTCTTCATTAATATGATTTTTTTATACTTTTCCACACTCCTATCTAAGTTGAGTTCTACCTCCTTCTATCTAGGTCAAGGCTGCTTCTTGCATATCTTGTCTCTCGTCCATCTCGACAAACGTCTAAGGACGTAATCCATCTAGGAAAGAAGAAACCATCTGAAGACATAATCCATCTAGACAAAAAATGATCTAAAAATGTAATCCATCTAAGAAAAAATTGTCTGAGGACGTAATCTACCTAGGAAAACGTCTGAGGACGTAATCCAACTTAACAAACGTCTAAGGATGTAATCTATCTCAGCAAAATGTCCGAGGACGTACTTCATCTTAGTAAACGTCTGAGAACATAATCCATCTTGGCAATCCGTCCTTTATGGACACAATCCTATGAAAATTCTATTAAGATAGCATTCCCTTTAGAAAATATCCTGTTATGATAGTATTCATCTTAGTTAAGTCGTACATTGCATTACCATCCTATTATGATAGCATTTATTTCAGGTAAGTTATCCATCGCATCACCATCCTGTTAGGATAGCATTCCTCTCAGATAAGCCATCTATCGCATTATCATCTTGTCAAGATAGCATTCCTTTTAGGAAAGTCATCTGAGGACTCATTTTATTAGCCTATTAGGATAATATTCTTTTTAAGAAAGTTGTCTGAAGACACAAATTCATTATCTTGTTAAGATAGCATTCTCTTTAGGTAAGTTGTCTGAGGACACATTTTATCAGCCTATTAGGATAGCATTCCTTTTAGGAAAGTTGTTTGAGGACACAAGTTTATTATCTTGTTAGGATAGCATTCCTTTTAGGTAAGTTGTCTAAAAATGCATTTTATCATCCTATTAGGATAATATTCCTTTTAGGAAAATCGTTTGAGGATACAAATTTACCAGCCTATTAGGATAGTATTCCATTTAGGAAAGTCGTCTATCACATCACATTTTATCATCCTGCTAGGATAGCGTTCCTTTCAGGTAAGCCATCTATTGCATTTTCTCTTACCAACCTACTAGAATGGAATTTTCTTGTTGGGAAAATGTCTGAGGACATAAGATCATCTTATGGGAACATAATCTCATGAAAGACTTGTTAGGATCACATTTATTATCAATTAAGACTCCGAAGAGTCATTTTCAAGGGCATAACCTCACAACAGTTCTATCGAGATGAATCTTTTTAGAGAAAATTCGGTAAGGATAACACTTTTTTTGCTAGTCACGAATTACAAACAGTCTGATTTGCCTGAGGGTGATACGTAGGGATCTCATAAAGGAATGAGTCTCACCACTTCAAAATCACAATGAAGGTTAAAATGGTTGTCTTTTTTTTCTTGCATTGATGTTCACTTGCTTACAAGTTTCATCAATGAGGGGCTTTTTGTAAACATCTTATTTTGTGACCCTTAATTAAGTGGTAGAGTCTTAGTTCCATTAAGACTCACCTAACAGAGTCCTATTCCACTAGGACTCTCTTACCAGAGTCCTAGTTCCATTAATGCTCCTCTTAACAGAGTCCTATTCTCGCTAGGACTCTTTTGTCAGAGTCCTAGTTCTATTAGGACTTCTCTTCACAGAGTCCTATTCTCGTTAGAACTCTCTTCCAGAGTCCTAGTTCCATTAAGGCTCCTCTTGACAGAGTCTTATTCCTACTAGGACTCTCTTACTAGAATCTCAGTTTCATTAAGACTCCTCTTGACAAAATACTACTCCCGCTAGGACTCTCTTGCTAAAGTCTCAATTCCATTAGGACTCCTCCTAATAGAGTCATATTTCTGCTAGGACTCTCCTGCCAATGTCCCAATTCCATTAGAACTCTTCCTAACAGAGTCTTATTCCCGCTAAGACTCTCCCGTCAAAGTCTTAGTTCTATTAGGACTGCTCTTGACAAAGTCATATTCTCGCTAGGACTCTCCTACTAGAGTCTCAGTTCCATTAGGACTCTTCTTGACAGAGTCTTATTCTTACTACGACTCTCCTAACAAAGTCCTAGTCTAGGTAGGACTCTTCCCAATAGAGTCTCACTCCCCCTAGGACTCTTCTAACAAAGTCCCAATCCAAGTAGAACTCTTTCTAATAGAGTCTCATTCTCGTTAGGACTCTCCTAACAAGGTTCCAGTCCAAGTAGGACTCTTCTTGATAAAATCTTACCTTGTTTAGGACTCTTCTACCCATCGAAGGGCATTTTGGTAATTTGGCACCTTTTTGCCCACTAAAGGCATTTTGGTAATTTTAGCACAATCCTACCCTCAGAAGGACTTCCTAGTTACTTGAAGGAAATTTTTGTAATTTTCATGTCATTTTATCCACATGGGGGTAGTTTGGTAATTTTATCCCTTTGGTGATGAATTGGGGGTAATTTGGTTTTTTCACATATCTTATGTTAATCTAGAAATTCTCCACCGAATTGAGGGTAATTTGGTAATCTTGAGTGATAGTAGTCTATTTAGGCTCAATTAGGACTTTCTACTTTTAGAGTTTCTATAAATCTGGTTGTTTGATATTTTCTCAAATGGAGATATGTTGAACCTAAATGTTTTCATTTTATAGTTTATTTTTCATTTAAATTCTATTTCTCTTTTATCTTATTGGCTCTTGCATGTAGATATCAATTTTATTGATTCATGCATTGTCATAATTATTTATTAATTCATTTAGTTAGGATAATTATTCTTATTTAATTTTTTATTTATTTAACTAGATAATTATCACTCAAGACATGATCCTAACCCTCTATTTTAGGATTTCATCTTAGGCTCTTGGATCAAATCTCTATATTTTCCTATAAATAAAGCCTCTAGGCCATCTATTTTAGGGACACAAAAATATACGAAGGGAATATGGTTTCCAAAACCTTACGTTGTTAGGTTAATTCTAGGGTTCTCTCTGCAAGAACCCTCCCTCTCTTGAGGTCGAAGCCCTATCGAAGTGACAACCTTTCTTCATAAAGCCAGTCAGAGTGACGCTTTCCAAATCCAAAAACAAGTCGAAGATCTTCCCAACTACCATGACTAAATAAGGTACGCTCTCAAACCCTTAACAGCTTCTTTTTCTTTATATCAAGTTGATCTCACCTCTTTTATCACTTAAAAGAGGGTAAATTGAAAAACTGCATAACTCTGATTTCATTTTCTGAACGAATATGTAGGAAGCCTTTAGGCCTGAGTCAGATTTATTTCTTGTCTTTTTTGTTCTATTTTTACTTCTTTATACCAGATTCTTTATTATTTGTTTCTTCTATACTCACATCTCTTTTTTTAGTTTTCGAGGCCGATCCACTCGAATCGGGTGAGGTCAGTGCCTAACACCTTCCCACTCTATACCTTAGCTCCTAGATCCATATTTTCTTTGGTTTTTGCTTTTTATTTTAGTGCTTTATTTATTTGATCCATGTCAAGAAATCTTTAGAATGTAATTAAGAGACGAGATGATATAAATTTTGATTATTTCATTCCTTTTCAAATTCCTTTTAATTGTGTTCTATTGTAACGGGTTTACTTGTTTCTTACCCAAAAACAAGCTGACAACTCCTCAACTTCTCTATCCTCCATAAGAGGCATTCCTTCTCCTTGAAGGAATGAAATAACCGGGATCCTTCTAAATTCATAAAAGGGATTAACATCCTTTCCTTTTTTTTAGTGTTGGCACCCACATTTGGAACTAAACAATGAGTGTGTAAAGAATTTAACCACATTATGAAAGACACATGTAGTGTCTCCTAGTAGTAGGTCAATGATTGAGATGAGGGAATGTCCTAAGTTATTGATGTGTATATTTGTTACATGATTGACATGATATATTTATCTAGATCATTTGATATCTTGCCATTGCATTATTAGTATGGTGCGACTATTATATTGAATGCTATGATATTGGATATTTGTATGGTGGTTTTGGATGCATGTGATTGCCATGTTAATGCTTATCATGATTTTTATTTTTGTCATGGCTATATATGACTATTGTTGCTTCTGTATCTAATTGTTTATCCAATACCCTCTCTTATAATCATTATTGTGGACTTGATGATGTTGTTAGTTGTACTGTTAACCATACCTGAGTACTGTGAGATTTGAGTGGATATTGATATTGATGAGTACCGTTTGTAGTATGGATTGAGATATTGAAATTATGAAAAAAAACACCTATGGAAAAAAGACTTAGGATGGGAATTGTCACGTCTTTTGTGTGATCTTGACTATGGTGAGATTTCGCTTTACCTAGAGTTCCATTTATGATAAGAATGGTGTCTTCCCTCAACTTGCGAGCCTTAAACCTGCACAGGTAGGCATTGGTTTCCATCAGTTCAGTAACTCGTAAAGCACATAAGCTTGTCGAGAGCTACATTAAGTGGATACTCATGAGACTAAGATTATTGAGATAATGGAATTATTGTAAATAAGACTTTATCCCTTTTTGCTGCAATTGAATTATTTGAGATTATTTTCCTTGACACACATGTAATATTTCTTTATAATTATTGATGGATTGTTTACTGCTAGTTTGTGATACTATGGCATTTGCAGATTGTTGCTTAGCTGTGAATATGTACATTATCCTTGTGGCTTTGAACAGGAAAAGGAAGTGCTTCGTTGGGTTGATAAGCTTATACTTACACCTTGTGATTGGTTGTGTGTTTATTATATACATTGTTCTTGTGGCATTAAAATAAGAAATGGAAGTGCTTCGTGAAATTATACGTTTTTACTTATGTCATGTGTCCAACCTCCGTATACCGACTACTTGATCATTATTATGAAACTACATATAGTGGTGTCATACCTTCTTGGTGCTGGTACTTATGCTTATACTTAGTATATGTTGATAGTGTGTGTTTTGATGCATACGGGATTTTAGGGTGTGTTCTCTTTGGCCTTGCATTAGTGTTGGACATGCTGCTTGTTTGTGTATTTTGGAAAACCCTATTAAACATTATGGCTCACCTCTATTATTCATGGGAATAGCAAGTATCGACTTGATGGATGACTGACAGGAAGTAGTGAAAGATGGACTGAAGTCATTGCATATCATTTAGTTACCTTCATATACTTGTTCATTTGTATTTATTAAGGGTGTCTGTATCCCTTTAAACTATTGTTGTATATGTTATGTATATATTGGACTATACAGTCAGCTCTGGACATACTTTATTATACATTACATTTCGATGTTAGGCATAGTGCCCTTGAATGTAATCAACTTATTAAATCTCATTATGGGACTTGAACAAATCTAATTAGAAAATCGAACCGAAATCAATTAAAAGAAATTATTTTTAAAAAAATAAATAAATGATTGGCTTGAATTTCATGTATTTATCTAGGATTATTAGTCTTAGTCTAGTTCTGTTAACATTGCTCAAATTTATCAGTGACTCACCGCAAAACTTTTTTTTTCCCGTCTTCATGGAGCCTAATCCACGCAATCACTGGTCAATATTTCAGCAGTATTAAACAACACCCTGTACCAACCCAAGAAGCCCAAATTCTCCAAGAACAAGTCCTTTTACTTGCCCAAAAAAACACGTTTAGAAGACTCAAAGTTCAAACCACCCATACTTGTCTCTTGGTGATGGCCGTGAAAGCTTCTCTAGACCCACGTCTTATTTCTCAATATGCATTCACTTCCCTTCAATTTCTTGCGACCCTCGGAAGAAGTTATTGCAAAAATGTTTGATTTCCGATCTCTTAACCGTGCCAAATTGCCAATTTTCTCCACCATCTCCTTCGCCGCGATTTTCTTATTAATCATATTCGCAGACAGTTTCATCTCCAATCTTTCCCTCCATTCGGTTGCCTTTGGAACTAAAAGAACTCCCCAACAGGAGCTGCAGACTCATAACAAGCAAAAGCTGAAGTCAACTTCAACACAAAAACCACTGCTTTTGGTGAAAGAAGAGGTTGAAGTATCATATGGTGAAGTTCATAATCATTTGGTGCCTCCTTTCAATGTCAGCCGCGAAGAAAGAATTGCTTGGTTCAAGAGAAAGTTTCCCGAGTTTGAGATATTCGAGTCATCTAGGTTGACAAGCCAATTTGACAGTCGAGTTAGAGAGTTTTTTGGCCATGGGTGTGAGATTCAATTCTTTATGACATGGATATCACCGGCGAAGTCATTTGGACGGAGAGAGTTTCTGGCCATGGAGAGCCTGTTCAAAGCTCATCCTCGTGGATGCTTGACGATTCTATCTAAAACTATGGACTCTGTAAGCGGGTATAGGATCTTGGAACCGCTGCTTGAGCGTGGATTTAGGGCTCTTGCAGTCACGCCGGACTTGTCTTTCCTGTTCAAGGACACGCCGGCTGAAGCATGGTTCAACGATATCAAAACTGGGAAAAGGGACCCCGGTGAAATTCCCTTGGCACAGAATCTATCTAACCTGATCAGGCTTGCGATTCTATACAAGTATGGAGGTATTTACTTGGATACAGACTTCATCGTTCTGAAAGATTTTTCAGGTATGAGAAATTCAATTGGGGCACAAAGTATTGATGCGTATGGGAACTGGACAAGATTGAACAATGCAGTGCTGGTTTTCGACAAGAATCATCCACTGCTGTACAAGTTCATAGAGGAATTTGCCTCAACTTTTGATGGGAATAGATGGGGACATAATGGACCCTACCTTGTTTCTAGAGTGGTTGAGAGATCATTAGCAACAAAAGCACTGTACAATTTTACCATCTTGCCGCCAATAGCATTTTATCCTGTGGATTGGAGTCGGATACCAGGGTTTTTTGTCCGCCCAAATACTTGGACTCAAACAAAATGGGTGGAAGCCAAGCTGCTTCAGCTAAGCGGCGGGGCGACTTATGGGGTGCACCTTTGGAATAGGCAAAGCCGCGGATTGAGAATTGAAGAGGGAAGCATCATAGGCAGATTAATCTTTGATCACTGTATCATTTGCAAACACATTTATATATAGTTGTTCAAAAAATCCTTCAGCTATGTTGGTTTAATTTGCTGCTTGAGGATGTAGCAAACTAAAACAGAAAGGAGGATCATCTTATTCAGATTCATATAGCTAGAATCATGCCTGCTAGAAAAAGATTTTATATGTAGAATCGGTAAAATGCTTACATCACATATAACAATAATCAATTTACTATACATCAAAAATATTATAAGAGTAAGAAACTCCCAAAAATCCAAAATTTTCTTTTTATCCCAATAACGATTTTCTACTTATAAGTCAAATGGTAAAAATAGTAATACACTTATATAAACACGTTATAAGATAAGAGACAAAATGGATTAAAAAAAAAAAAACAAATCCATGGCAATTGTGAAAAACTTAGACAACCTATTTTTCAAATCGTCTCGGGTTGGAGATAGTCATCAAAATTCCAATTGAGTTCATCACAATCATCCAACAATTTATGCCTCAAGAGATATTCATCCATTCCACGATTCTATTTTTAATATTTTCTTAATTTGTTCCTCCTTTTATTAATGAAAATAAGAAAATTTCCACTTTGTGAAAGTCAGAGGTAAGAATAATTGTTTTTCAGGGCGTATTTAGTACAGTGAATTTGAAATTGTTTGTTTCTAATGGAAGGTGTTTGAATGTGATCCATTGGTCTGCATATGCACGTTGATATCAAAATTTCCTACCAAAGATCAGATATAATAGTCTGCCCCAGCCTTGGCAATTTCCTAAATGACTTTGTACGTTCTGGTCAACCTACGCTCGCTAATTCTTGTCTTCCGTCCATCCACGAAGCTACGCTGTTAGGCCAACCCACCTTGACCAATGACCATCACTTCGAGTTCTAGAATCAATTCGTCCATCATCTGTAAAGCTGCCACACAATTGACTAGGCTTCATGATCGGTTTGTGGGATGAGAGTCTCGTGGATAATAATCCCTTCTGACAAGCGGAGAATGTGGGATGAGAGTCTGGTGGTTAACAAACCCTTTTGACAAACGGAGAATGTAAAGAATTTTAAGAGAATGATAACTCCCCAACTCAGTCCTAATTCGTTTCAATTCATTTACTAATTAACAAATATAAATAATTTGTTTAATTAGTAAGTTATAAATAAATTAAGTAATAAAAAATTTATCAATCTATTAGATTAATACGGATTGAATATAAAATTAACTAGAAAAGAATAAAATAATATAAGAATATATATATATATATATGTATCTCTTTTTTTTTATGACATATACATCTCCATTTAAAAAAGAATAAAATCGTATAAGAATATATATATATATATATATATATCTATTTGAGAAATAACAAAATAGTAAAACTTGTACCATGAATTATAAAACAAAATTAATATTTAGAAAATATAATTCAACATCACCATATATATAAAAAAAAACACAAATCAAAACCTTGTGATCTAAAGTAAGTTGAATTGGTCTTTGTTAGGAGCTTTAGATACAGTTTTTCTCTATAAACAATAGTTGGCATCATGATCCACATCAGAAGATATTCAAAAAAGACTACTATTATTGATGTCATTATCCTTGTGCAAATGGTTTTGGTTCCTTCATGTGAAGGAGATTCTCTCTTCACCACCATTGAATATTCCCCATTAATTTTCTAATTGTATTCTTAATTTTTGTTGGGTTTTCAAGATATCCAAAATAAAACAACTATTGTGATTAATTAGAAATAATGTTTATTCCATTAGGGTAAAAAAATGGGTTGGATTCGGGTAAACTCGACCTGTCACAATTCGGAACTCGGTCTATGCGGACAATTCGGAACTCGGTCTATGCGGATTAGGGGTCCGTGATCGATCACTAAAGCCTTTCAATGATCATAACACATTTCTAATTACCATTTAGTCAAAACACAACAGAATAATTTCTTTCTTTTCTTTAAACATCTTTTTCATATTCATAAAGTAAGCTACACAACCTCATCAGTCAATTAAATATTGTCTCTGAAGGATATAACTTCAATGTCACAAAGCAGTGTTGAGTAGTATAACATTACACAACGTAATTCACAAAATCCAAAACCATTTTATCTATCTTCAGTCAATGACTCATCAAAAAGAATTCGCTTCGTCCCTTAAGTACTTAGTTTGCATCACTTGAAAATGAGTAATGTCTAATCCTTACCTAAAAACATGGTAAACATCTGTAATGAGCTCGATGGCTCCGTGAGAATCTATAACATGCCAAAGGTTTCAAAACTACTATGTAGTTCTATATTGAAATGTCTATACTCATATAGAATTAGAATACGTTATATCAAAAGACGATAGTTCAAAGAAATCAAATTCATTTTCAATAGATCTTAGTTTAATCACAGTCGTAAATTAATAATTAATAACATAGTTTAATCATAATAATGATTCAATAACATAGTTCGATAACAATGGTCCATATTACAGTTTAATCATAGTCATGGTTTAATAACAATAGTCATAGTTCAAATCAATATCATGGTTCAATCTTAATCATAGTTCGATAAACAATTTCATAGTTCAATGATCAATATCGAAGTTCAATAATTCGTAGCCATAGTTCAATAAATTAAAATCATAGTTCAATGAGTCTTAGTTCGATGATTCAAAGTTCAATCATAGTTCATATTCGATATTCATAAAGTTCAAGCCAATAAATTCCTCTTCTATGGCCAATAAATTAGAACCTCGTTGATTGAGATTGATATTTGATAAAACTAGTTCAATAATGCCTTTTTGTGCGGCTCACCACCAATATACCCCGTGGTTAAGGTTCGATAAAGTCACAATATATTTAATAATGACCAATCATAGAAAATTCCATGACCAACAAATTAGAACCTCGCTAACTGAGATCAATATTCGATAACTAGTTTGATAATGCCATCTATACGGCTCACCACTAATATACCCCGTAGTTAGGGTTCAATAAAGTCACAATCTATTCAATAATGACCAATCATAGAAAGGTGTTTCATTAAAAACATTAAAATCATATCCAAAATCAATAATCATCAATAACAAGCTCCGATATCCAAATAAGAGTTCTATAACTAGTATTTAGTCAAAATAATTCAGGGATCTATAGGAAACTGTATAGTATTTAGAGTACCTTACAAAATATTTTCTTAAATCAAGGAAGACAATATAGATATCGATGAATCATTCAAAACATATACTAGGTACAATATATCTGTTATCAAGGTCATAAATGAAATGACAATATATATCGATAAGTCATTCAAAACGATATTAAATGAAAGGTGTCTATCATCAAAGTTATAAAAGAGTTCAATATTTATATCTATAATAAAATCTATCTTAAACATGACATGAAATACTCATAAGGCATCTATTATCAAAATCATAAAAGAGTTCATTATTTATATCTATAATAAAGCCCACCTCAAACATAACATGAAAAACTCACCTGAAGTCCAAAAGTTTTTACCCAAAAATCCTTCCTCTAGTTGAAGGTCCCTATAATCACAATTCAAGGTCTTGTTGCATTCTTGTTTAAAGCATCACACAATTTAATTGTTAACTTAAAGCTATTTCTATTCTAATTACCCTCTGTCAGTAGCTTCATTAAGTCTAAAAGACGTATCGGTCATTTTTTAGTTTGTTACCAGGTCTTATTTTCCCCAAAAAAATATCACTATTAGGTCCAAAGTGTCGAAGATAATCGGTTTAGGCTTTTCCAGATCTAAATTTGCGTACCTATAGTTTGTTTTAAGCTTAGGGGCATTTTCATAATTTTATGCTTTTACGTGTCATATTTTTTAGTACTTCGTTTGCTAAAATGGACTCCGCCATTGAGTCCGAATTGTCCAAAATAGTCAACATAGACTCCTTCTTATATTTAATTAGCTTCGGGCATCATTAAGAGTAAAATGGTAATTTTTGTATTTTACGTGTCTAAATTTTTTAGATTCTATCTCATAAAACGGACCTTGTTGTTGGGTCTAGAATATCAAAAAAAGTTAAATTACACTACCATTTTATTTTATTTGGGTAACGTGACATTTTACTATAATTAAATTAAGTTAATTATTTAATTTAATATTATATATATTCTGTTAATATAATAACACAAATGCCACGGTAGCATAGTGGCACACGTGTGGGGATTTAGGATCTCACATGTGTGAGGTCTCTATTTCGAGTCTGGGGAGTTGCGGCTCCCTTTTATTTTTCTGATATTCATAATGCCAAACAACAGATAAAAGGGCAAAACAAGGATAGGATATCCCAACCTCGTATGGGTTATTAAATTAGAGCCCTAACCTCGTAGCCAAACAAACCTAATTTTCATTTTTAAAATTAAAACCCTTAAGCCTAAACGACGTCGTCCCACTTATCCGTGTATGCGATTGGCCGGGTTCGACCCGAACCCGAACCCGAACCTGAAACCGACCGACCCATTAACCCATCATTATTCATCTTCTTCCCCACGTCACCCCCGTCATGTTGCCCTAATTTCAAAGATTTCAATCTATATTTCGTGACTTTCGTTTTAATAAATTATCACTTTTATTTTTATTTTTTAAAATGACAACGACACCCTTTACCCATTAAAACCATCACAACATCACCATCATTTTCGGATCTCCGAGTCTCAATCGTCGACTCCCAATGACACTAAGTACTACGTCATGGTAAAACATCCAATTAGTTGAGGAACTGAAAAAGCACAAAGCAACAAAATCACACTGCCACCCATTTTATTTTTTTGGAAAAGAACAAAGTGAGAGATGGGTGTGTGCCTTGAAGGCCTAACCAGGTGGGTGGGTGGGCATTTTTTTTTTGTAATCATTAAAGCCAGAGTGAAGGGAACTCACTTTTAGTACTGCCTAGTGACTCGGTAAAAAAAAAAAAAAAGTAATTAAGTTTGTTAAAAAAATGTAATAAAAAATATTTGTATAAAATGGTGATGGTAATAACTCGAATTCATTGTTTTTTAAATTTTATGCATTGGTTGAACCAGTGATGTCCAGGTACACACACGATCAAATTTAAATGATAATTGGTTTAGGGAATAAAAAAATTAATTAAAATTGGTTTGTGTCAATTCACTAAAATAGATTTGAATTTAAAAAACAAAATAACTAATTATCATTCACCCCAAATATTAGTACATTTGAATAATATTTTGTTATCATTAAAATTACTGAGATACTTTAGTTGAAAATTTTTAGGGCTAATAATATTCTTGAATCTGTGAATAATAATTTGTTATTAGACAAATTTTTTATTTTAAAACATAATTAACTTTCTATTTCATTGTTATATTTTTTGTTTTTCTTTCTTTTGTTTTATTTGCAAATAAATGAGGTGGAATTAATAGAAAAATTGAAAAATTTTCAAACATTAATTATTTGTACCTAAAGTTCTTATATATATATATATATATATATATATATATATATATATATATATATAGTAACCTCTTATTTTGTTTACATTCAATACATAAAGTCATATATCCCTAAAAATTTATGTTAATATTATTTGATCTCCAACTATTTATTCCATACTATAAGAAATAAAATAAAATAAATTTATGACTCTTTAATAGTAATTAATTACTATAAATTTTGTTAAGTTTGTTCAATGTTACTTTTTTAACTATAATCAAATTTTATTATTTGAATGGTTAACTTCTATTTAAGTATTTTCTATTATAATGTCCATTCTATTTGATTTAGTCGTATTATGATACTATGTTTCTAAAATTTAAATTATAGATTTGTTTGCGGACACAAAATAACATTAGTAAATATATAGATGTTATTTATTTATTTTTTTTTGTATTTTTTATGTAGGAATAAGAATGTTATTTTTATTGATTTAATTTCTTATTAATAAAATAGATTGTTTGAAAATCATGAATTAAAATAATAATTAAATTACTTTATATTATTTTTTAGCCAGATGATCGTCTGGATGTCTAGGTGGTAGATTTTTGCCACCACAGCTAAGACCATGTGTTGGAATTTAACGACTGTGGGGTGGATCGACAAAGGATATTCTGGTGCAACTTATGTGGATCAGACTAAGTTTTCATTTTTGTGATAGTCCCACTCACCTTTTAAGCTCTAACTAATAAGACTCGGCACAGAAAGGACTCAATCTCAAACTGATAAGACTCGGAGCAGAAAGTACTCGATCTCAAGACACTTAAATTTTATCTTTAACGTTTTTACTGCTTAACTATAAATTCATATGGTTAGTTTAGGACAATATTTTAAAAATCAAACCGGACCAAATTGGGCAATCCAACCTAAAAAATGGGAAACCGGTACTTAGCCCGGTTAATATGCAAAAACCATTTGAGTTGAAAAATCGTGAAATTTAAGATAAACCACCAAAACGGGCTATATTCATTTGAATCATTTACAATTCCAAAAAATCAGACGGTTCATAAACTATTTAACTCATTCCAAGTTTCCAACATATCACACTGTTTACATGTGTAAACTGGCCATATGTATAAGATATTATTAACTACTCAAAAGTCACATTGAATGCTCGGACGGCTTTCTATGTTTTGATTATTCAAACTTAAAAATTCAAATTTAAAAGTCACTGAAGTTTTCCTTTTGGGAGGCGGACGCCTAATTCTAAGAAGTTGGTATCATTATATAGACTTTCAGTTTTACAACTTTCCACAATCTATCTGATGTGGGACCATTGAAGCTCTGTTAACCTAAAATTTGAATGCACTTTTATAAGTACACGGAGGCTTCAACTATATCATGTTCGTAATTCATACCATTTTTTTTTTTTCACTTCTTCGGTCTCCTTTATTAAATTATTTTGATTAGTGAATTTAATCACAATTCTTAGTATATTTTAATTTTGAATAAAAAAAATTAATAATTTTATTTATAAAAATTATCGTATAAACATGCAGATTTTTGTTTTTTTAATGAGTAATTTATTATATATTATTTGAGATTTTTCATATTTTAAATTGTTTTACATATTAGTAAATATTAATAATAAATAAATTTATTACGTAATTGTGATATCACCGTCTGATTACGATTAATTGACAGTTGAATCAGTGGTCCATAATTTAATTTTTTTTCTGATTCGTCAAAAGGTCTGATTTTCAAAATATTGGTGTGAAAAAATAGATTTGCTATTTGTATCATTCGGCCAGTCTAGTACCGAACAGGCCTAAAAGAAAGATCCACACGAGATACTATGGTTGGGTCCGGCCGACATCAGTCCATAGGTTCCATGCCTATTAATGAGTCGGGCGGGAGAGAGAAGAGGGTCCACAGAGATGGCAGGGGCTGCGTTTTGGGGCACAAGAGTGATGGAGATAGTGAAGAAGCACGACTCCGGAGGTCTGGTTTGGAAGAGAATAAAGCTCACTACCACCCGCAAAGCCAACGCCAAGAAGCGGCTTCTCCGTGTTTGGCAGGTCTCTCTCTCTCTATACAGACACACATACAAAATCGAACTTATGTTTTTTAGGGTTTATGCTTGATAGTCGGGGTTTTTATAATTTATAATTTAATGATTGTATGACTACTCTGTTTTATATGACAACTAAAATCACTCCGAGCTAGGGTTTTGCATTTGATAACATTAAAACATCACCTCTATCCAATGCACTGATATGTTGGCATTTCTTTCGTTGATTCAATAAATTTTTGTTTATATGTTTATTTGATTAGAGTGCCAATTATCAAAAAGGCTAAGCCGAACGTGTTTCTTCAGAATTTGAAGGCATTATTGTGAATCACCTAGCTCATAAAAATGTTGTGGAATCATTTGAAATAGTTTGAGATAATACATAATAATTTTTTTAAGTCCACTGTCCTCCAAAAGATATTCATGGCAAGCAGCACTACTACTAATTCTCGTTTGATAATCAGCTGGGCTCTGACCTTACTTTGAGTTGCTCAATCAGGACCCTAGCTTTATTGCAAGCCAAAAACGTTGATATTCTTTCTTGCAAGCCAAAAACCTTGATATTCTTTTTGATATTATAGTGAAACTGCCTGTCCTTGGGAACATCATAGCAACGGATAATTCTGAATCATAATAGATCCAGTCCAAGGGACAAATCAATATGAGATGATGTTTGGTTCTTATGAATTAGTGAATGGGTCCGCTGCGTGGTGAATGGAATGGTTCATCAATCGATTTTTCGCCTCGACTCCCTAAATAGGAAGAAGGGAACTTTACAAATAGGGGTAATTGTTAACTGTTTGAACATGCTGCCCACATGCAAAGGATTATTAAAGACAAGTCTATCACTTTCTTTAGGAACAGTTTTAATAGGGCAGAAGGCAAACCAGTCAATGATATTTGTGAATTGAGTGGTTCTTATTTGGAGAAGAGTCAACATAATAGCTAATAACATACAATGGATCCAAGTGTAAAATACAGGATTTCCAATCCTAGCATGAAAAGGAGGTGCTAGCATCAAGGTTTGAACCCAAGGGCATAAAAATAATTTTGATGATAGTAAAGCCTTGATGCACTTGTACTAATGGTTTTATGGAAAATGATAAATGTTAAATAAAGGTGCAGTCACGTTAAGGAGAAAAGGAAAGAAAAATGAAATCATATTAAGAAATAAGGAAAGAAATATGAAGCACTCATTACTCAAAAACCTCATCATAAAGAAGTGGATGCAAGTTCAAAGATGAATATTATCATGAAGATGGAATTAGAGTGTCATTGGGGTGTGAGAGTTCATGGGTACAATTTGTACAATGTTTATTTTATTGATTTACATAGCTCAAATTTTTAGGAATCATATCCTCACAAATGATTAAAAGTTCTTAGGAATTGACATAACTTTTAAAGCATTTTAAAATGAGTTATTATATCACTTAGAACTTAATCTAATCATGAAAAGATTGAAATCAACTAACTCAATAAAAATGTAATTGAGATTTATAAGTCCAAGACATTGATTAGTTGACCATTTCATGGTAGCAATCAACTGAAGCATATATTGGTGAAGCCTATAATGACATTCGCCCAAAGCAGTTAACCAATAGGTAACATTAGTCGACTAAAGCTCAATTAATTGAATTGATGTATTGATTCTATTAGAATTAGTTGATTGAAGTTATATAGTAGTCGACGATATAACTAAACAGTCTCAACCAAAATGAGATTTATCATATTGTCAAGATCAATCGAGATAGTTGTCAATTGATATTCTTGAATAGTAAGTGAGATACACCTTTGTAAAAAGCAGTCAACTGAACAGATAGAACCAGACCATTATTGCTTTTGAACGTTGAACAAGAGAAATCATTCTAATAAAAGTAGTCGACCAATTGTTTTTGAACTAAAAATGAGTTATATCTTCTGTTAAAAACATTTGATCGAAACCAAATGTATAGTCGACAAGTGTATTTGAACAGAAAAGAGTAGTTGGCTAATCTTTATTTCCAGTTGATTGATAGTGCAAAACAAACAAATTTAATGGCTAATTCTAATGACTTTGTTCATGCATTTAATGCACTATAACGGTTAGATTTCAAGTGGGCTATAAAAATTGATCTATTTTGAGCTCATGCTCTAGAAATCAAAATAATCAACCGTGTCATTAGTGAGTTATTTATTGATCTAATGCTTATCAATCATTAGCTTTATTCTAGAATGAGCTTTCATTGTATATATCAGACTCATTGAGGAGTCACTTGTTGGAGTTATCTCATCTCATTTGAAGAAAAGAATTTGTAAAAGGGTGTGATATCCATACGTGAGTTTTGGGGGTTTTCACGTAAATGTTGGGTCTTCACCTATAACAAGATTGTAAAAGGGTGTATTATCCCTTGCAAGTTTTGAAAATTCTTGTGTAAAGGTTTGTTCTTCCCCTGGGAAAGAGATCGGTAGTGGATTTGAAACCTCAAGAAGAGGCCAAACCACGTTAAAAATGATAGAGTTTGAATCTTCTCTCTCTCTCTCTCTCTCTCTCTCTCTCTCTTCTTTACTTTATTGCATCATCATTGTTGAATGTGATTGAATGAACTATTGATATATTATCTTTGTATAAATTATATCAAGTAGAGATATCTTGAAAAGGTATGAAGTACAGATACTCTATTTTGGCTCACGTGTCCGTGTCGGACACCGAGACTCTTGAATACTTCTCGGCTAAGAAGCACAGACACTCTATTTTGGTTCACGTGTCTGTGTCGGACACCGACAGTCTCGGACACGTGTTTGGACACTTGAATCATGAATGTTGATGATTAAATGAAGAAGTTCTTTAATTTTTATTTAATGACTTTGTTATATTAATATCTTAATAATATTTTTTAAATTTGTGTGTTTTTATGTCAAGTTTAATTGAAATAACCATAGCCTTTTATTATATGGTCATATAAAAAATATAAAAAATTTATATATATTCAACGTGTCTCAAACTTGTCCGTGTCTCACTTTTTCGAGAAATAACGTGTCTGCTTGTCTGTGTTGTATTCGTGTCCATGTCCATATCCGTGCTTCTTATCTTCTTGGACACGTGTCCAAACACTTGAGTCATAGACGTTGATGATTAAATGAAGAAGTTCTTTAATTTTTATTTAATGGTTTTGTTATTTTAATATCTTAATAATATTTTTTTAAATTTGTGTGTTTTTATGCCAATTTTAATTAACATACATTAGGTTTTTATTATATGGTCATATAAAAATATAAAAAATTATATATATTCAACGTGTCCCGTGTCCGTATCTATACTTTTTAGTTGAAAAGTGTGCACATATATCCTATTCATCCCATTTTTAGGATATATCAATCTAAGCAACTAGAGGAAAACATATACTCAATTTAAAGTGAGTAAACTTAATTTCATGCTTGATCTCATAGACAGAAAATTTGCTCACTTCCTTTAGGAGGAGGGATCAAAGTCAACCTTACTCCCCTCATGCGAGTCAGAGTTTTGATGTCTCTACCACTATGCATATGGTGTCACCACTTCTGGACGAACATTTTATTTTTAAAGACACAATTGAATGAGGCTACAGAACCTTGGAGTTCTGCACTACAATTATAGCTTTTGAGATTAAAGTTCAATGTAGAAGGGTTGAGGGTTGGTTACAAATGGGTTAGATAGAGTTTTAAGGGGGAAAAACTCTTTCAAACTATTGTTCTAGAGTTGTTCCTATATTTGATTTGTGTGTGTGCGTGTGTGTGTGTTTTTTTTTTTTCAGTTGCTAGGGTTGGATCTTGATAGAAGGATTGATTGGACTTCATAGGCTTCTGGGTCGAAGAGAGTGGTTACTAGATCTATTTGCACAGGTAAATGTAGAAAAAAGCTTATATTTCTACCATCTCTATTTTAGTAATGGTGGACGGTTCTCAGGTGGAGTTCTTTTAGACTTCCAGGGGATTGAAGTAGAGGGACCCTTTATCTCCCTTTCTCTTTGTGGTTGTAATAGAGGCTTTTAGTGCTATGTTGGGTAGGGCAGTTGAGGATGGCCTAGTGAAGGGTTTCAAGGTAGCAGGATGATGGTGTTAGTTAGCTAGAGATTTCCCATCTGCTATTTGCGGGGGACACTCTTGTTTTGTGGGGTAAAGGAGAGAGAACTTTGTTTCATTCGATGTGTGTTTCTTTGTTTTTAGGTGGTTTCTGGTTTGTAGGTGAATTTAGGGAAGAGTGAAGTTATTCTAGTTGGGGAGGTTGGTGTGATGGATCAGTTGGCTAGTACATTGGGATGCAGAGTGGGGGCTCTTCCTTCTTCATATTTGGGTTTTTTGCTGGGGGCTTCTTCTAGATTTGTTGCTATTTGGTACCCCACTGTTGAGAGGTTTCACAGGAGTCTTGTTGGGTGGCAAGGGACGTACTTGTGAAAAGGGGGGAAGCTCACTTTGAGTAGGAGTACTTTGGTCAATCTTCCAACTTACTATATGTCGTTCCCTATTCCGACTACGGTAGTAAGGAGACTGGAAAATATTTAGAGATATTTTTGTGGGGTGGGGTGGAGAATGAGAATAAGATTCACTTAGTTAGGTGGGATTAAGTGGGTAAAATATGGGTGTAGTGAAGTGGGTTGGTTTCCAGGTGAGGTGGTGGGTCCTATGGGGTGTGGAAGCCTATTCAAAGGGGTGTGGAGGAGTCAGGAAGCTTGTCAAGTTCAGGTTTGGGGAGGGATGAGGGTTCTTTTTGGAGAAGACACTTGGTGTGGGGATATGACTCTAAAGGAGGATTGTGCTCATTTGTACGATATAGCTTCTTGCTGCGATGGCTTGGTAGCTGATTATGTAGCCGGGATGGTAGGGATGTGGTTTGGACCCTTGTTTTTAAGCGGCATTTTTTTGACTGAGAGGTGGAGAGGGTGGGAGAGTTGATGCATGTTATCCATAAATATGGTTTATTTCAAGGGAGGAAGGATTCTATGCAGGTGGACTTTGGACTCTCGTGGCCTCATCTTAGTTAAGTCTTAGTATCAAGAATTAACAGGGGAGGGACAAGTCAGCTTCCGTGGAGGATGGTGTAGCACCCTGGATTTCCTTCAAAGGTTGCCTTTTTCGTGTGGATAGCCTCGTGGGATGCTATTTTGACGGTGGATAAATTGTAGAAAAAGGGATTTTAGGTGGCTAGTATGTGTTATATGTGCAAGGATGAGCTAGAAACGGTTGATCATCTTTTGATTCATTGTCTAGTGGCTAGACATTTGTGTTGCCTTGTTATCTTTATCTTTGGTTTTTTTGAGTGATGCCGGCGAATTTGAAGGGGCTGCTCTCTTGCTGGGGAGGGATGAGGGTCATGAAGGAGATCAAAGCAATTTGGAGGATGGTGCTGCCTTGCTTGGTGCGGTGTTATATGGAGAGAACGCAATAGTCTAGTTTTTGAGGGGGTGCAAAACTACCCTTTTTGTTATGAAAGACTTCTTTTTACGTCTTTTATTTTTTGGGCTACCTACCCATTGTATGTAGGTGCTTATGTTGATTTTTTGGAGTCTTTGAGGCCATTATTGTAAAGCTCGTCTTTTGTACTGTTGGCTGTCCTCTTCTTGGTTGCCTTAATACAAATTTACTTCTCAAAAAAGTGTAGAAAAAAATGAAGTGAAGAATAAGAATCTATGGATTGGGTTACATCAAACTATCTTGAAGGGTTGAAAAATTTCTCCAAATTGCTCTTCATTGAGTTTGAAAGAGTACATGAGTAAATATTCACCATTGGAGAACTTTTATGCCTATTGTCATCAAGCATTCGTTTGAATGTATCACCTCTACCTCCTGAAGAGGAGGTTGAGGGTTCAAGTCTCAATTGGGACATAGTGGATGTGTGTGTCTTACCTATCAAAAAAAGAAAAAAAAAGAACTACTCAAATAAGGTCAACTATGCCTTTGTCCCAGGCTCTTTGCTGTCTGACTGCATGAATCTTGATATACCATTTTTGGTCATCTAAAGCCACATTTTTCTGTTGAAGCACCCCAAGGGTGATGCCACCACCAAGTTTGCAATAAGAAGAATGTATTCTAAAGCAAAAACAAATCATGAAATTTGGATCCTTCACCCTTGCCTCTTTCAATTTTATCTTTCTTTCCTTATTGACCAACTATAGATCAAATAAAGAAGTTAACTATTTATTAATTAAGGAAGTTAACTATTTATAAATTAAGTTAACTATTCAAAATAACTTATAAAAAAAGTTATCTCAAGTCACCTATCATATCTTCCCTTGATTCTGTCACCAGTTGATCTAAATCCACCATCCATGTGTTCCATGTAAATATCAATATAAAAATGTACTTTAATCAATTTCTAATTTCTTGGAGAGTAAGATAGTAGATAAATTGTACAGTTTCAACTCTCCATACCACAATCGTTCCCCCCTTTGCTTTTGGGTGTTGTAAATAAAATGACACGATAAATATAAAATAGAACACTGAGAAATAGAATCCAGTTATCACTTTCTTGCAACTGGTCTCCAATTATATCTTCTTTTTTTGTTTTTAATGACAAGCCCAATTGGGGATGAAGCGGTATTCATGCTAAAAAGACTAGAATCCAAGAAATTATTCTATGAGCCCGTAACACTATGATTTCAGTAGTATTGTCAAAGGGCATCACCTTGTCGCCTAGGCGATTTTCAATTGCATCGCCTTAACATGTTTTAGGTCAGGCGTCTTCAAAGAAGCGATGTTTAGGCGATCACCTTAAGCGAGGCGAGAGGCGACCAGGCGATAGCTTTTTTATTTTGTAACATATTTTACTTGTAGGTCTTTATGTTTATAGTGTTTTATGCACTTATTTAATAATTCTATAAAAGGCATATCAATACAAAAGAATATAGTTATAGTCTAGAAGTATTATTGTATTAATATAAGTATTATTAAACAAAATTGGGCTAATAAACTTTTAAATATTTGAAATGTTGCCAAAAATTCAAAGTTTAGGGAGTACTTTCAACATGAAAAAAAAAATTAAGTAGGAATTGATATTTCATCTTCTATTACTAGCAAACTATCATCATTTTTTCACAAAATCTGAGTCTGACCATAATAAAACATTTTCTTTCCATCAGCCAACTTGATCACCTCTATAGAAGTCTTCCTAACATACTAAGAAGTACGGATACGACACAGACACGCAGACACGTTATTTCTCAAAAAGTAGGACACGGACGCGGACACGTTGAATAAATATAAATTTTTTATATTTTTATATGGCCATATAATAAAAACCTAATGTTATTTTAATTAAAATTGACATAAAAATACATAAATTTAAAAAATATTATTAAGATATTAAAATAACAAAGTTATTAAATAAAAAATAAAGAACTTCATTTTATCATCAACCTTCATGATTCAAGTGTTTGGACACGTGTCCGGGAAGTGTACGAGTATAGGTATCCGACACATGTCTAACACGGACACGTGAGCCAAAATAGAGTGTTTGTGCTTCATAACTAACATAGGCCTGATTTTTTAGAATTAGTTTAGATGTATATGAGATTGACCCTATTATGTCTTCTATATTATTAGAACTAGCAAGTTTATAAAAATTTATTCTATATAAAACTTAGATAGATAACAAAACTTTGAATATTAATTTATAAAAAAAGTACTAAAGTTTAAAATAGTTATATTAATTAAATACTTCATATATAACTTTTAGATTGACATTTTTAGTGTTACACTATAATTATTTTAATGATAAGATATTATTTAACTTAGAATAAATTAACTTTTAATGTATATAATATATATATATATATTTATTATTTTATTTGTTAGCGCCTTGCTTCAGTCAGGTTGAGGCTTTTTTGTCGCCTTGCTTTCGGGCAATGTAAAATCTTAGCATTTTTTGCCTTTAACTACACTGGATTTTAGTATTTTGTAGGTCCACATGGGACTCACTGTAAAGCTAAAGTCATAGAGACCGTCACACCAATGCGACAGGCTCATGGAATCCAAACATATGTTTTCACTATTAAAATGCCTTGCCTACTAAAACTGAGAAAAGAAGTGGTATGATATGAGATTATCTTAGTCTATGCTATTAAATTCAGCCAGGAAGCTATTTGTTCTGCAGCTAGGTCTGTAACCTTTTGAACTGTCCAAATTGTTTACCCCTTCAAACACACAATATATAAAAAGAATAAGATATAGTATATTTTTCAAGGGCAATGTTTGATCCTTGGGGTGGATGCGTTGGGAAGGGGTTTAGGTAATATCTTCAATCAGGACTGTTGTTTAGTGTGCAGTGGGCAGGCTAAACTGCTGAGGCAGCAACCATTGATGGACAGTACATTAGTGAGGCATAATTCATCATACCTGGCTCAGCCAGAAAATGGACCATATTTTCATTATCTTTATCAGGAACAATAGCTTTGATGAAGCGCATGAGGAACACGAGGCGCAGGAACTGTTAAGTTCCATTCCAGCTCACCCAATATATGTTTATCCATGATCAACACCTGCTCATTGAGTGTAAGCTCTGTCTGAGATGTACACAAAGTCATTGACCACTGGAGCGCAGATTTCCTTGAATTTGGAGGCCATTAGCATGGCACTGATACCCACTAACCGAAATTCCTTCCTTAGCACAGTCTTCATCGAAAGGTAGTGATCAACAATGTTGAATATCAGGTAAAGAGTCTCTGGCACAAATTCAAATTTGTGGTGAACTTCAATCAACCAGTCAATCAGAACCGCTCTAATCTCTCATTTATCTCAGGCAGCATATCCGTATAGACATGAACTCTCATTCTCAACTAGCTTGTGAAACTTGTATATATCTTCAACATATTCAACAACTGCCAACTCATTATGGACGTTTGCAGCATCAATATCCCACTATCTGCTCTTGTGGTTTATCAGTCAGATCACAAGCAGCCTTGCTTTGAGCAGTGAGGATTGAAGTAAGAGTTTGGGTTCTAACATGATTTTAACCATGTATTTCTTAGTTGTGATTGATGTGGTTTTTTCTGCATATCTGGGTTTCCTGATTATATTTCTTAGTAATGTGATTGATGTTATTTTGTCGGCATATCTGATTTTCCATTAATCGGGATCAGTTGATAATAAAAATGCACCTACACATCTTCCAAATTTAATTGCAATGCTTTATCAAGCTGATTTCTCTGCCATTTTCATCAGTTAGTTCATTATTCTTTCATTAACATATAAAGTTGGCTGTTGGAGGATTCAACAAATCTTATAAACAATATAGCAACCTGATGTATACGCATGCTCAATTTAAATTGTCTTCCAACCTGATGTATCTATATAGCATAGTTGGATGTAGACCTGTAGATGCCAAATTGTTGTACATATGTGTATGCTTCCTTAATGGCGTCTTAGTTCTCTTCAAATCATCCTTCAAAATTGTCAAATATCTGAGGGACATCTTTTGTCTTGTAGAATGAGGCTGTCCTAAGGGCATGTTCTGAGTCACCATCTTCAAAAACTTCAGGGCCTGGTGCTGAAGGAATTGGAGAGAAACACTAAACAAGCCTGAAGTACTGTGGTCAGACCTCACTTTTCAAATGCTAAAATTTATTCACATCTCTTTGCTTTGATTATTAATTCTAGCCAGAAACCATGACTTTGATTTTTATGTTATAGTTTCACGGAAACTGTTGATGTGGATCTTTGTTTATGGAATATTGTAGCCATTCATGGATATTGGATCTTGTGTTCATCTTGGTAACTTTTAATTGTTCAATTAGCTACCAAAAATATTTCAATCCTTGCTTGTTATGAGGCTTGATTAAAGCTTCTGGGTCACCCTTTTTATGGTTGCATTAGACTCTATTTTTTTGAGTGTAATTTTTTTTTTCTTAATTGAGTGCATGAGTGAGTTTATACAGTATCCATTCTAATTTATGGACAGAGAAATATGGTCACGAAAATTCTGCTTTGAAATGGTGGAACAGTTAAAGTTATCCTCTCGCTTTAACTTCTAAAATTCAGCAACTGCTTTGCAAGTTGCAACTTAATGTTGTTTTCACACTGTTAATTGTGGGAAAAGTCTAATGGTATGGTTGAACAGAAAACCTTCATATTCATGCATATTGAAGTTTGACTCGTGACACATGTTTAACATTAATAGCAACCAGATGATATCATTTATTTCACTTGTCAAATTTTGATATGTATTACCATGAAGTTTTTGAGTACTACCTTATCGTTAGACTTTTAACGTTAATTGTGTGCCCAAAACAAATCTTGATGGGTGTTAAAGAGAAATGTTGATGTTGTTTTCACATTGTTGATTGTTTGCCCAGAACAAGTTTTGATTGGTGGCATTTCATTGTTATAGAGAAGGTTCCTTTTGGTTGGAAGGCGCATTGGACCGTGTGGTCCATTTATTTAAAGAAAAACAATAGTGGAAAGAAATTTGCACATGAAAAGCACGGAGAGAAGGCTGAAAATTCTGCCCCCCCAAGTCCTCTTCTAAATTAGAAAACTGATTTTGACACTGAAAGAATTAGAATAAGCCTCCTTTAAATTCTCTTTTGTAAATGTCAAATATAAATCGTAGAGTCTAAGGATACCCATCCGCCCACCCTTCATATCTGGCGTCTGCTTTTTTACACGCAACCCTTTCTCCTAGTCCACACGAGTGCAGTGCATCTGTTGGAAAATAATTCTTTGTTTAGCTCTAATTATGCACTATTTCTGTGTATAAAATGATTGATTCTTAGTGTTTGAAGATTCTAGATTTGACATACCAATAGAGTTAAAGTGTTGAAATGTCTGTCTCATTGCACCCATTTTTATTGTTATTGTGTTATAATCCTAAATAGTTTAAAAGGCTTGATCTCATGCATTTTATTAGTCATGGGTCTTTTGGCTTATTGGTTAGGCTCATAACATTTAATATCAGAGTAGGTACTCACGTCATAGGTTCGAGTCACAAAGGGGGTGACTTTAGAGGCTGGATTAAAATGCCTTGATATTATGTATGGGTTTAGTGCCAAATCATTGAATACTGATAAGAGGATGGAGCTGACAAAAGGGAAAGGGCCATCATTGGGTCAGTCTCAATAGAGTGGGTCGCTGCGTACGTTGGTTCGGAAGCGTGATGATTTGTTACGATCCTAAATAGTTAAGAGACTTGATTTCATGTTTCATTAGTGGCTTTTGGTGTATTGGTTCGGTTCACAACATATTGTTAGTACCAAAAGACAAAGTTGAACAAAAAAATGGTATGACAGAGCAAAAACCACATCACGGGTTAGATTCACCTGGGGGGGTGACCTAAAGGCTGGATTAAATTGTCTTAGTATTATGTTTGGACATGGTGTCAAGTTATTGAATATTGATAAGTGAATTGAGACGTTAAAAGAGAAAGTGTCAATATATTGGGTTGTTCTGAACGTTGACTCAGAAGTGTGATGGGTTGTTATGATCTTAAATAGTTAAAATACTTGATCATGTGTTTCATTAGTGGCTTTTGGTGTATTGGTCCGATTGACAACATATTGTTAGTAGCAAAAGGCCGGGTTCAACAAAAAAAATATGGTAAGACAGAACATGCATCACGTCGCGGATTCAAGTTACTGGGGAGGGGGACCTTGAGGTTGGATTAAAATGCCTTGATATTATTTATGGAAATATTGCCAAGTCATTGAATAATGATAAGTGGATGGAGCTGTCAAAAGAGAAAAGGCTATCCTTGGACCAGCGTAAATAGAGTAGGTCATTGTGGATATCGGCTTTCATTGAATTAGAGTCGATAGAGTGGGTTGCTACAAAAGTTGATTTGAAAGCGTGATGATTTGTTACGATCCTAAATAATTAAAAAAACTTGATCATGTGTTTCATTAATGGCTTTGGTATATTGATCCAGTCCACCACATATCGTTAGTTCCAAAAAGACACAGTTGGAACAAAAAAATATGGTAAGATAGTGGATTCGATCATAATGGAAATGGTGGTTATGCCTATCTGTCCCTGAGCTCAGCAATCCAATCTTTTAACCTCTTGTGTAGGCAACAGCCTGAAATTTTATTGACCATTTAGTTTCTCCTCAACCGTCTTAACAATTTATTTCTTGTGAACGGTTGGCAAAAGTTTCTGACACAGTTGGCTCTGATTCGTGGCCACCGGCTAAGTTGCCGTCCTGCTGCGCAACTCGCTCTCAAGAGATGACATATTATATATATATATATATATATATATATATATATATATATAGTCTGAAATTGTAGGTGATATTGCAGGCACGTGACGGTTGGCGGTAGGATAGGAGGAAGTTTGAGAAGGCCCACGACATTTATATTTCTTGGGGTAGATTTATATTTGATCAGAACATATTATTTGAACATGTTTAAAAAAATAGGAGATGTCGTTGTTGCAGAGATACCAAGCAATCTTATTAACTTAATTTTGTCAAAACAAACAGCATCTTAATGGGTGGTTGGTTTTCAGAACTAGTCAACATACATAATTGATCACATTATGTGTGTGCAAAATGCCAAAATTGTCCAAGTATGTCCTATAAAGACCTTGTTGCCCCTGTATCATTCCTGGACGTGTGTGATTGACCTTATCAGGCGAGGCTACAAAAGTTGTGGGTGCTCTACCATGACGGGCTGCCCCTGCCATTCACAATATGTTATGACTCTGGGAATATGATCGACTAATTGGCCTGGAACCATAGGAAGATGAAGCTGCCCTCTTCTTGGACTTCCCTATTTTTACTTGCGAGGACTCAAAACAAAGGTAATTGGCTACTTCAAGGGAGCCGAGACCTCCAGGATATCACACTCGTGATCAGTTGAGAATAATTGGTGATACCTTTTATTCCCTTCAAACTCTAATTTATAAAGATTACAATAACTGCTTCCTACAAATTAAGGACCACACCCCAAGACTTAATCAACCACTTACTCACTCAGAAGAATCCTAACAAAATAACACAAAAGAATCCTAACAATTTATGAGAAATTCCTTCAGATCATACTCTGCTCTCTTGACTTCTTCCATGACATGTTGCCCATGAAATCTAATCCACTGCCAAGATGTGCACTAGTCGGAGACCTCATGGGTTTTTAACATCTCCTCCCCACTGACTGCACCCTTGTCCTCAAGTGTAAATTGAGGATAACGAATGGCGAATTCTTGCATGTTTTCCCACGTGGCCTTAGCTGGAGATCACTCCTGCCAATGAACCAAAATCTGCTAGTTCCCCTTGGTTTGCTTACGATCAAGAATAGCTCGGGGAAAGAATTTTTGCTTGCTATCATCCACTTCTGCCAGCAGATTTGATTGCATTAACACCCCAGGACCAACTCTTCTTTTGAGAAGAGAAATATGAAATACTGAGTGAATTCTAGACCCGCCTGGTAAAGCCACTTTGCTAATTTTTTGAATAACTTGATAGGGCCCATAGAACCTTGGAGAAAGCTTTTGGTTCTTACGAAATTGAACACTTAGCTGCCTGTAGGCTTGGAGCTTGAGGTAAACCCAATCTCCTACTTCCAGTTCCTCCTCACGGTGTTTTAGATCATACATCCTCTTCATCCTTTCTTGAGCCTGGGATAAGTGTCGTCAGATAGTCTTCAAGAATTCATCTCGGTCTTTCAAGGCTTGTTCAACTACATCGACCTTTGTTGTGCCCTGTACATAAGATAATAGCAAAGGGGGAGGCCGACCATAAACAACTTCAAATGGAGTTGCTTTAATTGAACTATGATAACTTGTATTGTAGTAATACTCCACCCACGGCATCCAAGTGACCCAATCCTTTGGGCGGGCACCCGTTAAGTATCGTAAATACATTTCAATGGTTCGATTCACCACCTCGGACTACCCATCCGTTTGTGGGTGGTATGTTGAACTAAAATTGAATTTGGTTCTATGAAGGCGAAACAAAGTGGTCCAAAAAGAGCTAGTGAAGGTAGGATCCCGATCACAAACTATGGTTTCAGGCATGTCGTGTAGACAGAAAATCTATTCAAAGAACACTTGTGCAACCTTCATAGCCGTATAAGGATGAGCCAAAGGAATGAAATGAGCAAATTTAGATAGGCGGTCCACTACCACAAAAATTATAGTTTTGCCATGAGATTGCGGTAGTCCTTTAACAAAATCCATAGAGATATCAGCCCACACCTTTGTAGGAATTGGAAGTGGTTGCAAAAGTTCGGCTGGTGTGAGATTTAGGATCTTGTTACGTTAACAAGTATCATAGTTACAAACAAATTCACGCACTTGACCTTTCATCCCTTTCCAATAGAAATTATGCCGGAATCGTTGTAAGGTTTTTTGGAATCCCTCATGAGCCATGGAGTGAAATTGACCTATTATCTCATAAACAAGGGTTGATTCACTTAGTAGGAACAATTTGTTTTTGAAGAAAAGGACCCCATTCTGGTACTTCTATGGACCTATGGCTTGGTCTTCTTGGCATTATTGAACCAATCGTTGCAACTCCGAGTGGGTGGCAGTTTCTTCCTTTATGGGTTCTAGCCATCGTAGGACTGGTTGTGAAATGGCATTTACCTCCATTAGAGAATCTTTGCGAGAAAGAGCATCGGCCACTAAATTTTTGGTTCCTTTTTTGTTACTCTATCACAAAATCGTACCCCATCAACTTAGCAATCCATCGCTGTTGAGTTTCAGTGGTGATTCTTTGATCTGACAAAAACTTTAAGCTACGTTGGCAGGTACGGATGATGAAAGTCTAGCCAAGCAAATAAGGATGCCATTTTTTTATGGCTAGTACAATAGTTAGCATTTCCTTGTCATAAGTTGCAAGAGAAAGATTTCGCCCCTTGAGAGCTTGGCTGAAAAAAGCAATTGGTCGGCGGCCTTGCATTAGCACAGCTCCAATTCCACCCCCGCTCACATCACATTCAATAATGAATGGTTGTGAAAAATCTGGTACTGCGAAGACTGGGGCTTCGGTCATTGCTTTTTTTTTTTAAAACTAGAAAGGCCTCCTCTACAACTGACGTCCATGTGAATGAATCCTTCTTAAGCATGAATGTGAGAGGTCGAGCTATCTTACCATAATCTTTAATGAATTTGCAATAGTACTCGGTGAGCCCCAAAAATCCCCTTAGAGACTTAAAGGACATAGGCTTCGGCCATTCTAGCATTGCCTTAATTTTTTCTTGATCTACTGTCACACCGTCTATGCTAATTATGTGACTGAGGTAGATTACTGACTTCTGGCCGAACTGGCACTTTTGTCTTTTTACAAATAATTTATGTGACCTCAATATGGAAAGAACAATGTCCAGATGTTGCAGATGAGCTTCCCACATATGGCTATAAATGAGAATGTCATAAAAAAAAAACTAAAACAAATTTTCATAGATAAGGTTGGAATACCTCATTCATCAATGATTGAAAGGTTGACGGCGCATTGGTGAGGCCAAATGGCATGACGAGGAATTCGTAATGACCTTGATGAGTACGGAAAGCTGTTTTAGAGATATCGTCGGGGCTGACTCGAATTTGGTGATAGCCTGATCGGAGGTCCAATTTTGTGAAGAATTGTGCGCCAGGGAGTCCATCCAGCAACTCGTCTATTACCGGTATTGGAAACTTGTCCTTGATCGTGAGTTTGTTGGGGGCTCGATAATCCCTTAACCCATTCAAGCATTAGAGGTTGTAATATATCAGCTCGTAATCCACACATTGGAGGAGGATTTAGGGGTTGCACCTTATATTGTTCTTCGTTAGATCTCTTTGCATTATCATCTACTTGCTCATTAGCTACTGCATTATTAGAGGACTGAGAAATTCAAGTTTCTATGTCATTTAGTTGAACATTAATCCCATTTAGTTGCTCCAAAATTTGAAATAAAATTTCATCTCATTGATTATCAATCTCTCCCTTTAAATTTCTTCTTGATCATGTTGACATAATGTTATCCCTTGCTCTGATGCCAAACTAATATAGGACAATAGTATGACTAAGTTAAAGGTAATGGAATACAAAGAGATAAATGATGTTTTTGAGGTTATGAACAGTGCACACAAATAGTAAAAGAGGGAATGTTTGGTGATTTAGGATAAAATCACAGCAAAGATAAATTTAAGAAGAAAAAGAAGAGGTAGAAGAAGAGAGTTTTAGGTCTCATACCTAAAGCCTTTTTGGCATCGCACAAACGAAATAGGTTGCATCACACAAGCCTTGTGAGCTTGAAAGCTATATTTTTTTGTATTCTCATTCAAAGTCTTGAAGTTACATAAATTTATAACCTTCACAAATATGTGTTTAATGCAAAATTTTGTTCCTATTCCCTAGAGGTTTTGATGGGATGAACTTTTCGTGTGAGAAAATGAAACCGAACATGGTTCCAAACAATGAATAAATACACGTGGTTAAATATATCTAAGTGCTGATTTATTTAACTAGTAGGCACACAAAGTCATATATGATCCAGCCCATTGTTTATTCAATATTCCAAGTGGGCCCTACGTTATCTGACATATGTTAAATTAAGGATTAGGCCTTATAACCATCCAGTCTGTGTCTTTTATTTACTTTTAATTTTTGTTGTCATTTTGTATCACAAATGCAATGTCTTTTTTGTGTTTATGTAATTGTAATCTAATATAAGACACAACCATTTACAATTTGGAACACAAGAATTAAAAGAAGCAACCAATAACATTCATATTAAATATGTATTACAATTAAAGTATACCACAACCATTGTCTTACAACTGATATGCCAAAAAACAAATGACAAAAATATTATCCCAAAAACACACAAAAACCATTGTAAGTGCTGCCCTTACATGGACACAAAAAACTCAAAACCCCCATGTTGTCTTTATAGTGTCACAAAAAAACGTAAAAAAATTCACTTCTATTTCCATCATATCATTTAGCTACTTCCTTTTTGTTTAGTATTCCTTCTCATTTGTGATTGTGGTCCACTAAGCATTGATATGCCACTTGATTGTGTATTGCCTTGATTCTGCTTTCACATAGGAAATATAATTCAATTTTCACACGTAATGGTAGTGTATGAATTTGATAATACATAAAAGAAAATAGAATGAATACTTACCACACTTATTTGCTACCCGATTATTGTTGTTGCATTCTTGCCTTTATTTTGTTGCATTCCTTGCTTGGGTTTACTTCTACATGCTTGCTTCTACCTCTTTCCTTGGTTCCTTCTCAGTGCTTGCTTATAAATCTTTTTATTGTTCCCAAACTGACCACAACTATCGCACCACAATATAGTTGACTGTCTCCTAATCTTATGAGGATTTTGTGATTACACAACTGACATTTTTCTTTCTTTCTTAGGCCTTCTAGGTTTCTTGTGAAACATTAAATGAAGAACTATCAGATAATCTATTCTAAGACACATTTGATGTCCGTTTATAGGGTTGATTCTATAGTTATAGGTTTTCAAGTAAGTTTTTTTTTTCCTATAGTGTCATATATAAACATAATCCTCTAGATAGTCCTTTTTGTAAAAGATGCTTGAAATACTATGAGCAACCACTCAAATCCCAGCTTCTGCAAAAATAATTGTGCTCCTCTAAGTCTACCATATTTTAGTCCCTACCTAAGCATAATATTTGGGCCTCCTGGCCATAAAGGAATACAATTGCCAAACTTTTCCTTACTCATCTCTAACTTTTTTTTGAATGTTTGGCCATATAAGTCCTAAATATTTCATTATTGAATCTCTCCTCATATGTATCATTTTCATGAACGAATACCTAATCTTTTCAAGCAATGTAACAATACGTTTGTCCCTAACTTCAAGAGTATACCCATTGAATGATTCACATAAATTATTTAATAGTATGTCACACTTGGGGAATGTATTGAAGTGCAACCTAAACTAGTGAATTAAACAATGCATAAAATCAGAGTCCCTTGTATCTATATCACTATCCTAATGAATTCTTTTCCCTTTACTAACTTCAATACTATCATGATCCTCTTCTATATCTACTATATAATCTTCCCCTCAACATCTATTTCTTCAATCACTATATCGGAGCTTTTGCCTATAGAAGATCCTATATCACTTGACCCTATTTGACTTTGTAGAAAGTCCATTACAATAACATGTTTAGGATATATTTCAATGACCCTATTTAGTAGTATGTGTAAGGATTCATAAAATCATAAAGGGCAATTTGGTAAATTTTTAGCATTGACTAAGGTCATATAAGTAATTCATCGATGATGTGTCAAACTAATTATAAAATCTACTAGTAAACCACCAGTAGGACATTATAAGACTGAATTGAGGTTTTGAAAATTTATTCGAAACTTGTGTGAGTCTTGCGACTACCCAATCATTTACAAGACGCAAATAAGTATGAAAATTTAAATGACCGAAAATAGGGAAACAGATAGCATACTTGGGATCAGAGCGTTGAAACTAACTCGTATGTTAATTTTGGTGCTATTCCGAGACAGTACTTGTTCAAGCACATGTGTGCATATATATGGCCAACTGGCCATGTGACGCATTGGAAGATGTGCAAAACTTTCTCAAGAAGCTTGGTTGGAATTTCTAGACATTAACAAGTGCTTCATTGTGATTGGTTGTTAAGGCATCCAATATTAGGAAAGTTAGGGTGTGGGTGAGGGTGCACCATAGAGGGACAAAACATGACAGTGAAGGGGATGGATTGGGCAACACATTTTCTCTCTCCTCTTTTTTCCCCTCTTACTTTTTTGACTTCCCCCACTCTCTTTCTCTCTCTCTCTCTCTCTCTCTATCGAATGAGTGTATGTGATATGTGTTTGGTGCTTGCTTTGTGAAAGGGAGGTAGAGTTTGTGTGTGTTTGAGAGAGAGAACCCATGGGGTGTGTGAGATGAGTGTGTGTGCATACTAGAGGGGAGAGAAACCAATGGGTGAGTGTGTGGGTGTGTGCAGCTGTGTGTGTGTGTGAGTGTGTTGAAACACACAGTTAGCAACTGAGCAATGAGATGAGAAGAAGAAGTAAAGGAAAAGAAGAAAAAAGAAATAGAAGAAAGATGTGAGACTGGACTAGAGGAGGCAGCCATTGATGGCTTCAAGCCCTCTTTCTTTCTCTCTCCTCAGTTTTTCTCACTATAGTTGCTGTGAGATGCAGGGACTTTGAAGGTTTTCAATTTCATTTCAGTCTTGTGGACACATATAGATATGTGTATATGCATGTACATTGCAGTATGTGTGTGATGTGTGTATATATATTTATATATATAACATGACAGTTTAGAGAGAGAAAGAACAATAAGGTTCTCTCAAACTTTCGATAGGGGGACAATAACAAATTACTTTTGTGTTTAACTTGTGGAACCTAACAAAAATGGGTGAGGTGTAACACCCCGACCCCGATTAAGTAATGATTAGTTACTAATCATTTATCTGAACCAAACATAAAGAATAATTAAGAAGCTAACCTAATTAGGAGTTGACCAGAAGGAACGATGTCGAAAAATAAGTTACAGAATAAAAGTTAAGTAGGAAATAGTGAAACTGCATTAATGCGCAGCCAAATAGGGCCTAAGCCCGAAATATGGAAAAAGGACCAAAAAAATGTGGCCAAGAGGATTTGATCCCTTGACCAAACTGGGCAGAATCTGTTTTACCAAAAAGATTACCATCTAGGCTAAGAGCACTTTTGTGTATATATGTGCAAACATATATATTTAAATAGCACTCAGATTTGGCCATTCCCCAAAGTGGCCAATGGACAAGCATGCAACACCTCAGCATGCATCATCCTAAGCCCTAGCCATCATGCCCCTCACCCCATGATTACACCTCCCTTCCAACCAAATTGCATGCAATACAATCATGTATTTGGGGAGATGAAACATCAAGAGGAGACTTGATATGTATATACAATCTCCATATATGCATGGAGAAAAATCAGATTTGTATTTTTGAGGGTTTAGTCTACTGTTTTATAGAGAGAGGAAGGGGTGAGAGAGAGAGAGAGAATCCTAGAGAGAGAGTGAGAGATACACAAGTTGTATATGCATTTGGTGAGCCATTGAAGGAGCTTGAGGAAGCCAAGGACTGCATGGAGGGGAGAAAACCCAACAGTTGAAGCTTTTGTTGAGCACAAACCAGTGAGGGAACCACTGTACGGGTGAGTCATTCAAAACTTTTCCAGAAATTTTCTTCTTGAATTTTGGCTACTGTTTTATAGCTTTTTGGACTATTGATGCATGTACACTAGTTAATGATGAGAACTGGGTCATTTATAAATGGTTTGAACCTCTAAGACTGCCCCGAAACACTGAAATTGTACAAACCGCCATTGATGAAGCTTGAGTTGCAGGTCTGATTCGACCTCAACTAAATGGCCCTTTGACGGTCAATACATGAAATAGAACACTGTAGGACCTTGAAAAACCCCAACCGCGACCTAGAAACCTAGGTTTAAACCCCCAAAAATGGCATTATTATTTTCGGCCCAAATATGGATTCTTTGATTTTGACACTTAAACTGAAATTGTTGAATTGAGAATTGAAGTAGAGGATGTAAGGGTTGCAGAGGATCAAACCTCGTGCAAAATGGTGAAGAAATGAGGCAGTACGAACTGACTGTAACTTCCCACAATAATCGGCTAGAACAGTCCCCCATTGTTGATTGTGATGCTTGAAATCGATGCCAAATGGATGATATTACTCCCAGAAACATTTTGGAAAGAAAACCAGGGGGAATCGCTGCATGAAGACCTACGAATTAGGAGAGAAAATTCTGAAATTTTCTAGGGCAACAGTGGCCCTAGACGCGTGGGGACGATGAACAGTAACGGGTTTGGATCGGGTCTTCGGGTCGGGCCTCGACCCGAATAAGAAACTGATATAACCCATAAACCAAACTGTGTCGTTTTGATAACTGTTATTAAATTTTTAAATTTTAGGGCTGACGTCAGCACGTTACCTTGAACCGGTTAGAATCGGACTGCACCGGTCTGGTTCAGTTGAATGTGGACTGAACCCCTTGGTTCAGTTTATACTTTCTGGAAATTACGAAACAGCCCCAACAGTTTTAGGAAATTTAACTCTGGCCCAATTTTTGGAATTTTATTCCATTTATGCCCCTGATAAATTAATAAATAATAAATTAAATTATTTAATTAATTTATTAATTAAATAAAAATGACCAAATTACCCCTAGGTCATAAATAAGTCAAACGGAGTTCGAATAAATCAAATGAATAGTGTATTTTCACTATTTCAAGCATTCTGGACTCAATGACAGAGTCCGATTCGGAAAACCAAGTCCCGAAAAATACAAACACGTAGGTATAAATGATTGTATTGTCCCCAATATGCTCAATGTCCAAATAAGGCGAGTTATTAGTGCATTCTTATTATCTCGACACTTTTGAGATCAACGGTGAGGTCCGGTTCACGAGACGGGACTCCGAAAAATATGATGCGCGAAATGACCAAACTGCCCCTAAGGTACCCGAAGCCCAAACGAAACTAAAAGATAGCCTATTTTGACTATGTCGGACATTCCAAACCCAACGGTGAAGTCCATAACACCAAAATAGGTACTGAAAATTTAGTCACGTGAAAAATAAAACTCATCAAGTCACCGCGAGTTGACCAGTAAGACCAATCCTAGGAAGTTAGGATACGTCAGGCCTAAAATTAAATGAAAGAGCATGAATAGGTAACGATTTAAGGTAAATGTGAAGTTAACGAGTTCTTTATAATTTTCTTAGGAAATACAAAGGAAAGGGAAAAGCCCACCAGTAGTGCAAACCCGGGGAATCAAGGTGAGTAACCTCACATTTGAAGTGGAGATTTAATTCCACGGATTTGAATGATGTTTTAAATATCAAATTCTGTCTTTACACAATTCCGTTTTAAATATTCTGTTATGACATGCTTCCTGAATAATTTATTACTGTTCTTTGAAATATACTTCTTGAAATATACTTCTGCATGTCTAAAATTTCGATTTCAAATGTTATTATATATCCTGAATTTACATGTTTCACGTATTTCAATACCCTATCATGAGATTATGAACTGTATGTTTTGAATGTTTTTAAATGCATCCACACGAAGGAATTATGGGTTAAATGCTTTCAAATGCAAGATAAATTGTGCATAAGCACCATGGATTTCTATCGGGTTTCTCAGGAACCCAACTACGATACGAATAAATGCCAGGTAGCAGGATCTAATCCCCCAGGCATATGAGATATCTCCAAGAAAAGTAAAATGGGAATCTGGTTCGAAACGAATTCTGTTAATGAAAGTGATAAGGTTGTGTGTTGAAAATGGAAATAGGTTTTTTCCTCATTTTCACCATGCATATTTACATGATTTGAAATTCATATACTTTATTTCGAAAGTACAAGTTAGCTTGAATACTTTTAATGTTTTAAAGTCATTGTTTAAAGAATGCATATGCTCTATGTTCCAAGTATACGAGCAATTGTTAGTGAGTATTTTACAAAATTCTCACGTGCGAAACCACTATCAATTGAAACCCCATGACAGATGTTAGAATTACTCACTGGGCTTTTCGAAGCTCACCCCATTCCCTAACATTTTTCAGGTGATGACGATGGGTGGACCCTTGCCCAATTTGGGAAGAAATGATAGGCAACTCCTTTAGGATCTGGAGATATTTTGAGAAGTATTAGGGCCTACGGTTGGTCGAATTTTGATGTCGTACTTTTGGACAATTATGTATTTAAGCCCAAGAGGCAACCAATATGTACTTAAGCCCTTGAGGCATTCGAATATGTATCATGTATAAGACTTTAAGTTTTAGTATGCTCTGATGTGATTATTCATGTGTACTGCTATGAAGAGCGATAGTACCGGACAGCTGTGCGAAAGTTTTTAAACAGATTTTAAAAAAAAAGAAAAAAAAGAAAAGGGTTTTCACGCTTCCGCAAATCAAGGCCGCACCGCTATCCGATGCCATCGCCTATGTTTCGCCTTGCCCTCAAGCTCCCGGGCCTGAAGGCGGCGGTCGCGATTCGAGATCCGCACAGGGTGGGTTTCGGGTCGTGACATGAGGAATAGGGTTTTAAAAGCCATCATAGAGAAAGGGAGGGGTGAGATTTCCGAACGAATTCCGTTTCGCCAAAAGCTGGGTAGCAGTTCGGTCGTTTGAGTTTTTTTTTTTAGCGTTCGTCATAGATTTGATCCATTACATGGACTCTATCATGTTTAGGGAAAGTCGAGGAACAGTTTAGAATAAAAAACCAAGGGAAAGGACCATTGGAAAAGGCAAAAATTATGAACGATAGTGGTTCACGAAAAAATGTGAAGTTAGATTACATTGGTTTCTAAGGTTGTTTGGTCCTCTGAGTTGGTTGGGTCATGGGTAGAAACATGTATAGAGGGCTTGAGGATTGAAAACCAAGTGAAAAGAGTTAAAAATTCAGTTTTTCAGTGTATTGGCGCCGGAGATGGTGACCAGTGCGTTCGAGTCAACGGGTCATCCTTCAATGGTCTGGTCAACAAGTCCGATGGGTGTTCGGGTCGGGTCGGGTCCAGATTGATCCGGTTGGCGTTTGGGCTTGAGGGCCTGTTTGGTTGTAGTGAAATTGGTTCCATGAAATTAAATGAATCTAGAATAGGGTTATCCCTATTCCTAAAATTGGAATTGAAATTGGATTAATCGTGTTTGGAAACGAGTAATTGAAATTGAAACTTGGAAAATGAAAAAGGATTTGGGTTGATTTAGTTAATTACAAATTAGTGAACATTTTAAAAGAAATTACGAAAAAGTCTATTTATGTATAAAATTAAAAATAAAGCCAATTAAAACACGAGAAGGGGCATTCTTAAGGTTTTTTGGCATTCTGAACTCAATGGCGATGTTAGTTTGGACATTCGGGGAACCGGGGTGGTCCCATATAAATTTATAAAATTACCAAAACACCCTTGATGATAAATTGAATAATTCAAAGGATAATTGAAAATCTGGAGAAGGGCTGCTCCAAGGTTTTAGATGCCTAGAATTTAAATATAATATCAGATTGGACAAATTGGGACTTGGTAATGGTCCCACCTAAATTGGTAAAATGAAGATTATACCCCTAAACCTAGATTGAACAATTAATAGCATAATTAATATCCGAAAGAGGCGCTTCCAATAATTTTGGACATAAAAAATTTAAATACGATATCAGATTAATAAAATGGGGACACGGAGTTGGTCCCACATGTATAGGTAAAATTAAAATTTTGCCCTTAAATGAGTTAATAAAATAAAATACAAGGGGAGTATTCTTAAGATTTCTGAACCTTTTAGATTCGATTCCAAGGTCAGTTTTGTCAGACAGGGTCTCAATAGATGTGAAACTTATCTAATAAAATTATAAAAATGTCCTTGAGGGTTGAAAATGCATTTAAATGACTTAGAAACATTCCGATGAGGCTATCTTAGGGATTTTGAGGCCAAGGAACACATTTTTTATATCCGTTTGTGACAATGGACACTTAGTATGTAGGCTAATGCGTATTTAACCTAAAAGAACTTAAAACAAAAAAAAAACATTATAAAACCTTAGTGTTAAAGGTCGGGGTGGTCCCGAGAGTTGAACTTGAAGTGTGTGAGGTATCTAATACACGTTGCGACAGACACAAATAGTGTTTCCTTATAGTCAGGTGGTGACTAGGATTAGGATCTTATTTTGATTGATTGGTATCATATGTTTGTTATTAATCTTCATGATATGACTGTTACTATTTTGATATTTGATCATTGCTTAACCTTTTTGACATGATTGTTATTATCATCTAGATGCTTTACTATTCATTATACTTGTGCCTTAATTCCATGTATGGATATTTTATGGATTATATGATTTTGGCATATTCAGATATCTTGCATTACATTATAAGACTGTTGATGTGGATGTGGTTGTGAACTCGTGTGGCTACCATATATTGTGAGATATTGATATTATGAATGGAAATGAAATAGTTAAATCATTGAGAAAGGGGAAGTTACAAATGAGCTAGTTCAAGTTGAGAAAATGGGAAGTTATGAATGAGATAAGTTACAAGTTGAGAAATGAAAAGATATGGATATTATCGGGGTTTTGTGATAGGGATTGTGTCTCTATTCGATTTCGAACTGTAACCCCGCTTTGGTAGTCGTATGTCTTTATCAGGTTAGTAGCCCAAAAAGCACTCAGGCGTTACCAAAAGCTTTTAAGTAGTCTTAAAGGATTGTGGAAGAAGTAGAGAGAAGCATAGGACTTGTCGAGGTCTAACTTGTTGTGTTGTGGATTGTACTTGTTTTACATATAGATTTTGTAGTGATTACACTTGTTGCCTTATCATACTACTGACTTGTATTGACTATACTGTTATTGGATATCATTGTTTTGATTGATTTGAATAAGAAATGAAGGTGCTTTATGAGGTTTGTATATGTTGATAGACTTCATGTTCAATGTATATTAAATACATTATCACTATTTTTGTACCACGCGGAGTGATGTCTTATTTTCCTAACTATCATATCTATATATGTAATCTGGTTGATGATATTGTTGTGTGCTTGAGATTGCATATTGGATATTAGGAATTGTCTTCATTGGACTTGCATTAGTTTTTGCACGTTGTATGCTTGTGTGTTTTGAAAAATCTTACTGAGCGTTATGACTCACCCCTACTATTCATGGGAATGACATTACTGGACTAGTAGATGACAACTATTGGAGCAGCACGAGATGGACAGAGACTTGAGTGGTATTGGTTTCAAATAGTGGTATTCATTTGTTGTGTATTATAAAGGGTGTCTGTGCCCTTCTTTGACATAATGTACATGTTGTATATTGACTGTTAGAGTCAGCTTTGAACTTTACCTTGTTATACATTGTTGACGAATGTTTTTAGTTTAGTTGCACCTTATTATGATCTATTTTATTTAATCCCGTTATGGGACTTGCGCAAGGATCAGCACGTCAACGAACCAAATCAAATTAAGAAAAATAATTTAAAGGAAATACGCTTAATAAGAAATGGACTGTAATTTATTCACTTGATTAGGATGATTAGTCTTAATCACCTACCTTTCAGGGTCCCGATGACCTCTTAGTCCGGTCTAACCGGGATTGGTGTGTTATAGCATGGAGACCACTATTTCCAATACATCACTTCAATAGTGACCGAGATCTACCACCATTTCATTTATTTCAAGCATTGACATTTTGTCTATACTACAATGGTCAAAGTAGTTTACTTTACCACCCAAATTCACCTTTGTGTATGTAACTAAATTAGCCCCCATGATGGAATTCAATACTAAATAAATCATCACTATCTACACACAATAAGTTATTTTATCCTAATTAATTAAATTAATAAAGAATATAATGGAAACATTCATTGTAAAGCACACAACCAACATCATTTACTGTAAAGATGGAATGAAGACATTTAGTGTAAAACACATAATGGAGACATTGAGTGTAAAGCATAGAATAAAGACATTCTGTAGAGACAAAATGTTAGTTATTTCACAAACAAACAAGTTCAAACAATGCAAAGAATAGATGAATAATAGGCCAAAGTGATAAATGATGTCAGCATAATTTTTTTATAAAATACCGATAGTTCCCTTTTAAATAATGTAAGGACTACATTTCCCTTACAAGCCAAGACTAAATGACAATATTACCCTTCTTACAAAAGCTCTTTATTCAGGCACTTTTCTCTAAAAATCAATTTTCTCTATTTTTTTCTCTAAACAAATACATAATTCCCTCTCTTTTGAAGTTTATTTTTATTTGAAAAAATATTTCTTTCTAAAATTAAATAAAACTAATTTCACTCTAAATTGTTTTATCAAAAATATTTTTTTTCCTAAAATTTTGTGCATGTCTCTTTCTAAAAATTTATTTATTTTTCTAAAATTAGAGAAGTATTCCCCATAAAACAAGTTCCAAAAATCTCTCCTTATAATCTTATCTCAAAGATATATATTTTAAATATGTATCTCTCTCCAAATCTCTCTCTAAAGCCATATCTAAAGAATTTCCTAAATTAATTTCTCCCATTTTTTTTTTTTTTGTAAAATCATTTATCAAGTATGGTAAAAATCCACACAGCAATATTGCTTTCGCCATTGTCAGGTTTATTCAATACAGCTTGCATAACAATTACATGGTTTGTAGCCAAAGCAATTCTTTTTTTTTTTTTTTTTTTTTACATAAAATTGAATTAGAAGAACCTGAGCCAAAAAAAAAAACGCAAGTGCAAGAAATCCCTTATTTGAAATGAACCAAAACCTCTCTCCTCTACTAGAGAAGAATCACACACATAAACCATCTTCATCTTCATATTTCTTCTTTTGTTCAATAAATGGGTATTTAAGGTTTTGATGCAAATAAGATAATACACAATGCTGCAAAAGAACACAGATTTTTTATCAACAAAATACGAATAGAATTTTTAAGAAATAAGGATCATAACTTAGTTTCTTAAAACTATTTCTTGTAATCAAACATGCAAGTTTAGTAAAGATGTGATTTACTGAGAGAGGTCTTTAGTTTTTGATTTAGATGATCTTCTTCGCGACAAACTCCTTCAACAATGATGGCTTGCCTATAAAAACCACAAAACTCACATCTATTATCTATGGATGTGAGAGAGAGAGGGGGCTTGTTAGAGAGAGACGAAGATTTTGAATCATTCTCTGATTTCGTGTGTGTGTGAGAGAGAGAGAGAGAGCGAGAGGGAGAGAAAGAAAGATAGCATTTCCAACAGTGGTGGCTATTACACTGGTGGTGGTGACGACTTTGGTGGTAGCGATGGTGGTGGCTCAGGTAGGAAATTGACATAAAGAAATGTTTTCCAGCAATACAATTAGTTCCTCCTATGGAGGTTTGAGAAAGAATTTGAGAGGAGCTGATCTTGTTATGATGGACAATGTTTTCAGACTTAGTCTGTTTGTCGAATCGAAAAAATATTCGGGTTATCGGTTATCGGTTCAATCGTCGGATTAATTGGAATCAAACCGTGATGTCATAATTACGTAATTAATAAATTTAATAATACATATTATTGATATTTTAAATTTAAAAAATTACTAAAAATTATATAAAAAAAATTTACAAAATATGAATATTCTTAATATGTAAAACTTCAAGAAAAAAAATGATAAAAGTATAGTAGACATACCTTATTACAATGTTGAAAGTTGAAACTTCATAGTCATTTTTTCATAATCGCAAGGACCATAACAAAAATCATTTTAACATCCAATCCAAACATAATCCAATAATTTAGTCTTCAACTACATGAAAAAAAAAAAAAAGAAGATACAAACACTAATAATCATGCATAAAATAAAATAAAATACCACATGATACAAATATATAATATTGGAGTTTCAAACTTCAAGGGTTTAAAATTTTAAATACAATCTAAAATAAATTCAGCCAAAGACCAACTCAACTCAGCCAAAATTTAGCCAAAAAATTGCATGAAATTTGAGATTTTGAATATACCAAAAAAAAAAAAAAAATTGCAGCCATGAACCGGTTGACCCAGTACCGGGTTAACCGGTTCAACGGCCGGACCGTCTAGTTTTACCGATTTTCTATTTTTAGAACGGTTTTGAACTTAAAACGGGTTTATGGATTAAATCAGATCGTTTTGTGAACCGGTCAACGGTTCAACCGGTTGAACCGGCCGGTCCAGTCCAGGTTTTAAAACATTGATTATGGATGAGTGAGGGTTTACAAAATTGGTTACTGCTACTAAGAGAGAAGAAAGAGAGAGATAAGGAAAAATAAAGAGGAAAGAGAGTTTTGACTTTTTTGTCTAAATAATAATATTAAAATGAAATGGTAAATTAGTAATTAAACTGATTTTGTTAACACTGTTTGGGATACAAGACTTATAGGAGGGACAATGTTATTTTAGAAATTATAAGAAATGTATCAATAATTGTCAGAAACTCCAAGGGAGGTAAGTGTAATTATTCCTAAAAAAATTATTGACATCTCAATGACCTATTGAACCAATGCATTTTTTAATCGATTCACAGACAAATCTCTATTTCAACATATTTAAAAAAATAAAAAATAAAAATTGGGTAGATTACATTCACCTCTTCTGAAGTGATGCAAAATTATACGTTCTTCCCTTATAGTTTGAAATGTTATAGTGATGTCACCTATATTTTAATGTAAGTATCAAAAACCTCTCATTTGTTAGTCAACCCTTAGTTGACCAAAACATTTTTTTGGTGAGATCATCTCACAATTTTTTCTAAATACCAATTTTCCCCCATTCATTACTTTGTTTCCTTTCCCACTCTCACATTGTTCCCTCTCTTGCTCTGAATTCTCAAACTCTCAATTCCCATCCCTCACTCCAGTCCACTTTTGTCATCTCATCTCTCTAACTCTCCCACTTACACTTTCATCTACTAATTTGGATATCTCACCCATATTCTTGTCATCCTTAATCCTCTTCTTCTCTTTTACAACAATAGCCCCGAAAAATGTAAACGACTCGTCAATGTCCAAAATTAAATGCAACCCACCACGCGAAATTTCCATTTTCACTCTCAAGTAGGCCTCAATCCACACAAAAATATGAATTTGAAATGAAATCTTAAACTAATTTACTCTCCTAGGCTTGTTCGGTATTATGCCTTCGATGGAGATCAACTTCACGTTAATCAAGGGTGCCTGAACCCTCACCACCAACAACTTGATGTAACCCACTTCAACAGTTCTTGAGAGAGCGAGATCAATTTTTGGGTTCCCTTGTCTCCTTTGTCGTCGTATTTAACTGACGATAATGGCCATTAGTCGAGACCTATTAAAAACTCACTATGGATCTTCATCCACGTCCATTTCTAGGGATTTTTGGATTTTATGTAGAAATGAATCGATTCATTGGTATTTTGAATTTCCTCTATCTTCACTTATAGGGCTTTTATTTTTCTAGAGATTGTAGTGAGGAGTTCATTAATTATTCATTGGTATTTTGAGCATTGATATTCATATGGTTGATCGTGAATATAGATTTCTTAGAGAGAAAGGGATTGGTATTTTAGGGAGATTAATGAGTTTATCTTACTTGCTACTTATGCTTTGTTTCATCTCTATGTAAATTTCTAATTTGCATGTGTGTGTGTGTATAACATGTCTCTATTTTTCACTCTTCTCTAACTCAGACTCTCTCTCACTCTCTCTTTGTCTAAGGTTTTTTGTAAAAATTCATTTATGGATGCCAATCGAATTAACTGAGGCATTAATTTGACCTCTCTCTCTCTTGGTTGGGTTTATAATTTGTTTGGGGTGAGAAGTATGTTTCGTAATCTGTCTGTATACCTATATATGTATATATCTATGCAGAAAATACTGGCAGAAAGGTTGCACTACTTTTTTTCTTCGTTCTTCTTAGTGGTAGAACTTTCAAAGAGGGATCGAGAATTAGAAAGAGAATAAGTTGCATTTGTCTTGTCAGCAATTTTTCAATCCAGGTTGATATCTTCTATAGAGGTCTTTTGTTGTTGAGAAGAAGTTGATGATGAAGATTATGTCGCTTCTTTTCTTGATTCCATGCATCAAAATTTAGTTTGGTTTTTGTGGTTTGTATACGATTAATTATCAGTACGTGTGTAACTATTTTGTGATCAATAATATATTTATTCATAGGTTTCTTCAAGAAAAAAAGTGAACTAAAAATGTAGAAAAATAAAAAGTAAAGTATAAGGTTAATAAAGAAATTTTATTTTATTCACTGATGGTGTCAGGAGACAAACTCTGACAGGAGAGATTAGTATAATTTTCAGAAGTTTAGGGGTCCGTGTATAACATCAATAAACCTCAGGGGAAGGTCGGTGTATTTTACCCACAAAATTACTATAGAACTCCATTCAACAAAGTCCCAAAAATCACTTTTCAATTAAAAATCACTTTTTATTGAGTCTATAATTATTAGGTTAGATTAAGTCTTGTTTCCATTAAAAAGTTAGTCAATCACTTCTTTGAAGACTTGATCAAGGCCAAACTGAATTATAGATTCATACTTCTGAAGATGAACTTTATCGACAACTTATTATTTCAGATTTACTACAAGACAAGTATAAATACACCTGCATATCATGCATTCATATTAGGTGCATTTATAAGATAAGTGTGCATTTAGTCTTTCAGTATTTAGAGTTTACATGGGACTTCAGTTTAATTGAACATAGGTTAGACGCTTTTAGTTGACAATAGGCTTAAAAATGGCTTAAAATATGTCTTATAATATTCCATTGACACTTAGTGATTTTGAACTTACATTTAAATTTGTAACTAAAAAAATACTCAAAACCAAAAGCTCGTTTGTCTGAACAGAGCAAAGGTGCATTCGAACGAAGTTCCGTCCAAACAAAAAAGCCCCTTTCATCTAAACTCCTGGTTGCCCTATTCCCATTTCAACTAGGTCTAGGTTAACCTATATATACATAATGTGCGATTTTCTTAAAAAGAGTTACGGGTTTTGCATTCTAGACGACATATCTTGCATTGTTGTTGAGTACTTGGGCACTTTATAAATCATTGTGTTTAAATCAACTATTTTAAAGTTTGGATTAGATATAGTCCTTACTTCGCAAAGGTGATTGAATTTTTTCATTTAAGAGAGCATCTTAGGATACTTTTAGTACCACCGCACAGGTTGTGTGGTTTTGAAGATTATCATATCCCGACTAAAGTAGTTGTTGTGAAGAGTACAACTATAAAGCTTTGTCAGTGGACAAAAATATTACTTAAATGGTTAAGTAAAGGATTGACTAACACTATATGTTTACTAGGCAGCGTAGTAGGTTAGTAATCAGTGGTTTGTTATTTCTTATATTAATTGGTTTTCATAGTCGTGAGTTTTATTCCCCAAGAAGGTTTTCCACGTAAGATTGGCGTCACTCTTATTATTGGTTGTATTCTTTATTATTGTGCTTAATATTCTAATTTATTTAAACAGTCGTAGTATTGATAGGAGTCTAGACTTTAAATAATTGTTTAAACACCTGGTTGTACCACTTAAGTTCATAATTCCTGTCTAATTAATTAGGTTAGTAATTAGAGAAATAATTTGAAATAATTTGTATAACTCTATGGGAGCAATTAGTTAATTAAATTAATTTTAGTTAATTAATTATAACTCTAAAGCGCTTCAGGAAACTCATGCTTCTTCAATGATTGTCGCCTGATTTTTCCTTCGAAAGATTCGAGCCAAAATACAAGTTTTGTCAACAAATTTCCAATTTCAAATGCTCCTTCACAATTAGGGTATAATTGACCCCAGTCATCGATTAGGGCTATATGGACTTGGAGGAAAATTATGACAAATTTACATTTAAGCCCATATTATTATATGTGAAATTAACGTGTTGTGTTTTCAATCTAACATAAAGGGTTAAATAAAAAAAAAAAACTACGTTGAAAAGGGACAAAAATATGAACGTTAAAATTACACCATTTTAAAAAATATGAACAAAATTGAAATTGAACATCAAATATAAAGAATATATTACTATTTTCTTTCTCCCTTGGTGTTAGGGCTGCAACTTGGTCGGGTCGCGCCGGACTTGAGCCTTGACCAGGCCCAGCCCGCAATATAAGTCATCAAACCTGAACCAGAGCCCGAGCTCGATGTCACGACCCAAAACTCACCCTCTGCGGGTTAGGGGTCCATGACCGGGTCTATGGCCTGTGGGCTATTCCCCGTCAAAAGGATCTGAAATACTAAGTAAAGTCATAACAAAATATTTTATAATCATTAAAACATTTGGTAGCATACTCAGGTCATCATTTAATACATGCCAAAAGAATGTAAATGTTTATAAGTACAGATCTTCCAAAAAAAACACAAACTGATAGGACCGTGGTGACATAGGAGATATTAAGACCTTTCAGTATTTAACTTAGTACAAAAACTTGCCAAAAAGAGCTACTAGTGGCTAGCAGCATCTAAGCCTCCGGAGTACCTGAGGGTTCTCCTATTTCTTGTTGTCTTGAGAAAAATAGGGGAGGGATGAACTAACAAAGTCCAATAAGTAATTTCCTAACTTTAACATGGGTCAGGGTTGGTTCACAAGGATAATAAGGAAAAGATAACAGATAGCCAAGAAAAGATATCATGTATAAATATGGCCAATCACTGAGATATAACAATAATGACCCGAGGGTCCAAATGGAGTCATGTCCCACAATATGATACAAGAAGGCAAAGACAAGATCAATCAAAATTGGGATATAGCCTATCATGATGAATCACTGCCACATGAAAAATGTTAGTCAATCAAAAGTACAACATGCTTGCATAGAATATGATCATTCACAAGGTATAAAATATGATCATCTAACAATGCAAAAACGTTAATATCGAATTCAACCAGAACAGATGCGTAAACAGAACGGGGCCCGGCATACCCCTAGAACACGCATATTCAGCTCCGCCTCAGTTCCTCAAGCTTGCTGAAAAGCGCTAGAGCTCTTTTACTACAGGTCTCGAAGGACACAACAGACCCCAAAGGGTCCTCCTCGTATCTGGGAACAGATGGGTCATTGTGACTGAGTACAAACCCGAGTACATACCGAATATCATGATGAATAAATTTTCACACAAGTTGTACAATCATGTGAAATAGCCGAAATCTCAATCAACAAGACATAGGTGTGTGGATCAACGAAATTTCTATCAACAAGATATATTACCAGATCATGATGGTACAAATATGCTCAAATATCAGCAGATCAAGTTCACAAAAGATATAGGCAAGCAAGTCAAATCCGAAGTACAGACATGAATGATTGATCACAAATCGATTCGCTTCAAAGTGGAGAAATCAAGTTCAATAGGTAGTGATAGAGTACAAATTTGACAGCATAAGAAGATAAATGTGACTAGCTGAGAAATAACCCACATTAAAGCATAGGAGTTACTCACCTCAAAAATAGTTTTCAGCAGTTTTACAAATTCAAGTCTCCTTTTCCTTCCTTTTGGAGGTTCCTATAAATCATGAATTTAATTTTTATTAACTCATCTCAATTGTTTAAGGTCAATGTTAACGTTCATGATTTATTTCAACCCCCTCGGTATTAATTAATTATACTCTTAAGGTTGCTAAATTTATTACATCAACCTCTAGAGTATTTTATTTGGTTAAATGGACTCTACCGTTGAGTCCGGAATGTCCAAGAAAATAAATATAGGCCTTCGCGGCTTTTTATTTGGCTTCGGGTACTCCTAAGAGCAAAATAGTAATTTCATGTTTCAGGTGACTAAATTTTTCGGAACCCCGGTTGACAAAATGGATCTCACTATTGAGTCCAAAATGTCCGACATAATTAGAATGGACTGTCTTTTATTTTTAATTAACCTTGGGTGTCATTAGGGGTAATACAGTCCTTTATCATTTGCGTGTCTTTATTTTTTGGTTCTTAATTTCACAAATTGGAGTCCACCGTTGAGTCCGAAATGCCCGAAATAGTAAAAATATACTATTTATTTATTTAATTTGAACTTCGTTTGACTTATTTATGACCTAGGGGTAAAATCTTCATTTTACCTAATTAATAAAATAATTAAATAAATTATTTTATTATTTTTCAGGTGTGCATTTACATAAATATTTCAAGAATTGGGCCAGAACGTAATTCTGTAGAACTGTTGGGGTCAAAGTGGAATTCTAGAATTTCCTGGGGTCAAAAATGTAATTTTCTAAGAATATTTAAAATAAACCGGAAGGTTTATTTTATTCCTAAGTGAACTGGCTTAGGGTTTCACTGGGCCAACCTGGTTTTGGCCGATTTAATGTGTAATGCTGACGTCAGCCTAATTTTAAATTTTAAAATCCTCTAAGTCAAAACGGCGTAGTTTCACTAATGCAGTGGCACACCCGTGAGTGGACATGTGTTCAAGTCGACACGGCCGGTTGAGCGTGTTGGGCGAGTCAACTCAGTCGACTCGTCGTCTTTCCCATCGCGCTAGGGCACTGTTGCCCTAATCCCTGGTTTTAATTCTTTTTAATTTCGTGATGTTTTAGCCCTTTAATTCTTCTATTTTCCACCCCAAATGGTTTTTGGAAACTCAAGGATTGGTTTGGCATTCATTTGAGGCATTAGATCGAGCTCAAAGGGTTCGGTCCAAGGTTTGATAATCAAACCTGCAACTGGCCCATACGTGCTTGTTTTTGGCCCAAAGTTCATGGGATTTGTTTTGTTGCGACCTACTGATCGTGGGGTTTTAGTCATCATTCCCAAAAGCAGGTTTCATCGTGAGTTTGTGAGGTTGGGTTTTTAAACCCAAACCTGTAACTCGTAATTTCATGGTCGATTCTAGGTCCTTGGGGTTGCGGGTTAGTGTTTTTAAAATGCTGGTGGGGTCTAGTCAAAGTTCCAATAGGCAAAACTCGGTTTAGTGTAAATGTTTTTAGACCTGTCCCAACCAAGGTTCTCCAATGGCAACCTGGTGTACGGCTTAGGGTTCTAGGTTGTTTTGAGGTCTCATTTTCGTGCCTTTGGTCAGGAAAACATCATGCATGCAATTAATAGGGCTCAACCATACCAAAACAGTACCAACAATTCAAACAAAAATCAAACAGTGGGTGTTTATACCTTTTGCACAACAGTCTCTCTTTCTTTTCGTGGCTCAAGGTGAGACCTTAATGGGATGGTCCTCTCTTGCTCGTGCACTCCCCAGTCCCTTTTCCCTTTGCACCTCCAATGGTCACACACTCTCACACACAAGCATGCACACAATGTGCCTCTCTCTTTCACTCTCTCTCTAACTCACTCTCTCTCTAGGTTTCAAACCTGCACTCTTCACTTTCTGATTTCTCACTTCAAATGCCCACGCACCACACTGATATATAATCACATATTTTATTTATTTTGACTTAAAATGATTATTTTAGTTTCATGCAAGATGGTTGGTGGGGGAGGGATCAAGTGTGCTAGGGTAGATGTGATGATGGGCTAGGGTGCATAGGCTGAGGGAGTGGTGAGGTGTTGTATGCATGGCCATTGGCCAATTTGGGAGATGGCCTTGGTTAAATTGAGGTTATATATAATTCTGTTGTATATTTAGGCACAAAGATGCTAGCAGCCAACTTGGTAAAATTTTTGGATGCTATAAGTTTCCCTCACTTGGTCAAGGGTTCAAATCCCCTTGGCCTCACTTTTGGCATTTTTCCTCATTTTGGGCCTATGCCTCGTTTGGCTGGCGCAGATTTTTATTTTAACTATTTCCTTAATAACTTCTTTTCTATTACTCATTTTATAAAGCGGTTTCTTTTAGTCAATCCCCATTTAGGTTAGCTTCGATATCCCAAGCTTTGCATCGGACATTATTTCTCGGTGTTTTCCACAGTTAGCTAATTCGAGTTCTAGTAGTGTTAAAACGGGGCTTAAACAACTATTAATGCAATTATGTTCCAAGATAACTTCATTCCATAAATTAATCGGTAATTAGGTTGGGGTATTGCATCCCCTCCCTTTTTGACGTGTTTATTTATTTTATTGGTCTATCGTGACCGTCTAGAAATTTATGATTAGTTTTCTCAATTATTCTTTATGTTGTATCTAATTAATAATTAGCAAACTAATTATTAATTAATTAGGTCGGGATGTTACACCCAAGAATAACCCGAAGAGTGAATCCGAGCTCGAACCCAACAAAAAATGCCTAGTATCAGATTTTTTTTTAGGTATTTGAACATTCGAGTTTTTTTCGAGCTCAATCGAGTGCAAGAATTTTTAATAAAAATAGATTTAAAAAGTCAATATAATTAGATAATAAAATAAATATTACATGTTTGAAATATTAATGAAAAGAATAGTCAAGATCATTTATATATTTAAAATCTAACAATTCATATTAATTGAGATATAAAATATATAATTTTAAGTAATGACAATTCGAACTCGGATACTTGACGTCTCTGTCCAAGTGTGTCCTAATTTATATTCGAACTTAGAAATTCGAGTTCAGATTCAGGCCGAACTTAGGTTTATTCGCTTAACTTGCACCCCTACTCGGTGTTATGACATGAGATTAGACCATTAGTGCAACAATTATAGGCAAATCAAAGAGTAATCAAATTTTAGTAGATGCCGTCCTTTGTCCCTCCAACATCCACTTGTCATTCATGTAGATAGTTTGTCACCCATCTGGGATCATCAATCTAAACGTACCCCCACAATTTGACCTCTTTCCATTACCTTACAAACCGCCTCAATTTCAATGGATCCAAAGTGTTGGATGGTTATGATCCTTTTTTTTTTTTTTTTTTAATTTGTATTTGGTTTAGATTATATATTCATTATTATGAGCGACTTAACTCAACTAAAGTCCCATTCGAAATCTTCGCATGTTGGGCGCGTGTAAGCCACGTGTAGTTGCAGGGTAATTCCATTAACAACTACTATTAAGAGCACTAAACAGTAGGTTAGGAATAATTTAAGGTTAAAGTTACAGAGTAGTTGGAAAGAGAGGGAGCCGGCAAGTCTCTCATATTTAGTATATAGAAATAAAATCATCATTTCGTAGAATAAAATAAAAATTTTTCAATTAGGTCAAAGAAATACTTAAAATAATTTTTTAATTATTTTAAAAACACCAAGTTTCTCGTTTAAATCTCATGGAGTACAATTTTTTTTGGAGTTACCTTCCTGTAAGCAAAAGTTCGTAAAAAATAGCCGTGAAAAGGAGTTTTGATTTATGATCTTATCAAGCAATCAAATGTTACAGTTGGTGGGATTGCTCTGAACATTAAGGGAATAAGGCAATATTTTTAGGCCTCACCCTAAAAAAAAAAAAATTCAAAATTTATACTTTTACAATATAATTCAATTTAAAAGTAAGGGTCAATTAAAGTCTAACTCCTAAAAGATTCAAATTTTATATTTATAATATAATTCAAATTAGAAGGTTAAACCTAATGAAAGTCTAACTCTACATAGAGAAGGTCCTTAAATGCTTTGGGGAAAAAAAATTAATTCTATTATATATGCTAATATAAAAAGATGTGATTAGTTATTTTGTATTATCTAATTTTTGTATTTAAAAAAATTTATTATTAGAGTATTTTTTATAATGTAAGGATTTTATTATTACAATTTTATTTCCCATCTGCATGTTTCCTATTAGAATAGTATTACAATTTGGTATTCAAAATCATTGAAAACATATATATATATATATATATATATAATATTTATTGGAGTTTTATTTATACTTAAATTACTCAGAACTCTAGTATTAATTGTTTTAACATTATTTTAAATCACATTTTTAATAAAAATTTATTTTTTTACATCTCATAAAAATGAAAAAAAAAAAGTTGAAAAAAAAAACTTTATTTAATGTTGTCATTTTAAGTTTCAAAGTGTCTTGAGCTTATTGTTTTGCTTGTGCATGCAAGGAATCTATAACCTTGTGATCATAAACTAAATAAGATGGCATGGGCCATGGAGGAAAGTTTTTCTCTGTTACATGACACAAACTTGGAAGAAGATGCAAGAAATCATATAGTCAAGAACTTCAATTATTGGGACCACTTTCCTATTTTGAAATGTTGTCTTCCTTGTATAAGAATCAATGTAATTTTGAATTTTCTGTCTCTCTAACTCCACCAACTAGTCTTGTAAATTCAAACTTTAGCTAACCCTGTTCCCCTGCAGAAAAAAATATACCTAATTTTCTTGGGTTGTTTTGTTAGTTTGTGGATTGACTATTTTTGTAACAAATGTCTTAGAATCAATGCTCAGAATCTCTGTAGTTTCGTACCAAGCAGTGGCAATGATTCCGTAAAATATACGGTGCTTTTTTTAATTGAAGCGGGCATCGAATTCTCAGAGGCATGGGAACCTCATGCGAAGCTGATCATGTGATTTTATTCATTCGCTTCCCATAAAAGTATTCTCTTTTAACAAAGTTCACACGAACTATATATATATATATATATATATATATATATATATATGGACATATTCCTTATCTTTCCTCTCTCTTTTCCATCTCTTTTCCTTCTTTCCCTCGTGTCTTTCTTTCAATATTATTCCATTGAAAATCAATCGCCTTTTGAAAGAAAAAGTTTTGCATTGCAATTGGGATGATGAGTAGGAAAATGTAAACTGTAACTTTTATTGGGAGAAGAAGTTAACATAAAAAAGGAGAAGATATATCACTAATTCTGAGATTTTGGATTGAGTACATATAACCCATCTGTTAACATCCGTTTGCTCTCCAAATTAATGCAAACAGTTGATGCCGATTTTCTTTTTGAATTTTATTTTTTTTCGATCTCTCTTTCTTGGTGATAATAACAGACCGAGAAGCGAAACTGAGTAACCAAACATCAAATTTCTAATTGTAGCTAAGGTTTTCTTCTGAAAGAGGAGAAATGATTGAAACTAGTGCTTTCTTGGTGATCATCTGAATCTGATTCATGACAAGAGACCTCTGTAATCCCACTTGAACCTGAAGATGGGGAAGCAGGGACAACATTCAAATCATAGAAAACAGGCCTAGCAATAGCATTCCCGGGACTCTGAATCGATCTCTCATTTTCTTGAGATTGTGAGATCTCATCCTTATTTTTGTTACTTCTTTTCTTCAAGAATATGCGGCAAAGAACCCAATTTTCCAATTGCACCATAGAGTTCTGCAGAAGATTGAACAGAAATCATTTAATTTTATATAGCTAGCAACTGACATAAAAGAACTAATAGCAAATGTGATCTGCTAAGTCAAACTCACCAGGGTTGAGTTCTTCTTCTTGAGTGGTGTGGTGGTGGTGGCGGCCGGCAGTAGCTTGTGCAGCAACAAGGCGATATTCGTGCATGATCCAATCAGTTCTGGACCCATGTGGAGGCTTTCCTCTGTAAAAAACCAGAGTTTTTTTCATCCCCACAACTTGCTTTGCTCCTACCAGTCACAATTTCCTTGTCTATCCCAGTCGCCTTCCAGTACCCAGAACCAGTCGCTCTGTTCGATCGCCTTCCATTTGGGTATTTGGCTTCTCTAGTGCTGAAAAAATACCTCTCTTGCTCCCGATCACCTAAACACATATACATATAGAAACCCCATTTATGATCAGAACAAGCTGTCTCAAAAACTGCCTCAACAAAGTTCAATTTGACATTTGGTGGTAATTGTCTTATAATTTAATTGAGTTACTTCCACTGGTTTAATTGGCGCAGTTCATGATAATCAATCTCAACACGCTTCTGTTATGACTTAATTTTAGTAGAAACTGAGCTTAAAGTCCACAAGCTAATTTTTATTGGGATTGGAAGTATGTTTGTACACTAACCTGGCAAACTCCAAGGATCAGACTTGCAAACATCAAACTCGGGAATGATTGAAGCGGGCAAAGGGCATGAATACACCTTGCGACGCAAATACTGGACCACCAGCTCTTCATCAGTGGGGTGGAAGCGAAACCCTGGAGGCAATTTTAGCACACCATTCTTAAAAAAGTTGAGCTTCTCCATCACACAGAATTTGCTGCAATTCAAACTCAAAACCCAATTGAGCTCGAATTTATTGCAACTTATGTAGAGCTCATCAAACCAGAGAATAAGTATATATAACAAGAAAGGAGAACAAGAACAAGAACAAGAGGGAACAAGAACGAGAAGAAAAGAAAGAGAGAGAGGGAGAGAGAGGAAAAAGGAGAAGGGTGGGTATGTGAGAGGGAAAGTGAGGCTTTATTTTTATAGTAATGGGGTGTGGAGGGTTAGAGAGAGAGAGAGAGACAAAGAGGGACAGTGGAATAGAAAAAGGACGAAGCGTTTGGCGTAAACTAGACTCAATCTCCTCTGGTTTGACGCAATTTTAACAAAAACGTTCAAGGGTGTGATTTGTTTGTGTACGAAGGGGTCGAAATGTTAGACTAATTTAATTAAGAGGAAAGAGATTACAGCTAAAACTAAGTTTAGTTGTGTTGGGACTTTCGACCTTTGTGTATGGGAATAAACGTAACAGATAAAAAGAATTAGTTAAACTGGAGCCTCAAATATTGACAATCCAGAAACCTGATTCCGTAGGGAGAAGGGACACTCTTTTTTTCACAATTTTATATATTTTAAATGACATACCTATATATCACTAATATTTTCTCTCTCTACTTTTGATATTATATTTGGTATTTCAAGTAACCTGACATCATATTATTGGTGCATGATTCTGATTTTTATGTAAATTTGAGAAGAAAAAAATTTATCTAAAATTATAAATCATTTAAATTTGTTTCATTAATAGAGATGTCTTTATAAATCATTTGTTATACAAGTCTCGACCTCTATCATGTGTGAGTCTATATATATATATATATATGTGTGGACGGAAAAGAAGATGAGATTCCCACAAGCAAATGCTCTCTCTCCCCACTTGTGTTATTGTATGGAAAGAAAAACTGCCTTTCGTAAGCCAAATTGCGGCTGTGATTTTTCCTTTCTTTCCCTTCTCCCTTTCCTGTTTTTTTAGTAATTTTTTATTTATTTGGGGTTGGGAGTCAAAGGAGTTTGCGTGTGGGTGTTGAAGTGGGTTTTAAGGGGGGCCGAGAGAGAGAAACGTCAAAGGCTTCAATTATTGTGTTTTGAGTAAAATATATTGTTTAGTGCAACATTTCTTTAATCTTTGTGCTTCTTATAATCCACTAAAACCTCTCTCTCATGGCCCTTTAATTTTGTTTATTTCCAGTTTTTCCTCCCTTTTAACTTTCCTTTTCTTTCATGGGTTTTGTATTTTCATCATAAATGCATGTATTAGAAATGGAAGCCCTAACCCAATCAGCTCTTTAAAACACAGGTGTTAAGAAGAGGGGAAAGATGGCCTTATATATTGCACAGGGAAGGAGAAACGGCGCGATGTGGGACATTCTGAACACACCTCCTGACGACATCGGTCGGAAAGGGCAATGAGAGACATTCCGTACTCATGCTGAAAGAAACCTGTGCTCTGATACCATATTAGAAATGGAGGCCCAATCCAATCAGCTCCTTAAAATCCAGGTGTTAAGGAGAAGGGAAGAGAGCCTTATATATTGGATTGTTCCACATCGTCCGTCCCTAGCTATTCTGGTCTATATATAAGGGTCCCACTGTCCCTCTCCTTAACACCTGAGTTTTAAAGATCGAGCTTAATTTAGAGTTGAGCCTCCAATTTTTCAACATGGTTTAAACCTGTCTTTAGAAGCATTTGAATACCATGGAGTTGGATCACACAAACCTTTTTTCATATGTACGTAAGAGGGAGAGGGAGATGGGGTTTGATTTGGAGAGCTAGACTTTGAAGAAAACAAATGAAAGTGATGCAAAGAAGAACAAGAAAACCTTATAATAAGGTTTTCTTATCATGATGTTGAGCAAAAATATGTTTCCATAATTCAAAGGTGCTTATTTAAATAATAATGGTGACCAAAATTCTCATTTTGTTTAAGACAAGATATTATAATTTTAATTACATTAACCCCAATACAAGTTAATATTTTTTTTTGGGTAACTCTTAATTCAGAAGAGTTTCACAAAGTAAAGGAAATAATGATGTTGAGCAAGAAAATGAACTCCTTTATGTCAATCATATATTATGCCCTCTCTTTTTTCCATAAGGCATCATTTGGCATTTCTAGAGTGGTGCCTATATTAGATGCAATTTCAATACATATCTTATTTAATGTGTCGATTTTATAATTTGGTATTGAAAAAATAGTATGAACCCACTTTCGTTTGATATATAATGATAAAGTTATCCAAATTTAATATTTTTGTATTTATAATAATACTAAAATATAAATTTAAAATAAATAAAATATATTTAATATTAGAGATGCTCTTATGATGACTGTGACTCTAATTCGACTATGATTTGAACATTTATATCATAAATTGAACTTTCTTAGAGATCTATGATCGTGAGTATCACAAAATTGAACTTGTGATTTTATCTCATCTTTCTCCTACCAAGAATGATTATTTAATGATAAAAAAAGATTTCATGCTTTTCAAGCATCTACAAGCCAACCATAATATATATCTGTAAACACTTGAGTACTATATTTTTCAAAAATCCAACTCAAAATTGTTTCAAATATTTATCAGTATTATATTCATTGTATGTCAAATCATGTGAGTATTGAGCAATTAATATTGCTATTAATGGCAGAAGCAAAAATTATGCATAAGGATTAAATATATATAAATTAAAAATATAAAAGAAGTTCTTATAAAAAATTTCAAAATCTTTTGGAAAAGACGGGGAGAATTCATACTTTTAAAATTTTTTAACAAAACAACGACAGAAAAATTGAATTTTTCAAGATGGGGGATTGAAGCATGGTCCTCCCTTGTAAACTCACCGATAGATAGCTGGTTGACACATCATTTGCAATGTAACTTTTAATTCATAATCTTAGGAAGGATAATTTATATATATATATATATATATATATATATGTGTGTGTGTGTGTAAGTTTACATAAATTCTAAATAAAGGCATAAGCTATATTTTATATATACATGAACAAGTAAACCAATATCCAATAAAAAGAATTTCTATAAGAAGGGTGGAGAAATTCAAAAGTCACCATAAATCTCAAAGTTGACCAAACCTTAAGGAGATATAGCTTGATTCATAGAATATTTTGAAAGCTATTTTTCTTAATTTTAAAGCTAATTTGGTGATTCTCCTGAAGCAAGACAGCTGCCTTTAAAGAGAAAAAATATCTAAAGCAGCATCAAATGTGAAAACCAGGTTAGCTGCCTTTCTTCATTTATGGGTAACCCATGGTTTTGACACATTAGTAACTATTTTTAATGTGCTTTCTCTTTACACTAACTTGCTTTGCTACATAATTAAACTTGAATCACACATGGGACTGCAAGCTTGTTTTCCATTATATAAATAAATTATCAATACTTTTATTACATGTAAAAAGCAAACCAAAGGAAATTTAAAATTCTAATTAAAGACTTATCATTCTTTCAATTAAACTATATATTTTTAAATATTGTATTTGAGTTATTCAAGACAAAGATCTTACAATTAAATTTGAAAAGTATATAGATCAAACACATATTTCTAAGAAAAAAATAGAAAAAGATCTTAATCTTAGAAAAAGTTTTATGATGCCGTATTTGATAATTGGAATGTGGGCTACAAGTATTTTTAAAAAATTAAATGCATTATATATTAGATTAAGAAAAGTAAAGTTCCATATTTTGAGAAAGAAAATTAATTTTACATGAAAAACACATGGCAGAAAATCATAACTAACATTCTATTTTGCTTTGGGAAAAATAAATATAGGTTTAAATATTTCCTATAGGCACTCATATCTATATGTATATATGTTTACAACTACCATTATGTCTATATATTTAATAAGATATGATAACTTATAGTGTGACATATGTGTATTGAATTAGAATTTGTATACAATAATTTTTTTTAAAAAAAAAAATTTAAAAACTTCATTATTTGGTGGTGCATTTAAACTTATGTGGGTTACAAAGAAAAATTAGAAGAAAGCAAATTAAATAATTAAAAGTTGCTCATTAATATGACATTTTCAAGAAAAAAAACAAAAGCAAAAGAGGTTGCCATAATTCACAGTAGAATTTAACATCCTTAAGTGAAAGGTGAGAGTAGTTGGTTTTGGCATGCTACAAGACTCCATTAATGCCAACCCAATGGTCAGTAGGGTAATTGAAAATGGAAAATAGTAGCCACATCCAAAAATATACGGAGAACAAATACGAGAATTTATTGAATGGTCTGGATCCTGTCAATCAAGAGTACCATATGTACAATATTATGTTAGAATTGTAGAAGACAAAATAAAGGAGTAACTTTTGTATACTTGGTAACTTTTGCTTGGTCGGGAGTACCATTCGCTTGATCAATCATTCCGAACCCATTCAATAATTTTTCAAACAAATACAAGTATAATATTGATACTATTTTCTATGGTAAATTACATGATTTTTCGTGAAATTTCTAAGAATTATATTGATCTTTCCTAAAGTTTCTGAAATTACAATGATTTATTCTACTTTTTTGAAAATCTACAATTATCTTTTTCTAGCCAAACTTTTTTCGCAAAATGACGAAACTACCCTTTTCATGTATTTTTTTTTTTTGCTTTTTTAAAATTTGACAAATTTTTTTTACCTTTTTTAAAGAAAGTTTTTATTTTATATAAAAATAAATTTAAGGTAAATAACTTATTTTATTTTTAGATACAAATAAATTTAAGATTTTAATCAATATTTATTTAAAATTAAAAAAATAGGTCAAAATTGAAAAAATATAAAAAGGAAAAACGTAAAAGAGATAATTTTATCATTTTGAAGAAAAAATTTAACTTAAAAAAGGTAATTGTAGTTTGTCAAAAATAAAATAAAAAAATTCAATATAACTTCATAAATTTTAAAAAAATTAATATAATTATTAAAAACTTTGGAGGAATTACTGTAGTTTACTCTATTTTCTATAATTAGTATTAACATTAAGATTGGCCTGTTGAAATGGTGAGTATCAATTCTTGACTTATTTTATGAATGGATTGGCGTAATAAGAATCCAACACGCATTTAATAGTACGTCTATCCGTAACAAGTGAAGCAGGAACGAAGTTGCTTTTTGTACCTTTGAATGTCAAGCCACACACTCTTGCTGAAACTTCCTCAAAAGGTCATGGCATATAAAAAAACAAAGGTTGGCGGTGGCGGTGGTGGGGGCTCTCTCTCTCTATCTCTCTCCTCGGCCATGTGAACAAAACAGCCCACTTTATAGTATTAATCACGTCAAAAGGAAATGCGTGTTACTCTCATTCTTCCATGCTTACTGATTTTGATTTCCCTTTCCAACCATATTAGATCATCTTTTAACTTTACGGCTCTGTTAATTGCGCTATTAATTTGACAAGACTTTTCTAAATTAAGCATAAATTATACTCACTTTTATTAAAAAAATTTTACAAACACACTAACCTCTATTTAAGAGTAAATTAAATAGACTTTTTTTTTTTAAATTTCTAACAATTACACATACCTCTTTTAAAATTTATGAAATTACACTGACATCCATTGCTTAAACTGATAAATTATAAATACTTCCTTCAATCAATTATTTTCAAAATGAAAAAATTGTTCCTTTCAATTTTTTTTTGTTATTTTTTTTGCATATTTTCAATTTTGGCAAATTTTTTCTAACATTTTTTTAAAAAAGTATAAAAATAAATTTAAGATAAATAACTTATTTTAATTTTACATATCAATATTTATTTGAAAAAAAAATTTGTCATTTTAGAAAAGAAATTTAAATGAATTATTTGTAATTTATCAGATAAAATAAAAAAATATCAAAATAATTTCATAAACTTCAAAAAAAAATTAATATATTTATCAAAAATCTCATAAATAATTAGTGTAATTTTTTCTTAAATTAATGAATTGTTGCCCGGAACTCGAAAGATTACGTAGGTGTTGTACTATGGTATTGTCAAATATTATATAGAGATTAAAAAGCTTTAATTTCGACTGTTGGGCCAATGCGTAGCTTGGGCTTTTGTTCTGCGGGTTTTATTGATTTTAGGCCCAGTTAACTGCAGCTTTGGTTAGGTTCTTGTGCAGAGGTAAGCATTAAGTTCCCCCATTAATAAAAAGCAGAATAGGCTTTGAGTACAAGAGCATCTCCAATCCATAATCTCCATTTTTATTTTGCCATCTTTTTTAAATTTAAAGATAATAGTAACAATTTTTCACATTTTTATTTCAATCATTTCAAACAATTTTTTTTTTTTTTTATCAGCAAGCAAAAGAATATTAATAATGAAAGAAAGATATACAAAAAATACATACAAAGAAATATATAAAAAAAGAAAAAGGAAAATGCAAAGACATCAAGATCATCAAACTTCATCCCAACATGGTTGGCATAAGAGAGGAGAAAAAATCACATGCCAGCAAAAACCCAAAAAGGAGGAACAAGAACAACCTTAAACAAAATCACCATCACCACAAAATTCATCCCTCCCTAGATACAAAAACTCAGAGAGCCTACAGGAACCTTCACCCTTTAATGGAACACCTAATTCAAGGCACTCGCAACGGAACAACCAAAAACAAAAGGATAATTCCAACTGAAGCTGATCCCAGAATGCCCATTAATTGAGAAGTCCAGCATTACCAAATTAAAGATTTCAGCTAAAGAGAACTCACCCACAGTGAATAACATCTGGGAGGCGATAAAGCAGATCATCCAATGAAAAGTTTGCATTTTTCGCTTTTTACTTGACCAGGAAAGCAAGTTGGGAGATGCTTCTGTCCCTAACTAAATCCCAATGAGGCAAAGATTTTTTTGATAGACATGAATTCCGATGCTTCCAAACTGTCTACATAATTATAAAAGGAGTAGCTTCTCATATGAACTTCCGAAGATTTTTAAATTTGAAACCTTGCCACCATTCTAATAAAGCTTTGATTGAGCCAGTAGTTGCCCAAAGAATCCCCCACCAGTAAATACAATCAACCCAAAATTTTCAAACTTCAGGACCGAACAACAAAAGATGATCAGAAGATTCACCTATATTTCCACAAAAAAGACAACCAACCGTCGGCCCTCCAAATAATTCCATACTTGGCAAGCAACATTGCCGACTTTACACGATTGTTTCAAGCCAACCAACCAAAGAACTGAATTTGTTTTTTTTTTTTTTTTGGCCCGGGGGGGGGGGGGGGGGGACTGGATTATGCCAAATAAAATCAAAGACAACCATAAGAGGACTCAAAACCATTATAAAGAGAGTTTACAGAAAATTGACTGAGTGACACTTCCAAGTGATAGAATCATGCCTGACTTCAACAATTGATGCAACTTGTGAAATGAGATTTCGAAGTCTAGAAATATCATCCAATTCCCAAATAAAAAGTGAATGACGAAACAAGGAAATACTGGCATTCGCCTCAATTCTGAGATGAGCTAGATCAAACAGCGAACCATCTTTTAAGAGAGACGCACTAAAAAGCCTGGGAAAAAGAGACTTCAAGGATTCAATTCCTGCCCAACTAATCCATTACCTACAGAGAAACCAACATTTGAGAAGAAAAAATGAAACAAGTTCGAACTTCTATTTTCCATAGAGATGATATCCTTCCAAATATTTGATAACATGTTGAAAGGCATACAATTAGGGAACCATTCAGACATTGCAAATTGATACTTGTCTGCGCGAGCTGTATGTGTAATATATTAGATTGATTCTGTAATCTGTAATTATTCCTAAAAATCTGGTAGTGATCACCAATCTTGTATTTAAGTATAGGAATATTTAGTTTACCTTAGAATAAGTTGTTTCCTTTCTTGGAGGATATAATTGTATCTATATATTGCCTCTTAACTTGGAGAAGAACACATAAAAAAAGAATTATTTTCATAACATTACTCTGTTTAACATGGTATCAGAACCACATGTTTGATACTGAGGGAGTCTTTTTTTTTTTGAAGTTCGAATATCACCAACGTAAATCTGTTGCGAGTCCAATAGCCTTCACTACAGACGAATCGAAACAATCCCAACACCAGCACCACAGATCATTGTCCATCAGGACAACTCTACATTTCCTGCTGGTATTACACTGGATGAGACCAGTTACTCATTATGGTCCCAACTTATGGAGATGCGTATTGGCACTCACAACAAAGCTGGTTACCTCACTGGAGAAACAAAAAAACCACTACCTGGAGATCCAAATCTTGGAACGTGGATTACTGAAAATCACAAAGTCAAAAGTTGGCTTATTGACTCAATGAGTTTGTCGCTGATGCAGCGATTTATTCGTCTCCCCACAGCCAAGGAAATATGGGAGGCTGTATCAAAAACCTTCTATGATGGATCGGATGAAACCTGTATTTTCGAATTGAATCAGAGGTCCCTTCATACCATGCAAAATGGTCGACCATTATCAACCTACTATAATGAACTTGTTGCTATTTTCCAAGAAATTGATCACAGGACTATCTCTTAAGAAGGAATGGTTGAAGGGGTGGTCCAGTTGCATTCTACAATGGCTCAACTTCGAGTTCATATTTTTCTAAGTGGACTTGACTCAGAATTTGAGCAGGTCAGTGGAGAAATCTTACGAAAAGACCCAAAACTCAATTTAGAGAGTACATATGCATATGTCAGGAAAGAACACCAATAGAAACAAACAATGGGAGGCTCTCGTCCAATCCCTGAAAGCTCGGCTATGTTGGCTAATCAAACTAGACAAGGACCATCTTTGGGCTCTTCAAAGACTCGTAACAATCAACCACCTGCTAAATTTAGTGGACTGGTGTGTTCTCATTGTGGTGAAACAGGTCATTCTAAACAACGATGCTATGAAATAATTGGCTATCCTGAGTGGTGGGATTTCACGAAGAAACCTCGAAAGAAGATTGCAGGAAAAGCTATGGTGACCTCTACCAAGGAAGATCAATCACCACCCACAGCAAATGTTGCTCACCCAAGAGGTGTTAGTAAGGCTTCTGTATTCTCTACAACTTCTAAAAATAGTACCTAGATTATTGATATAGGTGCATCCGATCATATGACTAGGGACTCCAGTCAATTACAATCCTTTTTCCCTTCTCTTCAATCTATTATCTCCACAGCAAATGGTAGTACCTCTCCCATTATTGGAGAGGGTTCTATCATCTTATCCAATACTCTCACTTTAGATACGGTTCTCGTTGTTCCATCCCTTGAATATAATCTGTTATCTGTTGGCCAAATCAGCTCCACCCTTGCTTACATTGTAACTTTTTGGTCCTCATTTTATGTTTTTCAAGACATTCTAACTCGGAAGATTCTTGGTTATGGTGTTAGACGTGGTAAACTCTACTACTTGGAGTTGACAGAAAATGGGGTGCCAAAATTCAATTAGGCAAATCAAACTAGTAGCAAAGAGACAGCTCGAGCAACCATATGGTTGTGGCACCAGAGTCTAGGACACCTTTCTTTTGGTTATTTGAGGAAATTAAAACCACATCTTTTTTCAGCTGTGAATGATTTAGATTTCAAGTGTGACACTTGTGAATTGGCCAAGAGCCATCGTATTCCATATTTACCAAGTGTGAATAAAAGTTCAGTTCCTTTTGCAGTTATTCACTTTGATGTTTGGGGTCCTACAAAAATCCCTTCTATTTCTAAATCCCGTTACTTTGTTACATTTATTGATGAATGCATTAGAATGACTTGGGTATCTTTGCTTAACAAAAAGGGTGATGTATACATAGCATTTCAGGAATTTCATAATATGGTTAGCACCCAGTACCAAAGACAGATTCGTTTTCTACAATTCGACAATGGGACTGAATATGTAGATACATCTTTTGACAAATTTCTGATTCATCTTGGCATTCGTCATTAGACCTCTTGCACTTATACTCCGCAGCAAAATGGATTGGCGGAAAGGAAAAATAGACAATTGTTGGAAGTGGTTCGTGCCTCTCTTTTTGGCATGACTATGCCTCGATTTTATTGGGGAGAGGTAGTGAAATCCGTTGCTTATCTAATTAATCGAACACCCTCTCGAGTTATCAACTTTCAGACCCCCTAGAAAAAAATGCAATCCTTAATTTCAATTCCTCACTTTCCAAATCTTGAACCACGAGTCTTTGGTTGTATTATCTATGTTCACATTCCAAGAGCCTACGAACTAAACTTGATCCATGTGCAAAACGATGTGTGTTTGTTGGTTATTCTGAGTTTCAAAAAGGATATAGGTGCTATGATCCTCAAACCCGAAAACTACATGTCACTTTGGATGCCTCTTTTCGTGAAACAAAACCTTATTACTCAGGGGGGTCTTCTGGACCTTCTCTTTAGGGGGAGAGCTATATTGAAGAGCATGTTTTACACTGGAGGTGGATGAGGAGATGAATTTATAGAGTTAGAAGAAGTGAATGAATGACTTATAAATGGTGGTCAGAAGGGTTATGAGAGTATTCCTAAAATTGAGAGTGATGTGTTAGTGTAACTCGAAATGACTGCAGATACACCCGATATGGCAGAGTCATCAATGCCTTCAGACTTGCCTATGTTTACGCCATCAACTGAAGAATCAACCCAGAATGTTCTTCCTCAGGTAACTTCAAATCCTAGTATTGATGAGTCTAATGAAATACCTGATTTTGAAAAATGTATTGCTCCTGAGTATTCACAAAGATCAAATAAGGGAGTTCCCAAGAAATAATACGAACCCGTTTCGAAAGACAAGACCAAGTACCCAATTAGCAACCATGTGTTTTCCCATAGATTGTCTCAATTGTATGTATTTACTTTTAATCAACTATCCACTGTATCTATTCCTAGTAGTGTGTAGGATGCATTAGCTGATCCAAAATGGACAAAGGCAATGAATGAGGAAATTGAGGCCCTACAGAAGAATGCCACCTGGGAACTTGGCCTTTTGCCCGAAGGAAAGAAAACAATTAGATGTAGATAGGTGTTCACGGTGAAACTTAAAGCAGATGGCAGTATTGATAAGTATAAAGCAAGGTTAGTTGCAAAAGGGTATACACAAAGGTTCGGTTTGGATTATCAAGAGACTTTTGCACCAGTTGCCAAGATGAACACAATTCACATTCTTATATCCATAGCAGCTAATCGAGATTGGCCTCTACAACAATTTGATGTAAAAAATTCGTTTCTCAATGGAGATTTAGAGGAAGAGGTCTACATGGATTTGCCACCTGGAGTTAAACATAGTTCCTCATGTAGAACTGAAGTTTGTAAATTGAAGAAGTCATTGTACGGACTGAAACAGTCACCAAGAGCTTGGTTTGGGAGGTTCTCTTCTACAATGAAGGCAGTCGGTTATAACTAAAGCAATTCAGACCATACTTTGTTTATAAAACACAAAAAAGGGAAGGTAGCAGCTTTAATTGTGTATGTTGATGATATGGTCGTAACAGGAGATGACACATGCGAAATGAAAGCATTACAAGAGTAACTGGCTACTAAATTTGAGATGAAGGATCTCGGACAACTCATATATTTTTTGGGAATTGAGGTTGCTAGATCGAAATGTGGAATTTTCCTTTCACAACGACAATATGTGCTAGATCTTTTAACTAAAACTGGAATACTTGCTTGCAAACCAGTAGAAACAGCCTATAGGGATGAATCATAAGCTTGGAATTTTTCCAAATCAAGCTCCAACAGACAAAGGTTGTTATTAGAGGTTAGTTGGAAGATTAATATATTTGTCACACATGAGGCTAGATATAGCTTATGCCGTGAGCGTGGTAAGCCAATTCATGCATGCACCAAGTGAGGAACATATGAATGCAGTATATTGGATCTTAAGATACCTAAAGAATGCTCTAGGAAAAGGACTGCTATTCTCAAAAAATGTTGTTTCGAACATTGAAGGACACACAGACTTTGATTGGGTAAGGGATCAAACTAACAGAAGATTCATATCTGGGTACTTGAATTTTGTTAAAGGTAACCTTGTAACCTAGAGGAGCAAGAAGCAAGAAGTTATGGCGAGATCAAGTGCAGAAGCTGAATTCCATGGTATGGCTCATGGTATATGTGAGTTGTTATGGATCAGAGGTGTATTAAAAGACTTGGGAATTGAATATAAACAAGCTATAACTCTTCATTGTGATAACAAGGCAGCCATTGAGATTGCACAAAATCCTGTACAACACGATCGTACCAAACATGTTGAAGTTGATCGTCATTTCATCAAGGAGAACCTCGATCACAAGATCATACATTTTTCATTTGTCCCTTTTGAAAGTCAGTTAGTCGATATGCTCACAAAAGCTGTTTTAGGAAGGGTGTTTCGTGGTATAATCGATAAGTTGGGCATGATAGATGTCTATGCTCTAACTTAAGGGGGAGTGTCTACATGAGCTATATGTGAGGTGTAATATATTAGACTGATTCTGCAATCTATAATTATTCCTAGAAATCTGGTAGTGATCACCAATCTTGTATTTAAGTATAGGAATATTTAGTTTACCTTAGAATAGGTTGTTTCCTTTCTTGGAGGATATAATTGTATCTATATATTGCCTCCTAACTTGGAGAAGAACACATAAAAAAGAATTAATTTCACAACATTACTCTATTTAACAATACTTTCCTTGAAGAACCTTAAGCCATAGAGAATCATTTTCCAATGCAAACTTCCACCACCATTTAAGAAGGAGACACTCATTAAAAAACTTCAAATTCCTGAAACCCAAACCCCTATTGAATTTACACGAAGAGCATTTTTTCCAATTTACCAGGTGGATCTTATTTTTAGAGTCCTTGTCATTCCAAAGAAAGCTCGATTGGATCATGTCAATTTGATGTGCAACAGATCCTGACATTTTGAAGAGAGAAAGATAGTAAATGGGCAAGCTCAAGAGGACAAACTTGATTAAGGCAATTCTACCTCTAAAATAAAGGTATTTTCTTTTCCATGATGCCAGCTCCAATCTGAACTTTTCAATCACTAGGACCCAAGTGGATTTGAGTCTAGAATTAGCACCGAAAGGAAGACCCAGTTGTTTTAAGAGGAAGATTCTGACATTTACATCTTAAGGACCATGCAATGTCAATAGCAAATTCTTCAGGAACACCCATACCACAAACCACACTTTGTGATAATTAATTTTTAAACCTGATAGGACTTCAAAGCACCTCAAAATTTTCTTGATATTCATAATCTCATAACAATCTGCTTTACATAAGATGATTGTATCATCTGCAAATTGTAGGTGGCTAATCTTGACTCTATTTGAACCTAACTACAAACCCTTGATCAGACCCTTTGCTTCAGCTTTCTTAAGCAAAATGTTAAGACATTCTGCCGCTAGGTTAAAAAGGAAGAGGGATAAAGGATCCCTTGCCTCGGGCCTTTTTCCATTGAGAATTCAGAAAAAGGAGATCTATTAACCAAGACTGAGACCTGAGTTGATGAAATACATTATTGAATCCATTTTACCCATTTAGAGCCAAAATCTAAACTTCTCAGCATATTGAGGAGGTAATTCCAATTCACACTATCGAAGGCATTTTCAAAGTCTAGCTTAACGATTATACCTTTTTTTCTTCTTCATTTTCTACCAATAAACTAATTCGTTTGCTATTAGGACCCTATCCAATATGTTTTTACCTTTTATAAAGGTAGACTGACTAAAAGCGATTAGGAGAGGTAAAACCTTCTTTAGTCTAGCAGACAATACTATTGATAAGATATTGTATACACATCCTAGAAGACTGATGGGTCTAAATTCATTAAGCCTATTTGGACAACTTTTCTTTGGAATTAAGGCAATTAAAAAAGAATTAAGTCCTCGAACTATCTTGGAATTCGCATGGAAATCCTTCAAGAATTGAAGAACATCATCTTTGATAACTTTCCAACATTTCTTGACCCAAGAGAAATTAAAGCCGTTCGGGACTGGCGCTTCGTTGTTATCACAACTACTGATGGCAGCCCAAACTTCTTCCTCTGAAAAAGCATATTCCAATTCTGAAGAAACAGAAGGATTAAGCACGTTGTTAGAAATCGCAGCTAGGGTTGGTCTCAACTTCCAATTTTCAAAGGAAATGCATTGGAAATGATTTTTTACTTCATCCCGAACTCTTAGAGGATCTGAATACTCAATACCATTGACAGATATAGAGTAGATCAAATTTTGATTTCGCGTACCTTTAGCAATATGGTGAAAAAACTTTGTATTCATGCCCTATGGCCGCCAACACTGAAAAAAAAAAGAGTATGTCATTTTTTTTTTTTTATAGATTTAGAAGAATTCTAGCTATCTCTTTCTTTTAAGGTGGGAATGAACGTCTCTTACGAAAGATAGAGAAGTTTGGGAGTCACAAACAAATTGAACAATATATATGAAGGACAAGGAAAGAAATGGAATAAAAATTATATCACTTTAATCCTAAATACATGCTAAAGGATCACAAGAATCAAAATAAAGATAAAGCACTGAATGAAATGAAAATACCAGAGAAACAGGCTCGGGGGCTAAGGTACGGTGTAGGAAGGTGTTAGGCACCCACCCTGCCTGATACGAATGGATCGGCCTCGAATATTCACTTGTAAGGCTATTTTGTCATAAGAAAACTAAAAAGAGAGATGTAAATACAGAAGAGATAAATAGTAAAGAATCTGACATAAATAAACAAAATAAATTGGAAAAGACAGGAAGAATATCTGACTTAGGCTCAAAGGCTTCCTACGTATCCAGTCAGAAAACAGAATTAGAGTCACTTAGTTCTCCAGTTTACCTTCTTTTATCAAGAATGATAAAAGAGACGAGATCAATCGGATCTAAAGAAAACTGTTAAAGGTTTGAGAGCGTACCTTATTCAGTCATGGTAGTCCGATAGTACTTCAGTTAAGAAAATCTGGATTGAAGGCTTTCATCGGGTAGATCTCTGACTTGTTCTTCGATTTGGAAAGCGTCACTTCAACTTGCTTTATGAAAGAAGGTTATCACTTCGGTAGTGCTTTGACCTCGGGAGATAAAGAGTTCTTGAGAGAACTCCAGAATTATGACAACAACATAAGGCTATAGAAATCTTGTATTTTGTCCTCCCAAACTAATGGCTAGGAGGCTCTATTTATAGGAAAATATGGAGGTTTGATCCAAGGGTCTAAAATGAAACCCTAAAATGAAGGGCTAGGATCATATCTTAAGTGATAATTATCTAATTATCTAATCAAATAATCAAATAAGAATGATTATCCTAACTATATGAATTAATAAATAATTATGACAATGCACGAACCAATAGAATTGGTGTTTACATGCAAGAGCTAATGAGATAAAAGAGAAATAGAATTTAATTGAAAAATAAATTCTAAAATGAAAACTTCTAGGTTCAATGTATCTTCATTTAAAGAACTATCAAGCAACCAAATTTATGGAAACTCTAAAAGTAGAAAGTCCTAATTAAGCCTAAATAGACTACTATCACTCAAGATTATCAAATTGCCCTCAATTTGGTAAAGAATCTCTAGATTGCCACACGACATATGAAAAGACCAAATTATCCCTAATTCATCACCAAAGGGCTCAAATTACCAAAATACTCTTATGTGGGTAAAATGATATAGAAGTTACAAAAGTACCCCTCAAATGACTAGGAAGTCCTACTAAGGGTAGGATTGTGCCAAAATTATCAAAATGCCCTTAATGGGCAAAAAAGGTGCTAAAATTACCAAAAAGTCCCCCAATGGGCAAAAGAGTCCTAACGGGAGTGGGACTCTATTGAGAAGAGTCTTACTTGGACTGGGACTCTGTCAAAAGGGTCCTAACGGGAGTGGAACTTTGTCAGAAAGAGTCTTACTTAGACTAGGACTCTGTTAGGAGAGTCCTAATAGGAATAAGACTCTGTTAGGAAAGTTCTAGTGGAAATAGGACTCTATTAGGAGGAATCCTAATAGAACTGGGACTCAATTGGGAAGAGTCCTTACTTGAAGTAGGTTTCTTAGTATAATCACCGATTTTTACTACTTAATCAAGGGTTATAAAATGAGGTATCTACAGAAAGCCACTCGTTAACGGAACCTGCAAGCAAGTGAACGTCAACGCAAGAAAAAAAAAAGAGACAACCATTTGACCTTGATTGCGATTTTAATGTGGTCTAACTCATTCCACTATGAGATTCTTACGTATCACCCTCAGGTGAATCAGACCGTTCGTAGTTCGTAACTAGCGAAAATGAGTGTTGTCCTTACTGAATTTTCTTTGAAGAGATTCATCTCAATAGAACTATTGTGAGGTTACGCCCTTGAAAATGCTCCTCGGAGTCTTACTTGAAAAGAAATGCAATCCTGACAAGTCTTTCATGAGGTTGTGTTTTTATGAGATGATCTTATGTCCTCGAACATTTTACCTACAAGGAAATTCCATCCTAGTAGGTTGGTAAGAGAGAATGCGATAAACGGCTTACCCGAAAGGAACGCTATCCTAACATAATAATAAAATGTGATGCGATAAACGGCTTACCCAAAAGGAATGCTATCCTAACAAGATGATGAATTTGCATCCTATCCTAATAAGATAACTAATTTGCGTCCTCAAACAACTTTCCTATAAGGAATGGTATCCTAATAGTTTGATAAAATGCATCTTCAGATGACTTACCTGAAAGGAATGCTATCATAACAAGATAATGAATTTGCGTCCTCAGACGATTTTCCTAAAAGGAATACTATCCTAATAGGCTAATGAAGTTGCATCCTCAGACGAATTTCCTAAAAGGAATGCTATCATAATAGGCTGATAAAATGCAGTCATCAAACAACTTACTTGGAAGGAATGCTATCCTAACAAGATAATGAATTTGCGTCCTCATACGACTTACCTGAAAAGAATGCTATCCTAATAGCTTCTTCTAAAATGAATGCTATCCTAATAGAATTTTTATGAGATTATGTCCTCAATGAATAGATTACCATGATGACTTACGTCCTCAAACAATTTTTATTGAGATGGATTACATCCTCAGATGGTTTATCAAGATGGATTACGTCCTCAGATGTTTTCTTGCCTAGATGGATTACGTCCTTAGACAATTTTTTTTCCTAGATGGATTATGTCCTCAAACGATTTTTGCCTAGATGGATTACGCCCTTAAATGTTTTTTTTTTCCTAAATGGATTACTTCCTCAGGCAGTTGTTTTCCTAGATGGATTACGTCCTCAAATGTTTTACCTATAAGGGAATTTCATCCTAATAGGTTGATAAAATGCGTCTTCATACGACTTACTTAAAAAAGGAACTTCATTCTAATAGGTTGATAAAATGTGTCATCATACGACTTACCTGAAAGGAATGCTATCCTAATAGGATTTTAATGAGATGAGTATTGATTAGAGAATGAAAACTCCAAAGGGAAGAATGACTTAATCGGATTTGTGACTTGCTGGGAAGATGACTTGGGTTAACTCCACTAGAATGATGGAATTCAATGTAACTCCATGGGGAAGAGTTTAATTGAGTTTCAAACCATAAAGTCATATTGCTCAACTTTTTTTTTAGAATAGGAGAACAAGAAGTGTACTCAAATTCGAAAGGAGTTACACTCAAAGAAATACACCCAACTAATGATAGGAGTTGATGACAGTGCTTGCCTTAGATAAAGGAGAGACGAGATATGGAAGAAGAAAATTTGATGAGAATGCAAAATGTTATATTTTTCTCCCTTAATGTTTAGTCTTTTACACTTATTTGGTGCCTAAATGTACTCATTATTTTTATATTTTGATTAAGGATGCAAATGGAGGCGTTAAGTGCAAAAAACACTAATTGGGTGATTTTCGGACAGTTTCAACATTGCTTCATAATTTGGGCATAACTCTCTCATTCGAGCTCTGATTGATATGATTCAAGATGCTATGGAAATCCAAGAAACAGTTCTAAAACTTTCATGTTTTGAGTTTTGAGAGATTCCAGCTGCATCAAGGTTGAAATCAGGCTTGAAGTTGCTACGCCTGTATTGCTCACGTTTTTGGATGCGCAAAATTCTAATACGTGGGTCCACGCGATTTATTTTTGGAAATTCTAGATCTAGTGTGAGAATTCTAGCTGAAATACCACTTTTCTAGTTATATTAGGACTTTATTTTATTTTTAATTAGGGCTTTTAAGAGCAGCCATCACACACACGCACATCTCTCTCTCTCTTCTCTCTCTCTCCCTTCTTCTCTAATTTTCTTCTTCAGTTTTCATGAACGTGTGTGGCTAAATTTTTATAATTGGTAGAAGGAAACAGAAGCTTCGAAATCGATAAAACTGTGAGATCTAATTTGTTGTTATTATTAAATTTATGTTTTGAGTATTGGATTTTTTCTGGGCCTATTTTTATGATTGTCTCGTTTAATTACTGGGAGGCCTACTAGTTTATTATTCATTGCAATCTACTGCTAGATTAGATATCAAATCCGTAATTTTTTGATCCCTCTAATTTGTGAAGTAACTAAGATTTAATGATTTGCTGCGTTAGAAATTATTAGATCTTAGGAAGAACGTTCGACTAAATTAAATGCAACCGCTTGTGCTTGTGTTGTTTAGCTTCATCGATCTCTCTAATTCTTAAGGCTGTTACTAGATTAAACCTTTAGCGTTTGTCTTGGGTTGTTTAGTAGTTAGGGTTAATTAGATCACATGTTTTCTAATTAACTGCGACTAAGGAGAAATAAGAAAATAATTCTAACGGTGAATATTCAAAGTGTGAATTGATATATATTTGCATCGATGATCAGTTGTGAAATTTAGATGGTGGATGTTGACTTAGACCAATGCTTGTTCTTTTGATTGATTTCAATACTTTAATTTGAATTGTTCCTTAGTTGTTTTTTTTTATTAAAATTATTTTCGTTATACTCAATCCCCCTCATCTTTATTCACATAGCATAAAACTAGGCTAGACACTCTCCATGGGAGGGATCCTTACTTGCACTACTACATATATTTTTTTAGGAGTTTAGGTTTTATTTTTGGTTGCTTGCGACCACACACCAAATTTGGCGCTGTTGCCGAGGAGTGATTCTAGTTGATTTTTGTGCTTCTTGTTATCCTTATTTTGTTCTTGAAATTTAAAAAAAATAAAAAATAAATCAAGGTGATTTTTTTTTTAGCGTAGAATTTTATTTTATCTTTTGGTATATCATTGTTTATGGGCTTCGGACTTATTATATTTGCATCCAGGTATAAGCCGCACAACCCGAAAGATAGATAAGCGATCAGGAGTGATATCTGAAAATTTATTTGGACTCCAAGATATTAACAAGTTTTTTGTCCTTGAGGTTGAAGAAGCAGTGGCTGAAAACGTTGACTACAAACGCTAATGTTGTTTGATTTAGATTTAGTCCTAATATTAACAGTGGCCTCTCATTGACTCCAGTGACTGCTGTAGTTTTAGTCATCTAGTATTAGTAATTTATTTACGTTTTATTATTAATATTATAATATTAGTTACTTAGTATTAGGAATATTACAATATAAACAACACATTTTAATTTTTGTTACTTTTACTTTTTAATTTTTGGTTGTTTACTTTTTTTATAATGGGTTAAAATTGTTTTTCTTATTTTATTTTTACTTTTATTTTTTATTTTATTTTCATTACTCTAGATTTTTTTTTTATTTTTGTTTTTATTTCTTTGTTTTTTTTTTTTTTTAATTTTTTACTCTAGATTTTTCCTAATTTATTTTTCATGGTTCTTTAGAGTTTCCTTGATTGTTAATGACTGCAAATCGATTTTTTAATCAAAGTGATTTGCAGTGTAATCTAAAAATAGAGAGAACTTTGTGCAGGTTAAGGAGGGAAGTTCAGAGAAATTCTGAAGAGAACAATCTAGCTCTTGATTCCCCATTTGCTAGCGATTCTGATTTAGAAGAGGAGGAAGTCATGGCCGCCCCTAATTTGAATCAACAACCCTTATGCATAACGTTCCCTATTTTAGATGCTAATACTACTTTTGAATTAAAATCTAGACTAATACATCTCTTGCCCACTTTTTATGGCCTTGTAGGTAAAGATCCTCACAAGCATCTAAAGGAGTTTCATGTAGTATGCACGAGTATAAGATCCATGGGGGTAACTGAAAAGCAAATTAAATTAAGAGCCTTTTCATTTTCTTTGAAGGATTTAGCTAAGGATTGGTTTTATTATCTACCCTTCGAAAGTATTACCACATGGAACGAGATGAAGATGTTGTTTTTGGAGAAATATTTTCCAGCTTCAAGAGCAGCCAACATTCGAAAAGAAATTTTTGGTGTAAGGCAGCACAACGAAGAGTCCCTACACGAATATTGGGAATGTTTCAAGAAATTATGTGCAAGCTGCCCCCATCATCAAATTAGTGAGCAGCTTTTTATCTAGTATTTCTATGAGGGCCTTCTACCCACTGATAGGAGCATGATTGATACTGCTAGTGGAGGAGCTTTGGTGGATAAAACTCCCGAGACCGCGAGAAACTTGATTGCAAATATGGCAGACAATTCTCAACAATTTGGCACTAGGCTTGATCCTCCATCTAAGCATGTTAATGAGGTAAATATTTCCTCCCTTGAACAAAAAATTACTAGTCTAACTTCTCTTGTTCGTCAAATGGCTGTAGGTAATATGCAAACGACGAAGGTTTGTGGGATTTGTTCGATATTAGGTCATTCAACCGATATGTGCCCAACTCTTTAAGAGGAGCTCATTGAGCAAGTGAATGCGGCAGATGGTTTTCCTGGACAACCGCAAAGGAAGTATGATCCCTATTCGAGCACGTATAACCTGTGATGGAGGGATCACCCCAATCTTAGCTATGGGAATCCATAAGTAAATCAACCCGCGACTCAAAACTGCTCAAGTTTCCAACAATATAAGCAACCATATCCCCCTAGACAACAACCGGGCCTAAACTTCAAATTCTGGTTTGTCTTTAGAATATATTGTTAAGTCTCTTGTCACTAATACTTTGCAATTTCAATGGAAGATGAGGGCCAGTATTCAAAGTTTGGACAATCAGATGGGCTAGATGGCAACCGTAATTAGTCGGCTAGAGGCACAAAGTTCGGGAAAATTACCTTCTCAAACAGTACTAAATCCAAGAGAAAATGCAAGTGTAATTGTTTTGAGAAGTGGTAAAGAGGTTGAGATTCCAGTAAAGGCAGCCCCTGCATCATCAAAGCAAGAAAATGAAAAAAATTTCATTGCAGACAGAAACGTTCCCAATGATAATAACGTACCTAAGCGTAACTTTTCGCCTCTTTCTAATTATAAACTAGTACCCCCTTTTCCTCAAGCTTTAGCAGAATCTAGAAAATATAAGCAAAATAAAGATTTATATGAGAATTTTTGTAGATGCGAGGTAAATATTCCACTTTTAGATGCTATTAAACAAGTACCTCGTTATACTAAATTCTTGAAAGAACTGTGTACAATTAAGAGAAAACAGAAACTTAAAGGATGTGAGAAGGTGAGAGTAGGGAAGAATGTTTCTGTAGTAATTCAAAGAAAACTCCATGCGAATTGCAAAGATCCAGGTATGTTCACTATCCAATGTACAATAGGTAACACTAGATTGGAGAAGGCCATGATAGATTTAGGAGCTTCTATCCATATTCTATATATGCTTCTTTGAAACTTGGACCTTTGAATAAAACTGGTGTTATGATTCAATTGGCTGATAGATCTAATGCCTATCCTAAGGGTGTAGTTGAAGGATGTTCTTGTGAAAGTTAATGATTTGGCTTTCCCTGCTGATTTCTATGTGCTTGATATGGAGAATGGTGATCAAATTGCTCCTATTTTGTTAGGAAGACCATTTTTAAAGACATCCAAGACTAAGATAGATGTTCATAGTGGCACACTTACCATGAAATTTGATAGTGAAATTATTAAGTTTAATATTTATGATGCCATGAAATATCCTGATGATGATAATCCTGTTTATTCTATTGATGTGATCGATTATTTAGCACAAGGAAGTTTTTGAACATGATGGAAAAGATGGATTGGAAGTTGCCATTAGTAAGCATCTTGAGAAAGAAAATGAGGAGTAAGTCTTGAGTATTGATTTGTAGGAAACAGTTGCAACATTGAATGATTTTCTGAAGCTACAACAGTTACGTAACGTTCCTTATATTGCATTATCAGTTTCTAACGAAAGGCCTTTACCCTCTATTTTGCAGGCCCCCATTCCAGATTTGAAGCCTTTCTTCAGCCACCCCCTGATTGAAGAAGAAGCATTGAGTCAAGCCAATGACAATAAACAAAGGCCTTGCTTGGGAGGCAACCCAAGGGGAGTTCGTCATTTTTCTTCTTATTTTCACATTTATATTTTGGTTATTTTTTCCTTTTCTTTGCATTTCACCTTACATTGGGGATAATGTAAGTTTTAAGTGTGGGGGAAGGGATTTAGGTTGTGTTTTAATTTTGCATGATTTTTCAAAGATTTTCAAAAAAAAAAAAGAGTTTTACTTTTTGTTTTTGTGGTTTTGAATGAATTTTTGGTTGTATATGTCATGAGCAAGATTCAATTAAACTTGAAAAATTCATAACATGATTGAATAAGTAATCTTCAAACTTAGAATTAATTAGTCTAGTTATTTTCCTTGAGGATGGTAGTGACTAGATTTGGTAGACAAAAGTCGGTGAGATTTTGAGCCTTTAGACTGACACATCTATATCAATCTTACTATTTTATTTCATGTGAGATATTCCTCCATGGATTTGTTTCTCTAGAACTTGCCTTGATTCTCTTCAAGGTCATATTGACACATGCATGCATGAACATGATTAAGGCCCTCTTTGTTATAAGCTACATAAGCTAAATAGCCTACCTTGTAATTAATTTTTTCCTTTGTTGAACCCCTTTGATCTTTGTCAGGACCCGCACCAGCATAGCACAATATTGTCCGCTTTGGGCCTTCCGCCCTCACGGTTTGGTTCCTCGCTGGGCCTTTGCCCAGGAAAACGCGTTATGCTAAGTGGTGTGCAGCCCCCCCTTATGAATACCTTCCTCTTCTCCTCCCCGAGCGATGTGGGATAGCGCTTTACCACACTATCTCACCCCCACTTTGGGCTTTACCGTCCTCGGTAAGGGGCCTATCTCAGCACATCTCCGGTCGGGGTCCGGCTCTGATACCATCTGTCAGGACCCGCACCAGCATAGCACAATAGATAGTGTGGTAAAGCGCTATCCCACATCGCTCGGGGAGGAGAAGAGGAAGGTATTCATAAGGGGGGGCTGCACACCACTTAGCATAACGCGTTTTCTTGGGCAAAGGCCCAGCGAGGAACAAAACCGTGAGGGCGGAAGGCCCAAAGTGGACAATATTGTGCTATGCTGGTGCGGGTCCTGACAATCTTTATGTTTTTTTTTTCTTTTATTGTGAACCCACGTTACAAGTTTTAAACCCGAAAAAACAATACCTTTACCCAAGCCATAGGACTAGTGGAGCATTGTTCATCATTATAATATGTATGGGTGTGCAAGAAATAAGTGTGGGGGTGTCTGAATTTATGGTATGGCTATGACTGGTGAAATAGAACATGTTTTCATTCTCAATTCGTGAGTTCCATTGTTGATTTAATTTTGGTGAAAAAGAAAAAAAAAAAAAGAAAAGAAGAAAGGAAGTGATGGAGGAAATTGCTTTTAATGTTACAAACTATCCATATTCATAATTCCTCCTAAAATTCCAAGAAAGGGGTTTGTTTATATGTGATATATACAAATTGAAGAAGCTGCTGAATGGAGTGATTGGTTTTACATGTCTTATATATTCGAGCTTGAGTTGATTCATTTTTGCTCTGCTAGTTTTGATGGCTTTTGAGCTACATTCCCAAATATTTCCCAACTAGATCCTAAACCTTGTTACAACCCTCGAAAAGTCCTTATAATTCGTGTTATGCATGTGATCCAAGTGGTGGAGAATGAGAAGATATGCAAGCCTATGGTAGATCATTTCCATTGGAATGAATTTGAGCGAAACACATACCTTTCAAACACATAAGAGTCGAGTGCTTATTTCCATGAGGGTCTACGTATTTAGTTTATTCCATTTTCGAGTGAAAATGCTTGCTAAGTAATTGTAAGTTGTTTAAAAATGTATGTTCATGCTATGTTATGCATTTTCAAGAGCTTTATTGTTCTTTGTTGATGGTGTTGCAACCTTGGCGTTTTTGGGAAAGTGAATTTGAGTTTTGCCCAAGGACAAGTAAAAGTTAAATGTGGGAGAATTTGATGAGAATGAAAAATGTTATTTTCTCCCTTAATGTTTAGTCTTTTATACTTATTTTGAGCCTAAATGTACTCATTATTCTTATATTTTAATTTAGGATGCAAATGGAGGCGTTAAGTGCAAAAAACGCTAATTGGGTGATTTTCGGACAGTTTTGACATCACTTCGTAATCTGGGTATAACTCTCTCATCCGAGCTCCGATTAAGATGATTCAAGATGATATGGAACGCCAAGAAACAGTTCTAAAACTTTCATGTTTTGAGTTTTGAGAGATTCTAGCTGCATCAAGGTCGAAATTGGGCTTGAATTTGCTGTGCCTGAATTGCTCACGTTTTTTACTGTGCGAAATTCTAATACGCGGGTCCACGCGATTTCTTTTTGGAAATTCCAAATGCGAGAATTCTAGCTGAAATACCACTTTCCTAGTTATATTAGGACTCTATTTTATTTTTAATTAAGGCTTCTAATAGCAGCCGTCACACACACGCACATCTCTCTCTCTCTCTCTCTCTCTCTCTCCCTTCTTCTCTAATTTTCTTCTTCAAGTTTTCATGACCGTGCGTGGCTAAATTTTTATAATTGTTCAAAGGAAACGGAAGCCTCGGAGTCGATAAAACTGTGAGATCTAATTTGTTTTTATTGTTCAATTTATGTTTTGAGTATTGGATGTTTTTCTGTGCCTATTTTCATGATTGTCTCGTTTAATTACTAGGAGGCCTACTAGTTTATTATTTGTTGCAATCTACTGCTTGATTAGATATCAAATCCGTAATTGTTTGATCCCTCTAATTTGTGAAGCAACTAAGATTTAATAATTTTATGTGTAAAAAATTATTAGACCTTAGGAAGAACGTTCGACTAAATTAAATGCAACTGTTTGTGCTTGTGTTGTTTAGCTTCATCGATCTCTCTAATTCTTAAGGCTGCTACTAGATTAAACCTTTAGTGCTTGTCATGGGTTATTTAGTAGTTAGGGTTAATTAAATCGCTTGTTTTATAATTAACTGCGACTAAGGAGAGATAGGAAAACAATTCCAATGGTGACTATTCAAAGTGTGAATTGATATATATTTGCATCGATGATCAGTTGTAAAATTTCGATGGTGGATATTGACTTAGACCAATGTTTGTTCTTTTGATTAATTTGAATACGTTAATTTGAATTTTTCCTTAGTTATTTTTTTTTATTAAAATTATTTTCGTTATACTCAAACCCCCCTATCTTTGTTCACATAGCATAAAACTAGGCTAGACACTCTCCGTGGGAAGGATCCTTACTTGCACTGCTACATATATTTTTTTAGGAGTTTAGGTTTTATTTTTGGTTGCCTGCGACCGTACACCAGCAACCTTGACCTAGACAGAGTGAGGTAGAACTCGACTAAGATAGAAGTGTGGAAAGGTATGAAAAAAATTATATTGATGAAAATCTCTTGTCTTAGTTAAAGGAATATGAAATTTACTCAACTTAGAGAAAAGTAAGAAAAATGTACTCAACTCAGATAGGAGTGAATGAGATGTACTCAACCTAGATTGGAGTAAAAAAATGTTCTCATTAAAAGAGAAAAAATGTTTTCCATTTTCGAAAAGGATTGTTCATTTAGAGAAAATTCTGACTTTTGGCTTGAACTTTACTAGCCTCTAGATCACTAGAAATCAAGTTAGTTATTCAGGTCAAAAGAACCATCGCTTGGTTTCGAATGGTGAGGTTTCTCATCTTTGTTGATGATTTGAAAAAATATACTCGAGCTGTGAACTGAGGAAATGAAGTCTTAGGAGACTCGATCTGCTAACGACTTATTTTCAAGTTCATGGATAATTTTTTTTTTTTTTGCCCTTCCAAATGATTTAGGAGATTCCTTTGAAAATTTCAAAGTATTTGTTTTGAGTATGATTCAGTTTGATCATTTTAGAAAATTAGAATTATTGATTTTCACAATAGATTGTGCATTTAACTGATCATATTGGATGAAACCATTGAATGAAAGAAATTTTGGGTGAACCAAAGTGATGGAGATTGTACCCATGATATGGGCAAAGTTGTTAAGGCTTGAAAAAAGTGAAATGGAACCCTTTAAATGGAAAAAAAAAATGTTCTTATATTGGCATAAAGGAGCCCCTTAGCTAGAAAAAATTATATGATTAAGAGTATGAGTTACTCTTAAGATGAACAAGGCATAAGGGAGCTTCTTGTGAAGTAAGGACGAGTTACTTCATAAAATAAGAAAGCAATTTAGTGCAAATAAGTAACTAAGGGGTCCCTTGATGAATTCCTTCAAAAAGTGGGTGAAGAATGAAGAAGCAATTTGGTGCAAATAGTTAAAGAGGAAGTCCCTCGTCTAAAATCGTTTGTTACATGACCTATTTATTTGTAAGATCTTTTGAAAGAATTCTCAATTGAAATATAACAGTTCTCTTAAGCAAGCAAGACCTCAAGGTGGTCTTAGTATTAGGGAAAAAACATAGCCAAGGGTAAGGTTCACCAAATGAAAGGTATATGACCCAAAAATTTGTGTTCGTGGTAACAAGCCCCTTGTGTGCATCTTATTGATGTGCGTAACTTTGATGTGCATAACCTTGATGTGCATATCCTTTCTTGTAGATAACTGATTCTTAGCATGACCTTCATGACTGAGCCTAATGTAACTTCTTAGGCTGCCTACGCATCTCTTTTTTGGAGAATCGGGTCTAACGTAATTCATTTCTCGCTTGAAGCTCTTTGAGCCATACAAGGCTTAATTGATTGATTTCTTATATCCTTGCTTGGAAAATGCTTCTTTTGATCAGGCAAAGGTTTTCTTTTCTTTACAATCTGACTCTTCCTTGATAGTTGTTTTGTTACTTCCTTGCTTGGAAATGTTTTTCTTTAGTGAGGCAAAAATTTTCTTTCCTTTGCTTTTGATTCTTCTCAAATAATTGTTTCTCACTTCCTTGCTTGAAAATTTTTTCTTTCACACTGGGTAAAAATGTTTTTTCTCTTTGCCTTTTGATTCTTTTATGAAGGCATTGAGAGAGTGCACACATAGTAAGCTTTCCCCTTCCCAAGGTTTGATAGATGGGTTTAAGAAAGAAAGGATAATCAATCAGGCTTAAAGGGTTTGCAAGTGGATATCTTGATATGGGTGATATGATAGATTTTGTTTGCCAAGTGATGGTCTCCTATCCTTGGAATTACTTGCTTTTAGAAAATAGTCACATTGTTGAGACTCACGATGTTGATGTCTACTTAGGGTCATAATTATTTTCTTTGGATGGTGATTGAATCAATCAAGACGCCTTTGAGACAAATGGAGGAATTGGTGAATAATGAGAAAATCAAGATGATTAAAGAAGTTTGATGATGCTTAGATTCAACGCATTCAATCTTATTGTGAATTTGATTACATTCATTTTCTTAAAGAATCAAGATAAATCATGCAAACATTTTATTGAAAGTTTCCTAAGAAAATCTTTATTAAAACATGAGAAAAGACAGATAGAAATTATCCATGAAGAATAAAATAATAATCTTTGACTTGGAAAGCTCTTCATTATTGATTATGGGCTAATCTTGGTTGATCCTTGAAGGAGGAGGCCCAATGCCTTGTTTATCAATCAAATCTTGGATAGCATAACTCAACATGGTGCAATGATTAGTGGAGTAGCCCACACATTAATGGTAGGCACAATGTTTTTTTAAATTATAGCTCTTGGGTATTGGGTTTGGAACGAGTTGAAGATCCAAAGGTTAGAGATGCCCTCCTTCACAAAGCTTTTGAAAAACTTCACTCAATTATGTAAAAAGTTCTAAGAATGACCTTGATAGGTGTCTTCGAGGTGAATTTGGCGGCGGTGAGGCTGTTGAACTAATAGACCAAGAGAAAGGTTGTTGTGGAGTTAAAGCATTGACTGCAATTTCTGAGTTATTGGGTTTGATGTTTTGTGTAGGCTTCTTTAATATTCTATCATTGATTGCATCCTTGATTTGGATTCCAGCCTCTATAAGAGCTTTGAAATTCTCAAAGTAGTGGGCAAACATTGACTCATGGTAGATGGGAAGCAAGTTCTTCTTTACCATTTGTACTTGTTCAGCTTTACTCGGCCTATTGACCATTTGGGCCACTTTGGCCCTCTATTGGGTGATGAAAGTGGAAAGAGTCTCCTTGACTTCTTGCTTGGTGGTCTCAAGGTACCTGAGTGTGATGTCTAACTCATTGTTGTACTTATACTAGGTGACAATAGCAATGCAAAGCTGTTCTCAATCTTGGACATGAGCTCTTCCAAGTCTAAGAACCAATGAAGAGCTACCCCAATGAGGGTTTGGTAGAACATTTGAGCCATCATTTCAGTTGTAGCCCCTAGTGGTTACATTTCTCGAACATAGAACTTGAGATGAGTCCTTTAGGCATGTGGTCCCTTTGAATTTGTCTAAGTTTGGAATTTTGAACTTGTAGGGCAAACGGACCTCTAGATATAGGAAGAGTTTAGTGGATATCAATCATGTCATCTTCATGGTTGGATTTGCATATAGGAGCTTCTATCTTTTGAAGCCTTTTGAGGGGGGGACCTCTTCATTTGTATTGGTCTTCACTTGAGGTTTGACTTCATTTTGGGGCCCATTTTGTTTGGCTCGATTAAACTGATCATATGTGGCTACATCTTTGGCCTGCTGATTCTATGGGAGATGATCTTGAAGAGGTATAGGTGGTTGGTTATTGGGAGCATTGTTAGGCCCTATGAGGACTAGTAGGAGGTGGTGATAACCCTTGTTGTAATAGTTCTTGTACTGTTTGGGAGAGCCTTTGTGTTTCATCTCTATAATCGGCCATGCCTTTTCTGATATTGGCCAAAATCTGAAGTAATTAATCCTGATCCACAGTGACAAGGTGCAGTGATTGACTTGATTTTAATACCATGATTTTCGGGCTCAATTGAGGGAACAAGAACTGCAATGGATTAGGAAACCTCAATGAATTTTTTGATCACAAAATGAGTGTAAAGGAGTTTAAATCCAAGCCAATAGTCCAACGAGTTTTTTTGATTTCAAAACTTTGAGTAGGATAAGATCTAATCTAAATGGAGAAGAAAATCATTCCTTAGCAGAAAATGAAGCATGCACTTTTTTGAATTTTAAATTTTTAAAATTTTTTGATTTTTTGATTTTTTTTTTTAAAAAAAGAATAGAGGCATAATGCCAAGGTAGCCCCCAAGAGGATGGAATGATTTTCTTGAATGAGGAAAGAATTACTAAAGTTTGGGAAGATACAATCCCAATGGAATTGATTTAGACTCTAATAAAGTGGTCAAGATGAACCTTGATTGACGAAATGAATACCCTAAAGAGAGGTGACTTTTGAAAAGGAATTAAAAACCTATCTCGAGTGGTTGGCCTGATAGGAAGTTTTGAGAGAAGGGCCATAGATTGAAGCCCGACTTAATTTTTAAGACGACTAAAGAATTTGGATTGTGAAATCTCAGAAGTCATACCTAGCCTCTAAATTCTAGCATAGTGGGGGACTTGAATGAAAGTCATTTCTAGATTTTGAGGGAAAGGTTCCCAAAAGATCAAGAAAATATTTGAAATTGATCGGGACCTTTACTAGGACCAAACATGATTAGAACACGAGTTGATTTATGTGATGAGAATAAACTCAAAAAGTTCCTTTTGAAAGTCATTTTGTTAGCCTTGGCTAGCCCGTTTCCAAGCTAGTTGTGAGCACCTACTTTCGGAAAACACCTGTGTTATTTAACTTGTTTGGTGTGAAGGAAAACTTAGAAAAGTTTCATTTGTAGTCCCGTTGCAGCTTGCAAAATTGGTTTTTCAAGAAAAAAATTGGAGTTTTTTTGAAAAAATTCAGAAAATAGGGAAAAAAAAATTTATAGAACGAGAGGGCAGCTCTCTGTGTGCTGATCGGCACACAAAGGCATTTAACCTCTGTGCCGATCAACCAACAGATAGGGGTACTTTTTTAACTTTTTGGATTATTCTAACTTTACGAAATTACGCAAAAAAGTCTATGTGTGTCTTACCAAAATGCTGTTTAAAGTCTTGAATCATGAATCTAGGGTAGATTATATGCATAACGCTTCGATCAGATAAAGGTTTCAAGATTCTCCTTCTGACAGAACATACCGTATACCTCTCACAACCATTAGATTTTAATGAGTGTGGTCAAGTGGCATTGCATTGCCTTTTTGCATACCATCTCAAAGCCACTAGAGTGTAGTGTCCCCGGTTAAGCAGTATTTCATCAAAGAGTGGAGGGTTTTCACCGGTGACACCCGTTGTAACACCCCGACCCAAAATCACCTGAGCAAATTTTTGTCACACCGAAACATTAGGGTTCATTTTTCGAGATTAATTAATAGACCAGTTTTGAATTCAAAAGTGGAGTGTTCGAATAATACCCGAACAAAGTAATGAGTATATATAGATAAATACTCATACATGTATATATACATGTATGAATATATATGTGATGGTATGTACATATATGTATATATGATAGTATATATATATACGTATACACGATAATATATATATATATATATATATGATATCTATATATATGTGTGTGAAATAAGTAGGTGAACTGTGTAATATATAAGGTGTGTATATGTGCAGGATATATATATATATATATATATCAAAATATATGTATATACATATGCATGGTGTGTATATATATATATGTGTGTGTGTGTATAAATGTGAGTATATGTACATGTAATACTCTGTGTGTGTGTGTGCATGTATATATATAAGTGAGAAAGGTGGTGTGTGTGTGTGTGTGTGCAGCAAGTGATGTGTGTGTGTCGACAAGTGTGTGTGTAAATAGGTGGGTTTATGTGTGTGGCGGTGGAAGAGTGTACATGTGCTGATATATATATATATATATATATATAATATTTTATACAAATATCTTACAAGTAAAACAAAAGAAATAAAGGGAAAATAGAAAGAGAGAGAGAGAGAGTGTGTGTGTGTGTGTGTGTGATGAGAGAGGAAGAAAGCGGTAAGGGACCGCCTATTAAAGGCAAGCATGCGTTGCATGCATTAGAAAAGAAAAAGAAGTAAGAAAAGAAAAGCAAGGGAGAAAGAAGAAGGAGGGAAGGGGAGAAGCAAGCGAAGTGTTGCAAGGAAGAAGAGGTAAGTTTTAAAAAAATTTCTCTAAATTTTTTTTCTAGGTTTTTGTAGAACTTGCATGAAGCTTACAAAGAAATATAGGGTCTTAATCTATGAGAAAAATGGAACATTTAGGAAGAAACCGTGTGTGAAATGGTGAAGAAATAAGGTAGAAAAATGAGATGATCGGAAAGTTAAAATTTTGAAAATATAGCTATTCAATGGGATTTAGGGGTTAAAAACGTTGCCTAAAGGTTCTAAAAAGGGTTTGGGGTAGATTAGAATCAAAGAAAGGCATCAAAATCGTGAAAAAATAAAGTTTAAAAAATTGAAAAAAAAATGCAGTTCCGGTCACTAGCGCCGGAGAGGGTGACCGAAGCTTTGCCACAAAATAATAAGGAATGGGGAACCATACGGGTCAAGCCAAGTCAGGTCAAAATTCGGGTTTTGGTCAAAACCCACCCAGGCGCACCTACGGTTAATTCAAAGCTACGTCGTTTTGGGCTTGGGTTTCCCTTTTAAAGAAAGGAATAGTTTAGAAAATAAGAGGGGAAGGGCTGCTGTCGAGGTTCGAACCCTTGACCTTGGGGCGTGTGGGCACTTAAACCCCACACGCAGACCACTGTGCCACTGAGACACGTGTGGTTATTTGTTAATTAAAATAATATACAATATTATATAAATAAATTAGTTAAATTAATTAAGTTAAATATTAAAAATTTCAGAGTCCAAATAAGTTGTGTATAGTGTAATCCTATTATTTTGGGCATTCTGGACTCAATGGAGGGATTCGTTTTACGAGATGAAACTTTAAAAAATTACGATATGTGAAGATATAAATTACCATTTTGTCCATAAATATGCCTGAAACCAAATAAAAATTCGAGAAAGTCTAAATAAACTTTCTTCGACGTTCCAGATCTAACAGTGAGATCCATGTTATCAAATTAGGTACTAAAAGATAAGGCACATATAAATGCAAATTTATAAATTTCTACGAGTAGTCCGATTTATAAGGAATAAGAACCATCATAGGAAATTAGGATTAACACGGTCTAAGAATAAGTTAAGAGCACCAATCTGTGATAAATTGAAGTAAATGTGGAATTAATAAATTTTTCATAAATTGTTTTCAAGAACTACAAGGGAAAAGGGAAAGCATACCAGTAGTGTTGACCCCAAGGATAAAAATGAGTAATCTTGTACTTTGAAGTAGATATTTACCTCTATGGATTTTGAAGAAGTTTAAGTGCAAAATTTTAGAAGCATTTTAAATTCAAATTTCGTATCTACATGATTCCTGATTTAAGTATTACTGTTTCTTTTTGAAAACTCTATTGTGACATGCAAGTTAGCTTGTTTATTTTGCTGACTTTCTGTAAGTTTGTATTCCAGCATGTCTACGTTAAATGTAAAATTTTATTAAATGTCTCTCTAAAAATAAATGTCTTTCATTCTAAGTTATGTTTTAATTATCCTTGTTCATCATATAAAATACTTTGAAGCTTACGTGTTAAATGTCCTGAAATTGTATATATTCCAAGTATTTGAAGACTATTTTAAATTTATGAAAGTCATGTTTTGAATGCTCTCGAAAAGCATCTATTTGAAGAAATCCTGTTTTAAAATGCTCATGAAAAGCATCTATTTGAAGAATTCATGTTTTAAATGCTTTTAAAAAGCAATTACTGGTAGGTCATGTTTTAATGCTTTTAGATAGCATCTATTTGTAAAGAAATGTTTTACATGCCTCTTGTTTGCAAACTGGTAATACAAGATGATTGTGCATAAGCACTACAAGTTCGTGAGGCCCTTCGGGACTCGCATATGAGTAAAATGCCCGGTAGAAGGTTAATCCCTGAGGCATGAGATATCTCCACGAGAAGTAAAACTAGAGTCTGGTTTGACACGGATTCTTTTATTAAAAAGTAAAAAGATGTTACATTCAAAAATGGCAGCAGGTTTATCTCTCATTTGTCTAAACATAATTACGTGTTTTGAAGTTTTTTATATCCTGTATTTGAATAAATATGTGCTTAGTCTGAATGCCTTGAATGCTTCATGCTATCTGTTTTAAGAAATCATATACTCTGTATCTGAAGTATACGAGAAATTGGAAATAAATGATTTTGTAAACTTTCTTATAACTAACCCATTACCAGTTGAAAACCCATGATAAGGTACTAGAATTACTCATGATCTTTTCATAAAGTTCACATGGATTTGTTACCCTATAACTATTTCAGGTGACGAAGATGGTTGAGAGCCTTGCCCATATAGATTGAATAATATATATGAAGGAAATTGAAATAAAAGGAATGAAAATGACATCACTTTAATCCTAAAGACATACTAAAAGATCCCTTGACACGAATCAAAATAAAGATAAAGCACTAAATGAAATGAAAACACCAGAAAAATGAGCTCGGGGGTTAAGGTACGGTGTAGGAAGGTGTTGGCACCCATCCCGCCCAATCCGAATGGGTCGGCCTTAAATATTCACTTACAAGGCTATTTGTCATTAGAAAAATGAAAAGAGAGATGTGAGCATGAAAGAGATAAATAATAAAGAATCTGACATGAATAAACAAAATTAAAACAAAAAAAATAAGAAAAAGATCTAACTCAGGCCCAAAGGCTTTTTACTTATCCATTTAGAAAATGGAATCAGAGTCACATAGTTCTCCGGTTCACCCTCTTTTATCAATAGTGATAAAAGAGGTGAGATGAACCGGATCTAAAGAAAACTGTTAAAGGTTTGAAAGCGTACCTTATTCGGTCATGGTAGTCGGGCAACACTTTAGCTAAGAAAATCTAGATCGGAGGCTTCAATCGGGCAGATCTTCGACTTGTTCTTCGGTTTGGAAAGTGTCCCTTCGACAGTGCCTCAGCTTCGAGAGAGGGAGAGTTCTTGTAGAGAGAACTCTAGAATTATGCTAGCAACATAAGGCTATACAAATCATGTATTTTGTCCTTCTAAACTAATGGCTAGGGGGCTCTATTTATAGGAAATATGGAGATTTAATCCAAGGGTCTAAAATGAAACCCTAAAACGGATGGCTAGGATCATGTCTTGAGTGATATCATTCAATTAAATAAATCAAAAATTAAAAAAGAATGATTATCCTAACTAAATGAATTAATAAATAATTATGACAATGCACGAACCAATAAAATTGGTGTTTATATGCAAAAGCCAATGAGGTAAAAGAGAAATAGAATTTAATTGAAAATTAAATTCTAAAATGAAAAAGTATAGGTTCAATGTATCTCCATTTAAGGAAATATCAAGCAAACAAATTTATGAAAACTCTAAAGTAGAAAGTCCTAATTAAAGCCTAAATAGACTACTATCACTCAATATTACCAAATTGTCTCCAATTCGATAGAGAATCTCTAGATTGCCACAAGGCATGTGAAAATATCGAATTATCCCTAATTCATTACCAAATGACTAAAATTACCAAAATACCCTCATGTAGGTAAAATGATATAAAAATTTCAAAACTGCCCCTCAAGTGACTATGAAGTTTTACTGTGGGTACGATTGTGCCAAAATGTCCTTAGTGGGCAAAAAAGGTGCTGAAATTACCAAAACGTCCCCCAATGGACAGAAAAGTCCTAACAGGAGTGTGACTCTATCGAGAAGAGTCCTACTTAGACTGGGACTCTTGAAACTCTATCAGGAGAGTCCTAACGGGAGTAGGACTTTAACGGGAAGAGTCTTATTTGGACTAGGACTCTGTTAATAGACAGTTCTAACAGGAATAAGACTCTGTCAGGAAAAGTCTTAATGGAACTGGGACTCAACTGGGAAGAGTCCCTAATTGAAGTAGGTTTATTAGCATAATTATTAGATTTTACCACTTAATCAAGGATCACAAAATGAGGTATCTACAGTCTCCTTTTAAAGCCCAATTAACCCTTGATTTTTGCCCCACAAAGATTCCAACATAATGCCCAGCTTCCAAATTTCACATCTCAGCTTCTTATATTGATCTGAATCAACATTCTTCAAAGGTTCAAATTATGCCACAATATCATAGGCATGAGCTTGATCCTTAGCCACCTTCAACTTATCCAAAATGCTGCCAAATTAATTAAGATTCTAGTCTTTTAGAACCGATCTCAGGCATTGCAATTTCTTAAAAAACTTGAAACCTGCCCAACCTTTCACTTGAAACTCCAACCATAACTTTTTAATTATAGAAAGAGAATCGAGATGAGAAAACCAAGCATTAATGAACTTGAAGGGCCGATGACCTTAATCTTTGTGATCTTCCATCAAGATAATTGGGTAATAATCTAAAAAGGATCTAGGCAAAACCCATACTTTGAGATTAAAGGAATCGATCCACTCTTAATGAAACATAAAGCGATCGAGTCAACTCTATTTGTCTTTAACATGGGATTTATACCAAGTAAATCTTCTACCCAATAAAGGAAAATCAGAAAGCTTCATAGCTTCAATAAACTCATTTTAAAGTCATGTATTCTAACATCTGTCCTGGTACATCCCTTTCTTTCACAAATCTTTTGGATCTCATTGAAATCACCTCTCATACACCACAGTAAGTTAAAATTTTGTTTAACATTTATGAGAGAATTTCAAAACCTTTTACGATCACCAGCATCATTTGGAGCATAGATGTTTATAATGCAGTATGGGAAATTTGGGAGAAACATACCTTCAACAAGAATATAATTCCTGTTGTTGCAACAACTCTTAACTAGAAATGATAATAGGTTCCAAACACAAATAAGAGCACCCGAGTTCCTGATTAAATCAACTTCCACAAAATCAAAATTATCCCAGGCCATAAAGATTGAAGAAAAACCTTATCCATCCCTGATTTTTTCGTTTGTTGAATTAACAAAAATCCACCTTCATATCCTTGATGAAAATTTTCAATTTCCTTCTCTTGACTGGCTTGCCCAGACCCCTAATATTCCAAGAGAGAATAATCATTACAAAAAATTATAATAACACCGTCACCCAGAGAGAGAACGACAGAATTAACTGACCAATCCTCCATCCCCTTTGATGAACTATTGATCATCTTTTTCCTTTAATTCGATAATTTTGTCTAGAACCTCTTGATCATTTCCTTCATGCTCCAAGCCAAGAAGTTTTCCCAATTCCCATGTGGCTTACACTTCCAAATGAGAGCGATTTTCTTTGCTTACCCTAGATACAGATGAAGCCAATAGAGATATGGCAGTTGCAGCTGCTTTAAAGATGTCATTTTTCTTTCTAATAGATTTGATTCTTACCAGCGACCAAAGAGATCGGGAACAAAATCACAGGCCCGTGATATGATATTACTCTATTGTTCCATTTTGTTTTACTCGAGAAGGGAATTTCCGTGTCTTAGGAAATAGATCTATTCTTGCTGGACGAATAATTCGATTTTCTTTTACTGAGCTTTGACTAAAAGAGGGTACAAGAATCGGCTACTTGGGCCTTTGCTAGCTAGGCTTTGGTAGGGGTCTTAACCAAGAGTTAATTTTAATGGGTTGATTATGGGTTTGCGGGCCCAAGCAATTATCTTGGGTTAAGTAGACCCCTAAGTGGATTTCAGGATACTTAATAATTGGGCCACTTAGGCTCCTAACAAGTTCAATACATTGATCTAGCTCCATTTTGTTTGAATTTGAACTTGGAATAAAATTCGATGCCTCATCATCACTTCTTATATTACCTAACTAGCTTTACAACTTTCCATGTGACTCCTCGATTCTTCCATCAACGAGTTCAAATCAGAGTTAACTTCATTTATCTTCTCCACTTTTACATTCATTGAAGCCCTAGATTGGTCTACACTAGCTTAGTGCTCAACACCATCCACCACCTCATTGAGCTCTCTATCTTCATCAAGAGATGAAAGTGAAGATGATAATTCCTGAGATGGATAGTTGAAAGTGTACTTGTAAGGGGCGTTGATAAGACATGGTTTGACAATTTGTTCTTCAACAATACGAATTGGATAAGACTTATCTTTGCATTTTAAAGTGATCAATTTATTAATCACCTCCATACTGTTAGTACAGATCTGAATTTTCCCACACACAAAAGACTCCATCTTAGCTATTGCATCATCCAGGAGGATAACTTCGCCCGACCACTTCCCAATGTTAAGGAAATTATTACAATTCCATTCCATAGATTTTAAGGCACTCCATAATAGCTAATCCAAACTTGTCGAGATGGATCAAGGAAGGGGGATTACTACCATTTGTTTATTTCTAAAAACCATGTATCAAGCCAGTTGGATTCATCTTGAAGCATTATCCTCATATCTTCAGCTAACGAAAATGTGAGAACCACTTTGTCAGCTCCATAATTCCTAATTTTAATACCAAGAACCCCTTCCATCACATAATCTTTATGCAATGATTCAATGGATCTTGGCGAATGCAGTTTTGCAACAACACTCCTAGATAACCACCTATTACCAACCTCCTGAACCTCAAGAGAAATAAAGTTCTAAGCAGAAGTATTCTTACCCTTAAGAACATCTGCATAAGATGTAGTATCATGCCCTATACTTCTGACCTTTGGTCATTGAAAGTTTATCCTGTAACCCAGAAGGACAAGTTTTTTATGTAGTAGAGCCTTTCATAAAATCAACTTTTTTGACTTGAAGGAGTTTATCTTTGCACAGAATATCGTTTCCCTTTTGTACCATAATATGCTAGTCAAATCTTACAAAAAGAAAACCTAGTTTTGATTTAACTCTTCTCTTGTTTGGAATGAACACATCTTTCACGATTCCAAACTTGGAGAAAAAGTATAACAACTCTTTTGAATCCATAGAGTCTGGCAAGTTATAATCAATATTTTCCTTCCATTATTTTTTTCAACCCCATACCTTCTATGTCTATATATAATTGGTTCCTAGTCCCCTCCTAAACCTTCATGTTGCCATGTTGGAGTCTTTACACTACCATGCCGTGTTGAATCTTTCTCGTCTATATGCCAGAGTTTTTGAGTTGTCGTCTCGTTGTCATACCAGTTGAGAGCCATCCCTCTTTTCCGGGTCCAAGATTTCTCATCCCCCCAGACATTTGTCCAACCTATGATATATCTTAGTTTTATGTGACCAAAAAATGTTTTAGTTCCTTCTTCCAAATGATTCTTAAAGAGGTCAATGTTGTTAGTAGTCATATCTCATACGCAGGTCTTTTGGTAATACATGTTTGTGAATTATTATATCTGACAGAAAATATGGCAAAGAGCCTTTAGAAGATCTAAAAAAGACACAAATTAGGTGATTTCAAAAAAAATTCTTTGACACGAGTCAAAATATCTAAGATTGAAAAGGTAAAGCATTCACCATGTAGTGCTAAGCTACAAACTGCTTGAGACATTCCAATTGCTGATAGAATGAACAATAGTGTGGCAAGTATGTTGACTCAAATACCTCGCTCTCACGAGCTTTTAAAAGAAAAGGTGAGAAGTGGTCTCTAGAATCTTTTATAGTGGTTTGATTAATCTAAAATAATAATAATAAAATTTTTGTTTGGATTGTTAATTGTTGGTTTCTCTCTACTCTATAGCATGAAAAGCTACAGAAGCATAAAATAATGTAACAAGAAGTTGCAAGGACTTAAATCCAATTTTATTTATGGCTTATCTTATTATGTAACTTGAAAAATCGGTGGCATCAGATCAAATGTATGATGTATTTAGTTTTTTTTATTGTAAATGGTTAATATTGATGGAGCACAAGTTGAGTTCAACCTTATCTTCTCTTTTCTTTTTTTATGTGTGTATAGTATTATATATTTTAAGTGTTTTAATTATCACCTAAAGCTTACATTTTAGTCTCTTAAAATTATCTTATAATTGTGCTATTATCCTTGATTAAAGGTATTAGCATGTGTAGTATTAACCCTTGATTTAGTATACTTGTGCACTAGTTTCTCCATAATTGTTCATAAGTTAATCCTCAATTAGAACTAGTCATAATTTTGTCATCAAGTAATAATTTCTGACATTAAGTCACATTCTTAAGAATGACCTTTACCAATTTATGACTAATTGCCCACACTTTTGCATTTGTCTCCAAATTTATGGATTAGTAGTCTCAAGTAAAATGCCCACAAGTATTAAGTAATTTATCCCCTAATAATCATCATTATCCCTAATTTCTCCACACAACTAAGTCAGGGTATTACATTCTCCCCCCCCCTAAAAATAGTTTTGTCCTCAAAACTCGGATATTCATATTTGGAGAGCTCTATTATCTTTTATTCTTATCTCATTATCCTAGTTTCATTTGCTTATCCCTTGAGCTCATTATTGGCATATAGGACATTGTGTCCTTAAATTAAAAATCTTACAAACAAAATCTATACTTTTTTTTGTAGTATTCATTGTTTCATTCCATAGTAGTCTTGATAGTCAAGGGCTTAACTTCCTAACTTTCCACTTTCAATGCCTTGACACCTTAAAGTCATAGTCTTTCAAATGTTGTATTAGTATTTCAATACTTATTTCACTAGTTTGGGACCTGTGATTATGGGTCCACTATACCTTCATTGCCCATTCTGAACTATCTTTTCATTGCCCTGACTACTTTTCACTCACCCGTATTTTGACTAGTTACCACTTCTAGTCATCATATTTATCTTCCATGCATTAAGCCATAAACACACTTCTATTTGGGGCTTTCAATTTACAGATTGTGTTTTGTAAGGCATTTTGTGTCTAGTATTTTTATTTTTCTTTAATTAACTATTTTAATAGTAGTTTTGAAAGTCAAGGGTGTGACCAGACTACACTATCATTTTTTCGAAAGTACTAAATCTTTTTATTCAAGTTCTTTTAGCCTTCATTGAGGACGGAATCCTTCGTTAGTTCATTCAAATCTATTTCTCCCTCATTTTAGTTTTTGTCAGTAAATCCTTCTTTGGATTCACTTTATGAGTTGAGTTGCTTGATTTGCAACATCGTTCGCTTAGGCTTTTCTGGCCTATTTAACTTTTTTTGAGAATTATAAGCATTGTATCCTATTTCTGTATCATGAATACCTTTTGGTTCTTAAGGAATGATTTACTTATGTGTCATTTACACTGCAAATTTTTCAACACAAAGGTTATTTGGTTTATTCTCATTACTCATTTGTGATTCTTATACATGTGCCCTTTTTATGGGTCACGTAAGTTAAAGGTAGATTAATCCTCTTTTTTCTTGTTTCTAGATTGACTTGTTGGCAAGTATGTCTTTATTTTGTTGTTGAATCTTTGCTTTAGATTCATATGTACTCGTTTTTATGGATTAGAAAGTTTGAGGAAATTAGTTCCTCTATTCCTTCCTAATTATTTATTGAAGAAAATTCCTTTTATTTATTTATTTATTTTTTTGTTCACGGTTGAACTTTTCATAGATTTTCATTTCCCATTTCCTTATGGGTTAGAGCAAAGTAGGTTTACTTAGCTCATTTCTCTTGGCTTATTGAAGGTTCTTAGGGTAGTCTTTTACTCCTACTCACTGAATCTTCATATGAAAAAATTCTTTTTGGGAGTACTTTTTGAATATAATATTGTATTTGGTCCACTTTGATCATTTTTGGTCATTTTTTATTGCTTCAAATTTTAAATTTCTATGACTTCTTCCAATAATAGTCATTATTTTGATAATTACTACTTTTGCACAAAAGGCTACTTATGCGCCTATTCTCTCACTCTATTTTTCATGACTAAGTTATCATTATGTCTCATTTCCTCAATAATTATTCATCACTTCTAGGTCTTTTTCCCTTAGGGAACTTATTTGATTGAATAGGGAATAGTATATACGCTTCTTAGCCCCAAAGCCATATAGTGAGGTGATTATTCTAACCTGTAACTAAAGGTCTAATAGCATACTAGTAATCTTTCATCTACTAGTACTGTTACCCACAATTACTATCCATTATGGACCTCTAGTCATATCTCAAAGCTATTCAAGGTCAACTGGTCATCTCATTGTTATTCTTGTTACATTAAACCTCCAAAGTTCATCAAAATAGAACAAAATCCTTCAATCATTGAAGTTCATAACTTCCTTAGTATCACTAATTACAATTATTCTCACTTTCTCCCACAATCACAATTATTCTCATGGCACCTTAACAAATTATGTACCATTTACCATAGTCGTTGTCCTCATAGGCTCTTTTAGACTTCCTACTACAAGTTCAATCTCCTCGATTATTAGATTACATTAATCTTCAAAGTTCTTCAAGATCATTAACTACTTACTTTTTGTTATGAATACAACTAACTCGTTAAAGTATTGCCCACAACTTGGTCTTGCCTTCTCTTTGATCAATAAGATCCACTAGTCCTCCCAAAGTTATTAATCATGAGTCACTACAGGAAAATTCACTTTTAGCGATGCACATTATTAGCGACACTCAATACGTGTCGCTAAAGGTGCCTTTTAGCGACGCACAAGCGTGCGTCGCTGAACGTAGTAAAAAAAGTAATAAAAAAATACCTTCACGCCCGTAAAAATAGGCACGAACCTATCCGCGATGTACATGTGGCCATTAGTGACGCTCGCGTGCGTCGCTAATAGTTAATACTTTTAGCGACGCTTATGTATACGTCGCTAATAGTATGCATAAATGAAATGATGTCGTGTTACATGAAGTTAGCAACGCTCAAAGACTTATTAGCGACGCATAGTGTGCGTCGCTAATAAGTCCTTATATCTCAAATCCCCAATTCGATCTCTCTCTCTCTCTCTATCAGATGCTCTTTTCTGTTTCTCTCTCTATATCGATCTCCACTCTATCTCTCTCTGTATCGATCTCCCTCCATTGCTGATTGACAAAGAATAGGCCAAAATCATCGCCGCCGTAACCGCTGACTAGCACTGCCCCGTAGACAATCCCACCGCTACTGCCGACTGCCACCACCGACACTCCCATTGCTACTGCCAACAACGCCGAAACCTCAATCTCACCACTTCACCTCGTTTGAGAAAGGTTAGGGTTTTTTGCTTTGTTTAAATGACCAAATTTCAGTGTAATTTTTGCTTTGTTTTACCATGTATGTGACTATTATACTGTTGAAGGGAATGTCGACTTGATTATTTTTTAGTTTTTTAACTATTAACTTTATTTCTCTTGCGTGTTGTAAATGCTGCTAACTGCCGATGCTTTTACTCCCAAATCCCAATATTATGATGACTTATTTTTCATGTTTGATTGCTTAGTAAAAATTATTATTTGCTACTGCTTGTCTCTTTGATGTGATTATTAGTTTTAAGTTTGGTATTTTTTTGTGCGATAGTGCAGAGCATTTAGGAAGTGTAGCCATCATAGTCATTATAATTGTGCACTTTTTTCCCTTAAATATTCTGTCATCGGATTATTGTATTTTGACGATTTGACCACATGGAATTCATTTGATGTTTGGTCATGCGTGCTGAGCGCTCTTGTTAAATCTAACTGCAAGTTAGTTTAGATTGTGTTTGTCAAGTCAAAAGCCCCAAACAATTATTAGTTCATAATGAGATATTTATAAGAATGATTGTGTGTATGGGTTGTTTTCACCAAAAGACATTGATTTTTATCAAATAATTATTGTTTGAATTAATTAATACAGAAAGAAAATTACTCATTACAATGGAACTGACTAAAATTTTAAAGCACTTGTGAAATTTCAAAAATAATAGTATAATTAGTTCATAGTGGTATGCTCAGTAGTCTTCTTACGCATTTTAGGTCTTTGTTTCTACTTATGGATATTCAATCGAGAAAAGGCTAGATAAGTTGCAAAGAGACTTTTATGGGAAGGGGAAGAGGGGAAAAGGAAATTTCACCTAGTTAGTTGGGATAGAGAAGGAGGGTGGGTTAGAAATCAAAGATTAAAGTATTTTCAACAAAGCTCTTCTTGAGAAATGGTTTTGGAGATTTGCGAGGGAGTCTTATTCTTGGTGGGGGGAGGTCTTAGTTGCCAAAATTGGTTGTGAAGAGAGGGAGCTTCTAAGGGGGTCGAGGGCAAGCCTTCATTCACTTCCCTTACCTATTTCACCTCCCCACCACATGAGTTAATTATATATATATATATATATATCTTGTATTTGTAAATAATTGATTTATTATTTAAGTAAATTATTCAATGTTACATTACATTAGTAATTTTTTTTTATATTGGAATATAATTACCCATTTCTCTAAGAAAGTACAAGCATAAATTAGTGTTAATTCAATGAATCAACCCTTTTTTTATAATTAAACGATTAAGAAACCAATTATGTAATTGCATTCATGTAAGCCTGGTCCCGTTCGGGAGTTATTTTCATCACATGTGAATCTTGTCACGAAATTTATTCGCGATTGGACTCGTGTGTATGAAAATTGATTTTTGAATTGTCCAGAGAGGACTGTTCGGGAATGCATGAATCTGCATTACAATCAATAGCGCATATGCTTGAATATTTCACTATGATAAAATTTCAGTACGGTCTCCTGTTGTTCTCTGGGTATATATTTAGGCGTGCTAACGTCTATCTTGTATACTTGGAGAACCGTGGGGAGATGCTGCCGAAATTTTGTCCCAGTCGAATCAAGCATTTGATTTGTTGCTGATTGCAATGTAAATTATGCATTCACGAATGGGATAGGACCACCTTACCCTTTAGAGGGAAGTTGGAGGTGATAGGATTCATGTTTCATATTTATAACGAGTATCGTTTTTGACTTGTATTAGGTAGACGAAAATGGATAAGAGTTGGATGGACTTAAGGGGCAAGCATTTGCCAGGGTATGTGAAGGGGATCAAAGATTTTATTGAGTTTGCTCATGCATCTGCAGATGGGAGAAATAGGATAAGATGTCCATGTAGGAGGTGCAATAATAGGGATTATATGCACATAGATGATGCCAAAGAACACCTACTCGAACACGGGATGGACAAGAGGTATACGTGTTAGGAACTTCATGGGGAACGTCGTGACGTACGAGTGGTATTTGATGATGAAGAAGAAGACGATGATGATGACTTTGGTGATAATGTTGGGGTTGGTTACGAAGGCTTGCCACAAATGCTGGCAGACTTGCAAGGGGCTACAACTAGGGCGAGTAGTCACAGGAGTGACACGGGACAATCGACCACGTTTGAGTCGTTGTTGAGGGAAGCAAGGCAGCCATTATACTCGGGTTGTGATAAGTTTTCGAAACTGGACTTTCTCGTGAAACTCCTTCATCTTAAGACCATCAACCGTTGGAGTAACAAATCAGTTAATATGGCTATTGAATTGATTAAAGCAGCGCTTCTTACTGGGGAGACCCTTCCGAAATCATATTATGAGGCAAAAAGAATATTAAGAGATTTGGGCCTCGGGTATATTTCCATACATGCTTGCAAAAACGATTGCATGTTATTTTGGAAGGAGACTGAACAATGTAAGGAGTGTACGGTGTGCCACGAACCCAGGTACAAGCTGAATGAAGGAAAGAGCAAGACAATTCCGCACAAGGTGCTGAGATATTTTCCCTTAAAACTGAGGCTACAAAAGTTGTACATGTTGAAGACGGCAGAAGATATGCGGTGGCATAAGGAGAAGTGTGTTGCTGAGAAAAATGTATGTAGGCATCTGGCAGATTCACAAACTTGGGCTGAGTTTGATACAAATCACGAATGGTTTGCAAATGAGCCGCGTAATGTACGACTTGGGTTGGCTAGCGACGGTTTCAACCCGTTCGGTGACATGAGTAATACCTACAGCATGTGGCCAGTGTTACTTGTGTCGTATAACTTGCCACCGTAGAAATGTATGAAAGAACCATTTATTTACATGTCGTTGCTTATTCCAGGGCCGAAGTCTCCTGGTAATGAAATTGATGTGTACTTGCGTCCTTTAGTGGATGAGTTGAAAGAATTGTGGGAGGTGGGAGTAGAGGCATACGACGTCTCTAAGAATGAGACATTTCAATTGCATGCCGGGTTACTGTGGACCATAAATGACTTTCCAGCATACGAGAACTTGTCTGGGTGAGCACTAAGGGGGGTCTGGCATGTCCGGTTTTCAATAAGGATACATGTTCCCTACATTTGTCAAATGGGAGAAAGATATGCTACATGTGCCATCGTCGTTTTCTACCGCCATCACATGGCTAGCGAAATCGGCAGAAGCATCTCTTTGATGGACAAATTGAGCGCAGATTGTCTGTAATACCCCGACCCAAAATGGCACGAATATCGAGGCAGTCGGGTCGGGCAACACTATATCAATTGTACTTAGAGCTGTTTAAGCCTATATTTTATGAAAATCGTATATACGTGTATATACGAAGATATATATATATATATTTGTGTGTATTAAATGAGTATATATTATGTATTTATACATTATTATAATATAGGATATATATATATATTGTATATAAAATAAAAATATCAAAACTAACCCCACCTAACCTATACCTATAGGTATGGAAAGGGGTATGGGAGAAATCAGAAAATCATGAAGGAGGGCATGGTCAGCCATGCTTTGTTGAGTGTGGATGGGGCAAAGAAATATAAATATATATTTTATATGAAAGTGTATATACACCTCTTTGTGTGGGAGTGAGGAAATCAGAGAGAGAGTGTGACAGTCTCCATATCCAGGTGGCTAAGCCACTGATTATAGGCTCGGTTGAAGAAGAATTAGAGAGAGAGAAAGCAGTAGAAAGAGAAAGAAAAGTTTTGGAGCAGTGGAGAAACCGAGAGCTTGGAGGAAGGAGAAACAGCAACTAGGCAGGTATATTCTGACTGACCCTATGTCCTTTTGTGTTTTAAATCGAATTAGTTGTGTTGGACTTGCTAAGATATAGAAAAAAAATTAAAGAAATGAAAGTGCCGTACATGGTCAACAATGGCAGATTTTGGTAGGTCCATTTGATCACGATTTTAGGACTTAAAATGGGTAGCCAAGTTCATTAGGAACCCAATGGAATTTGAACCATCTAAAACGGTTGAGAAATGGCCATTTTATGGCCGATTATCCTTCGCCGGTGCAACGCCGGAAAAACCGAAAATGGGTTTTGAAAAACCGTGGCAACCGAGGTCCAAAGCTAGTTTAAATTAATTATTAAAACGTTAGGATGCTTTTGGTACAAAAACCGTAAATTTTGGGCTTCAAAATGGTGTAAAACCGTGGGTTGGCCGAGATTCTGGTGACCGGAATTGACAGGGGCGACCGGAGAAGACCACCGGAAAAACGGGGGGCCATGTCGGGTCAAGACGGGACCGGATCCGGGTCTGGGTCGGGTCGGGACCCGCCCGGATCCAACGGGCGATGAAACTGCACCGTTTCATTAAAAAGTTTTAATGTTTTAAGATTAGGGCTGACGTCATCATGACGTCAGCATGACCCCTTAAACCGGTTCTCTGGGGAGGACTGAACCGGTTGGTTCGGTGTGGTCTGGGACCGGTCTAGGGTTTCATTAGGTGAACCCTCTGGTCCAATGTTTTAATTAAAATGAATAAACCAAAACTTCTGATATTTACAGTTTGACCCCAACTATTCACCCTATTCCAAATCTGACCCAGACTTTGGAGAATTATTTCAAAAACACCCCTGGAAAATAATAAAATAATAAAATAAATTATTTAAATAATTTATTAAATAGGTAAAATTACCATTTTACCCCTGAGTCACAAATAAGTCAAATAAAGTCCGAACGGGGCGACTGAATAGTCAAACTTTATTATCTCGGGCATTCCGGATCTAATGGTGGGACCCGTTTTACGAGACAGGACTCTGAACATTAAAATACAATGAGAACAAGTCTTAAAATGACCAAAATACCCCTGTGTCCTGACAAGGCAAGTCATATAGGTATTCTTACTATCTCGGATCCACTGAATCCAACGGTGAGGTCAAAATTATAAAAAGAGGTCCCGAGAATAAAAGTACCCATAAAGTACAAAAGACGGTTTTGCCCTTTTTAATCCGGACGTCCGATTTAAGATCTGTAAAAGCCTAAACTTATTTTATTCGACGTTTCGAATACAATGACGACATCTAAATCAGTAATAGAGATACCGATAGCCAAGATTAGCAAATTTTAATATCGAGTATGGTTCGATTACAGTTATAGACTGAGTTATTTTCAATTGACAGGCACGTCAAAAGAGAAGGGGAAGGAGACTTTAATTAGTTGAACTACTGAGAATCATTTTTGAGGTAAGTAATTCTGACGCTTTAATATGGGTTATTCCCAGCCAGTCACGTTATTGTTCATATGCTGCCAATTTGTACTCCATTACTACCTGATGCACTTGATTTGAGCCAATCGACTTGTAGATATCAGTTTACCTGATTTTGGATTTGATTTGCTTGCTCACATCACTTTGAGATTGATCATTGATATTTGAATATTATTACACTATCGTACCATGACCTATTCTTGAGATACATTCTACTGATTCCATACACTTCGTGTTTTGTTGTTTGTGATATCAAATGTTGGTACGATTGTACATCTTGTATGGGATTTTGTCGGTCATGATATTTGGTGTGTACTCGGGGTTGTGCTCAGTCACAATGACCCATCCATTCACAGATTGCGTGGGGGAAAAGACCCATTGGGTCTGTTGTGTCCTACGGGACCTATATTGAAAAGAGCTCTAACGCTTTTCAGAGAGCCCGAGGAACCGTGGCAGATCTGAGCGTGCGTTTTAGTGGGGTATGCCGGGCCCCGGGTGATTCACGTATATCTGGGTTATTTGAATTCGATGTTGACTTATTCTTGTTTCCATTGTATGATCATATTTTTATACCCTATGAAATGATCATATTGTTGCAAGCATGGTATATCTTTGATTGGCTAACGTATTGTTGTGGCAGCAATCCATCATGATAGGCCAGATCCCAATTTCATTTGGCTTTGTTATTGACTCTTGTGCTATATTGTGGGATATGCCTTTTGGACCCTCGGGTCGATACCTTGCACATTTTTGGTGACTGGCTACGCCTTCATTATTGCCCATATTGGCTATCTGTTATTCTTTGTTCTATCATTTCATCGGACAAACCCGAACCCACATTAAAGCCAGGAAATTACTTATTGGGCTATTAGCTCACCCCTTCTCCCTTAAATTTTTCAGGACAACAAGAATTCGGGGAACCCTCAGGCGCTCCAGGGATTTAGACGCTGCTAGTTACTGGTAGCTGTTTGGGCGAGTTTTGTATTAAGTTAAATATTGTCTGGTCTTAATACTCCCATGTCACCACGGTCCTGTTTGTTGGTTTTGTTTTTGAAGGATCTGTATTTAACACTTATAATTTTTGGACATGCATCAAATGGTGAACTAACTGTGCTACTAGATATTTTAATGATTAAGAAATGATTTTGTTAAAACTTACCCAGCATTTCAGATCCTTTTGGACGGGGAACGGCCCACGGGCCGCAGACCCGGGTCACGGACCCCTAATCCGCATAGGGTGGGTTCTGGGTCGTGATAGAGTGGTATCAGAGCATATGGTTCTAGTGGTCCATGGGAGATTAAGATTGAAGTATTACAACTCGCTAAAGTCTGAGGGTCATAAGTCTAGAGGTCAATTAATTACCCAAGTTTTGTGGACTGTCCTTTTTGCAGTGTATGGTGCAGACTCGTAGTAGGGCCCTGGAGTCTGACCGAGAGCGCATGGATCGTATGGAGGAGATCCTGAATCGGGTGGTGGAGATGATGCCCCAAATGCAGGCCCAGGCAAATGGGCCAATGCCACCGAATAATCCCCCAGCCCCAGAGGATAGACCCAGGCGTGAGGAGGACCCCACTTACTTTTATAAACGGTTTCAGAATATGAAACCGCCTGTGTTCGATGGAAAAGGGGGACACTCAGCAGCCGAAGAATGGATGTTTGGAATGGATAAGGTTTTCAAAATTATGACATGTACAGACACTCAAAAAGTGGGCTATGCCACTTATATGCTGACGGGGGTAGCACACATGTGGTGGCTTTTGTAGGAAGCCCGGGAACCTAATATGGCTTGGCCACGATTTGTGGAGATTTTCAATCAGAAGTACTTCCCTCGGGAAATTCAGAATCAAAAGGCCGTTGAGTTTATCACCCTTCAGCAAGGAGGCATGTCTGTTGAGGAATACGAGACCAAGTTTACCGAGCTGGCCAGATTTGCCCCAAATGTTATAAATACGGAAGAAAGAAAGGTCCGCAAGTTTGAAAGCGGCCTCAGATGGGCCATTAAAGATAGGATTCGGCCTCACCGACTCAGTACCTACGATGAGGTAGTGGAAACCGCCATGATCATAGAACAGAGCGGGGAGGAGTTTGCAAAAAGACGGAAGAATCAGAGGCCTGGGAACCACAAGAATAAGGGGCAGGGATCTTCATTTTCTGGGACTGGCACGGGATCACGTAATTTTAGTACGGGTTCTGGTCAGAAGAAGGCCAAGTCACAAAACGGGGGCGCGTCTAAATGTCCCACCTGCCAGGGATTTCATAAAGGACCATGCTATCGTGACACCAAGGCCTGCTTCAATTGTGGACAAGTCAGGCACTTCAAGAAGGACTGTCCCAAGAACAACAAGTCAGTGGTCAATACTGCATCAGTTGCATCGGCTTCTGTGACGAAACCCCAGCAGAAGAGTGGAGGACCCAGGATTGAGCAAGCAGCGACCGGGGAGGGTCTTCGCTATTACACCAGGGGAATGTGCAGGCCACTACCTCGGTAGTTGCAGGTACCATTACAATTTGTTCTCAGCCTGCACATGTCTTATTTGATACTGGGTCCACACACTCGTTTATATCACCGACATTTTCTAATAGAATAAACATGGGAGCCAAACCCCTAGGTTTTGTGTTGACTGTCACTGTACCATCGGGGGAGTCATTATTTGGAGATACTATCTATAGATCTTGCGGGGTTGAGATTATGGGTATTCAGTTCATGGCGGACCTGATACCCTTAGAAATCTGTGGATTTGATGTGATTCTAGGCATGGATTGGTTAACTGCGAATCATGCCACGATTGATTGTGAAGCTAAGAAGGTTCAAATACAGGGCCCAGGGCAATAGAAGGTTACCTTTGAGGGGACGGGAGTAGTCACCCCGCCATATTTTGTCTCTGCCATTCAGGCCAGACGCTTGCTCCGAAAGGTGTGTCATGGGTTTTTGTGTAGCATCATGGATGCCCACTCACAAGAGCCTATTCTGGATCAGATCCCAGTTGCCCGGGAGTTCCCTGATGTATTTCTTGATGACCTTCCTGGCATGCCCATAGACCGAGAGATCGAGTTCTGTATTGATGTGATTCCCGGTACGACACCAATGTCTAAAACCCCATACAGAATGGCGCCGACTGAGCTGAAGGAATTAAAGCTGCAACTGCAAGAATTGCTAGACAAAGGATTCATACGGCCTAGCTCGTCACCATGGGGTGCCCCAGTGTTGTTTGTCAAAAAGAAAGATGGGACCATGCGGTTGTGTGTTGATTATCGCGAACTTAACAAGGTCACCATCAAGAACAAGTACCCACTGCCAAGGGTGGATGACTTGTTCGATCAGTTAAAAGGGGCACAGATGTTTTCTAAGATAGATTTAAGATCGGGTTATCACCAACTTAAGGTTAGGCCTGAGGATGTGCAGAAGACGGCATTTAGGACCCGATACGGACACTACGAGTTCCTGGTAATGCCATTTGGGGTGACAAATGCCCCAGCCGCATTCATGGACTTAATGAACAGGGTCTTCAAGCCGTACTTGGATGACTTCGTGATAGTATTTATTGACGACATCTTAATCTACTCTAAGAGTCCAGAAGATCACGAAGCGCATCTAAGAAAAGTTCTGCAGAAACTGAGGGAGCAGAAACTGTACGCAAAGTTGAAGAAGTGTGAGTTCTGGCTTCCCAAGCATATCATTTTTAGGGCACGTGGTTTCTAAAGATGGCGTTTCAGTGGATTCACAAAAGATAGAAGCCATCGTGAATTGGTCCAGACCGACCAGCGTCACTGAAGTCCGGAGCTTTATGGGTTTAGCTGGGTATTATAGGCGCTTTGTCCAGGATTTTTTCAAAATAGCCACGCCGATCACACAGTTGACTCGTAAGAATACCCCATTTGTATGGACTGAGGAGCGAGAGAAGAGCTTCCAGGAGCTGAAGGACCGTCTGGTATCAGCCCCTATTTTGACAGTACCAGATGGGATCGAAGGCTTCATGATTTATAGTGACGCCTCACACAAAGGCTTGGGGTGTGTGCTGATGCAAAGGGGCCGGGTAGTAGCCTATGCGTCGAGACAGTTGAGACCCCATGAAAAGAACTACCCGACTCATGATCTGGAGCTAGCAGCTGTAGTGTTTGCATTGAAAATTTGGAGGCATTATCTTTATGGGGCGGCCTGTGAGATCTTCATAGACCATAAGAGCCTCAAGTACCTTTTTACACAGAAGGAGCTCAACATGCGGCAACGCCGATGGTTAGAGCTGATTAAAGATTATGAGCTTAGCATCCAGTATCACCCCGGAAAAGCCAATGTAGTAGCTGATGCTCTCAGCCGTAAGTCTTCAGGGAGCCTTGCTTGTTTGTTGACCACACAGCGAGAGATACAGAGGGATCTAGAGGAAATGGGAATTGAAGTGGTTCTGCACAGTACTAGAGCAGTACTTGCTAATGTCACTGTCGGACTGACAATTGTGGACAAGATTAGAGGGCAACAGAAGCACGACGAGAAACTGGTCAAGCTCCGTGAAGAAACTGAGTCAGGGAAGAACTCAGAATTCGTGGTGCGCGATGGAATGCTGTATTATAGAGATCGAATTTGTGTGCCAGACACGCCCGAGATCAGAAAAGAGATTCTGGATGAGGCACACAATTCGAGATTTGCTGTACACCCAGGAAGCACTAAAATGTACCACGACGTCAAGACGACCTACTGGTGGCCAGGGATGAAGAAGGACATAGCTGAGTTTATAGCACGATGTATTAAATGCCAGCAGATTAAAGTCGAACACCAAAGGCCGAGTGGACCATTACAGCCACTCCCAATACCCGAGTGGAAATGGGAGCATATCACTATGGACTTTGTCTCTGGGTTGCCTAAGACGCCTCGAGGGAGTGACTCGATATGGGTGATTGTTGATAGATTGACAAAATCGACTCACTTCCTAACAACTAAGACAACCCAGTCGTTAGAGCGATTGGCAGCGCTCTACATTCAGGAGATTGTTCGACTGCACGGAGTCCCAGTATCTATTGTGTCTGACCGAGATCCGAGGTTCGTATCCAAATTCTGGAGAAGCTTACAGGAAGCAATGGGCACGGGGCTCAGCCTCAGCACAGCCTACCATCCCGAGACTGACGGGCAGTCTGGGAGAACCATTCAAACACTGGAGGACTTATTGAGATTTTATGTTTTGGATTTCAAAGGGAGCTGGGAGGATTCACTTCCACTGGTAGAGTTCGCCTATAATAACAGCTACCAGTCTAGCATTAGGATGGCTCCATATGAGGCACTATATGGTAGGAAGTGCCGGTCTCCACTGTGCTGGACTGAAATAGGCGAGAGGAAGTTATATGGCCCTGAGATGGTAGAGCAGACTTCAGAAATGATCCGAATAATCAAGCAGCAACTGCTAGCAACCCAAAGTCGTCAAAAGAGCTATGCCGACGTCCGGAGACGTGAGCTAGAATTTGAAAAGGGCGACCTTGTGTTTCTAAAAGTGTCACCCATGAAGGGCGTGGTAAGATTTGGGAAGAAAGGGAAGCTGGGACCCCGCTACATTGGACCCTTTGAGGTTATAAAACGGGTCAGACCAGTAGCATACCGACTTGCGTTGCCAGCGGAGTTAGCACATGTGCACAATGTTTTCCACGTATCCATGTTGAGGAAGTGCTTACATGATCCCAATCAAGTAATCAAGCATGAACCGCTAGACGTTCAGAAGGATCTAACTTATATTGAACACCTAGTGCAGATCCTAGATCGTCGAGACCAAGTTCTGAGGAACAGATCTATTCCCTTGGTAAAGGTACTTTGGAAAAATCATCAAATTGAAGAAGCTACTTGGGAAAGAGAGGATGTCATGCGAGCTAAGTACCCCCAGTTATTCCAATCTTAGCACAAGCAAGTTTGAGGACAAACTTATTTTAAGGGGGTAAGGATGTAATACCCCGACCCAAAATGGCACGAATATCGAGGCAGTCGGGTCAGGCAACACTATATCAATTGTACTTAGAGCTGTTTAAGCCTATATTTTATAAAAATCGTATATACGTGTATATACGAAGATATATATTTGTGTGTATTAAATGAGTATATATTATGTATTTATACATTATTATAATATAGGATATATATATATATATTGTATATAAAATAAAAATATCAAAACTAACCCCACCTAACCTATACCTATAGGTATGGAGAGGGGTATGGGAGAAATCAGAAAATCATGAAGGAGGGCATGGTCAGCCATGCTTTGTTGAGTATGGATGGGGCAAAGAAATATAAATATATATTTTATATGAAAGTGTATATACACCTCTTTGTGTGGGAGTGAGGAAATCAGAGAGAGTGTGTGACAGTCTCCATATCCAGGTGGCCAAGCCACTGATTATAAGCTCGGTTGAAGAAGAATTAGAGAGAGAGAAAGCAGTAGAGAGAGAAAGAAAAGTTTTGGAGCAGTGGAGAAACCGAGAGCTTGGAGGAAGGAGAAACAGCAACTAAGCAGGTATATTCTGACTGAACCTATGTCCTTTTGTGTTTTAAATCGAATTAGTTGTGTTGGACTTGCTAAGATATAGAAAAAAAATTAAAGAAATGAAAGTGCCGTACATAGTCAACAATGGCAGATTTTGGTAGGTCCATTTGATCACTGATTTTAGGACTTAAAATGGGTAGCCAAGTTCATTAGGAACCCAACGGAATTTGAACCATCTAAAACGGTTGAGAAATGGCCATTTTATGGCCGATTATCCTTCGCCGGTGCAACGCCGGAAAAACCGAAAATGGGTTTTGAAAAACCGTGGCAACCGAGGTCCAAAGCTAGTTTAAATTAATTATTAAAACGTTAGGATGCTTTTGGTACAAAAACCATAAATTTTGGGCTTCAAAATGGTGTAAAACCGTGGGTTGGCCGAGATTCCGGTGACCGGAATTGACAGGGGCGACCGGAGAAGACCACCGGAAAAACGGGGGGCCATGTCGGGTCAAGACGGGACCGGATCCGGGTCTGGGTCGGGTCGGGACCCGACCGGATCCAACGGGCGATGAAACTGCACCGTTTCATTAAAAAGTTTTAATGTTTTAAGATTAGGGCTGACGTCATCATGACGTCAGCATGACCCCTTAAACCGGTTCTCTGGGGAGGACTGAACCGGTTGGTTCGGTGTGGTCTGGGACCGGTCTAGGGTTTCATTAGGTGAACCCTCTGGTCCAATGTTTTAATTAAAATGAATAAACCAAAATTTCTGATATTTACAGTTTGACCCCAACTATTCACCCTATTCCAAATCTGAACCAGACTTTGGAGAATTATTTCAAAAACACCCCTGGAAAATAATAAAATAATAAAATAAATTATCTAAATAATTTATTAAATAGGTAAAATTACCATTTTACCCTTGAGTCACAAATAAGTCAAATGAAGTCCGAACGGGGCGAATGAATAGTCAAACTTTATTATCTCGAGCATTCTGGATCTAATAGTGGGACTCGTTTTACGAGACGGGACTCCGAACATTAAAATACAATGAGAACAAGTCTTAAAATGACCAAAATACCCCTGTGTCCTGACAAGGCAAGTCATATAGGTATTCTTACTATCTCGGATCCACTGAATCCAACGGTGAGGTCAAAATTATAAAAAGAGGTCCCGAGAATAAAAGTACCCATAAAGTACAAAAGACGGTTTTGCCCTTTTTAATCCGGACGTCCGATTTAAGATCTGTAAAAGCCTAAACTTATTTTATTCGACGTTTCGAATACAATGACGACATCTAAATCAGTAATAGAGATACCGATAGCCAAGATTAGCAAATTTGAATATCGAGTATGGTTCGATTACAGTTGTAGACTGAGTTATTTTCAATTGACAGGCACGTCAAAAGAGAAGGGGAAGGAGACTTTAATTAGTTGAACTACTGAGAATCATTTTTGAGGTAAGTAATTCTGACGCTTTAATATGGGTTATTCCCAGCCAGTCACGTTATTGTTCATATGCTGCCAATTTGTACTCCATTACTACCTGATGCACTTGATTTGAGCCAATCGACTTGTAGATATCAGTTTACCTGATTTTGGATTTGATTTGCTTGCTCACATCACTTTGAGATTGATCATTGATATTTGAATATTATTACACTATCCTACCATGACCTAATCTTGAGATACATTCTACTGATTCCATACACTTCGTGTTTTGTTGTTTGTGATATCAAATGTTGGTACGATTGTACATCTTGTATGGGATTTTGTTGGTCATGATATTTGGTGTGTACTCGGGGTTGTGCTCAGTCACAATGACCCATCCATTCACAGATTGCGTGGGGGAAAAGACCCATTAGGGTCTGTTGTGTCCTACGGGACCTATATTGAAAAGAGCTCTAACGCTTTTCAGAGAGCCCGAGGAACCGTGGCAGATCTGAGCGTGCGTTTTAGTGGGATATGCCGGGCCCCGGGTGATTCACGTATATCTGGGTTATTTGAATTCGATGTTGACTTATTCTTGTTTCCATTGTATGATCATATTTTTATACCCTATGAAATGATCATATTGTTGCAAGCATGGTATATCTTTGATTGGCTAACGTATTGTTGTGGCAGCAATCCATCATGATAGGCCAGATCCCAATTTCATTTGGCTTTGTTATTGACTCTTGTGTTATATTGTGGGATATGCCTTTTGGACCCTCGGGTCGATACCTTGCACATTTTTGGTGACTGGCTACGCCTTCATTATTGCCCATATTGGCTATCTGTTATTCTTTGTTCTATCATTTCATCGGACAAACCCGAACCCACATTAAAGCCAAGAAATTACTTATTGGGCTATTAGCTCACCCCTTCTCCCTTAAATTTTTCAGGACAACAAGAATTCGGGGAACCCTCAGGCACTCCAGGGATTTAGACGCTGCTAGTTACTGGTAGCTGTTTGGGCGAGTTTTGTATTAAGTTAAATATTGTCAAGTCTTAATACTCCCATGTCACCACGGTCCTGTTTGTTGGTTTTGTTTTTGAAGGATCTGTATTTAACACTTATAATTTTTGGACATGCATCAAATGATGAACTAACTGTGCTACTAGATATTTTAATGATTAAGAAATGCTTTTGTTAAAACTTACCCAGCATTTCAGATCCTTTTGGACGGGGAACGGCCCACGGGCCGCAGACCCGGGTCACGGACCCCTAATCCGCATAGGGTGGGTTCTGGGTCGTGACATTGTCACCTCCATTGTTGTCTGGAAAAAACGTGTTAGCGCAATTGGCAGTCATCCAACCAGTGAGGTTTGGGAAGATACCGGGTAGTAAGAAGAGGAAGCATACTGATGTGGACTTAAATTGGACGAAGAAGAGCATATTTTTTGATTTGCCGTACTGTGAGACCCTTAAGTTGAGGCACAATTTGGATGTGATGCACATCGAGAAGAACATATGTGATAATGTGCTAGGAACTGTAATGAACGTTGAAGGGAAGACAAAGGATACTGTTAAAACCCAGTTGGACTTGCAAGAGCGGGGAATAAGAAAAGAGCTGCACCTAATACCTAGCGGTGATAAATATATCGTGCCTCCTGCACAGTATACGTTATCATCCGTAGAGAGAATGAGGATTTGCGAGTGGTTTAAATCAGTAAAGTTCCCAGATGGATACGCATCGAATATATCTCGGTGTGTAAATGTTATAGATGGAAAAATATCCAAATTGAAGAGCCATGATTGCCATGTCCTTTTACAACGACTTCTTCCGGTTGCACTACGTGGGTATCTCACCGATGACATATCGACTACATTAACTGAGTTGGGTTGCTTCCTTAAAGAATTATGTGCGAAGACGTTGAATGTGGAAGTACTTGAAAAGCTCGAAAGGGATGTTGTCGTGATCCTCTGCAAGTTGGAACAGATTTTTCCTCCAGCTTTCTTTGATATAATGGTTTACTTAGTTGTGCATTTGCCTCATGAGACAAAAATTGGCGGACCTGTCCAATACCGTTGGATGTATCAAATAGAAAAGTACATTTAATTTTGTGAATTGTTTTATCTATGCATCCTAACTATTTTAATGTATAACTGATTAATTATTAAAACAGATATTTGCACACATTGAAGCAATATGTGCGTAACAAAGCACGACCGGAAGGGTCAATTGTTGAGGCTTACATTGATGCTGAATGTCTCACCTTCTGCTCTATGCATCTTGAAGATATTGAGACAAGGTTTAATCGTCAAGAGCAAAATTCTGATAGATGTCCAAGGCAACAACGAACTAGCCTTGTGGTGTTTAAGCAGAATGTGCAGCCAATAGGTGCCCGTATATATGAATGGTGTCATCCTCAAGACTTCGAAAGAGCCCACTACACCATGTTCAACAACTGCGAGGAGACATTGCCATATTTTAAGTAAGTTTATCAAAATCATTGCAATACTACGTTAGTACACAAATGTAAGTTACATATAACATATTTCATCTTATGCAGTGAGCATATGATGGAGCTTCAGAGAGAACATGTATCAAGTTCTAATCTAGAGCAAAGACAACAAAATTTGTTTCCAAACTGGTTCGGAGAACATGTAAGACAAGGTTTCAATTAATTGTAATTGTATTAGTTAATGCATTTGTATTCAATTAATTTTGTACTTGTATTAAATTAATAGATGAAGCTATTACGCCACCAACAATTTCTTGAAGCATACGATCAATTATATTCCTTAGCATGTGGTCCTGATCAAAGTATATCCCGCTACACCGGTTTAATTGTTGATGGTGTTCGATTTCACACGAGGGAACGTGAGGTCATTCGGCGAACACAGAATAGCGGGGTCCTTGTTCAGGGAAATGGTGACACAAGGCAAACTGTAGAGTACTATGGTGTTTTACAAGACATCATACAGTTACATTATTGCTACGGTCATTCTGTATATATTTTTAAATGTGATTGGTGGGATGTAAGTAATAAGAAGATTGGAATTCGGATCGATAAGCACTTCATAAGTGTTAATACATCACGTATGGCATTTAAAGATGATCTGTATGTTTTGGCATCTCAAGCAAAACAAGTTTTCTATTTGAAGGACCCAAAAATAAGAGGTGATTGGCATGTTGTCCAAAAAATAAAAATTAGAAATATTTATGATGTCCTAGAAGTTGGCGAGGGAGATGAAGATTTGGAGAGGATTGTGGAGGCACTACAAGAAGAGTCTCAAACTGACCACGATGGTGTTGTCTGGCATGATCAGGAATATGTTACTTCGTATCGGTTGAATAGAATTGATGTAGAACCAGATCATGTCGTAGCTTTCGACGTCACCAATACCACACAATTAGATTTGAGGGATGCAACGTTCATTAATGATGATGATGACAACGACAATGATTTTGATGATGACACATTGTTAGAGTATTGTACTAAGAATGAAGAAAATTCAAGTTCAGATGATGATACAGACTCAAATGAATAATTGCAATAGTTGTTACATCTGTTAGTATCAAGTGTAATGGTTTTCGGCTTTTATAATGTAATGGATATTCAATTTTATGATGTAATGGGTAATCATTTTTACTTTGATAAAGATTTTAATTTTTATGATTAAATAGAAACAATTTTATTTTTAAACTTTATTTGTAGATATGGTTGGACCAGGTTCACGCAGACGCGCAGTTATGCAGGACCCATTGACCCCTTCCCCCTCATTTGCAGGGTCGACCGATCCTGCCGTCGATGGTATGCATAGTTTCTATTTTTATTAATGATTATATAAATATGGTACTAATTATTTCTATTTTGTTTCTTCTAAAGCTTCGGCCACCACCCCTAGACAAGGGCGTGGTAGGTCGAAGAATCGCAGCTTGTAGGTTCATATGGAGGCAGCGGGGGGCGCGCCTCTTTGGATTGAGATACTTCCGGGCTTGTTGAAGCCCGTTGCTGGGTGGGCACAGCAGGTCATTACGGAGGTCGGCATCATTTGCCGACTACGCGCCCCACTCCATGTTAGTGACTGGAGTCAGGTCACTAACGCGGAGAGACGGGTTATTCATGTGCATATCCAGGTATGTATTTTATTATTGTGTTCAACTAAATTTTAACATATGTTATGCCGTAATGTTTTGACAATGACATGCTTTTACAAGAGAAATTTGACATCGATCTCCACTTGCTTCATGTCGTGAAGGCAGTCAACCGTTACTTGGAAACTCATTTCAGGGACTACCGACATAGGCTCCACATGCATTACGAGGCGGAGGTGGCAGCTGGTAGAGAGCCTCGCGACAGACCCTATAGAGGGGTGGCAGTGGAGGATTGGATGTTACTATGTGACCGGTTCACTAGTGACGCATTCCAGGTAAAAATTGTCAAAATTACTTTTGTTGTATGATGAGTCATTGTCATTTATACTAACCTTCTTTGTTTTGGCCAAGTGTAGGAACTTAGTAAGAAAAATAGCGAGAGCAGAAGCAAGCAAAAGGTGACCCACTGTGGTGGATCACGTTCTTTTGTTAGGTATAGGCATGAGATGGTAAGTTAATAAATGTATCAATTTCTCATTGTATAATGAATTCATGAAATCAATCTTCACAAGCTACTATTTATTTGTTGCAGCGAGACCAAGAAACCGGTGCACCACCCAGCCCCATTGAGTTGGGGCATAAGACACACTACAATCCCGAGAAGGGTTGGACTGGGCTTAAAGCTCAGCGACTTTATGTAAGTTAGAAAAGATTTATATACCACTATTACGAATTTAATATTAATATAAAATGTTTAAAAGTGTAACAAATATTTATGTTTTTTTAGGACGAGATGGTCGAGATGCGTGTTTGGCCGACCCTTGAGGGTGAGCAACCGCCGACCGATGACCAAATACGAGAGACTGTTCTGGGCAAGAGGCGCGGATATGTGTGTGGCTTAGAGAGTGGGATGGAGCCGATGGCATCGTCCTCTACGGTCGAGAGCAATGCTAGGTTTCACGCAGCCACCCAGAGAGCTGAGGCAGCCACCCAGAGAGCTGAGGCAGCTGAGAGACTGAATGCAAAGATGAGAGTTGAGATGACAAAGCTCAAGGAGCGGCAAGCCCAAATAGAGACTCTTATGAAGACAATACTCAGCCGGCAGGGAGGCTCTAATCAGCCTTGGTAAGTTTTTAAAATTATTTACTTTGGTACATTTATTATTTATAGAAAATGTTACATAAAACCCCTTAAAAGATTTCGGCCTAATGGCCTACAAACCGCATGACACTTCACATATGAAAATAGACTTGCACGAACTTATTTAATTATATAAGGATGCAAGTTTCAGCTCCAAAAAGGCCCATTTTGGGGTTTTGACAGACCAAAACTTTGGATATTGGCCTAACCACCCTGAAACCCCATCACACAGCTCCCAAATGATAAAATAAACTTGCACAAACTTACGGCACTCGGTTTGGATGCCTGGTTTGAAACTTATGCAAGTTTCAGCTCCAAAAAGGCCCATTTTGTGGTTTTGACAGACCAAAATGCCGGTTATCAATCTAAATACACCTAAACCCCATCACACACCTCAAAAATGATAAAATACACTTGCACGAACTTACGGCACTCGGTTCGGATGCCCGGTTCGAAACTTATGCAAGTTTTAGGTCTAAAAAGGCCCATTTTGGGGTTTTGACAGACCAAAACCTTGGATATTGGCCTAACCACCCCAAGACCCCATCACACAACTCCTAAATGATAAAATAGACTTGCACGAACTTATGGCACTCAGTTCGGATGCTCGGTTTGAAACTTATGCAAGTTTCAAGTCCAAAAAGGTCCATTTTGGGGTTTTGATAGACCAAAATGCCGGATATTGGCCTAACTACACTGAAACCCCATCACACACCTCAAAAATGATAAAATAAACTTGCACGAACTTACGGCACTCGGTTCGGATGCCCGGTTTGAAACTTATGCAAGTTTCAGCTCCAAAAAGACCCATTTTGGAGTTTTGACAAACAAAAATGCCGGATATCAGCCTATATACACTGAAACCCCATCACACACCTCAAAAATGATAAAATACACTTGCACGAACTTACAGCACTCGGTTTGGATGCCCAGTTTGAAACTTATGCAAGTTTTAGGTCCAAAAAGGCCTATTTTGGGGTTTTGACAGACCAAAACCCCGGATATCAGCCTAACCACCCCAAAACCCCATCACATAGCTTCCAAATGATAAAATAGACTTGTACAAACTTACGGCACTCGGTTCGGATGCCTGGTTTGAAACTTATGCAAGTTTCAAGTCCAAAAAGGCCTATTTTGGGGTTTTGACAGACCAAAATTCTAAATATCGGCCTAACTACACTGAAACCCCATCACACACCTCAAAAATGATAAAATAAACTTGCACGAACTTATGGCACTCGGTTCGGATGCCCGGTTTGAAACTTATGCAAGTTTCAGCTCCAAAAAGACCCATTTTGGGGTTTTGACAGACCAAAATGCCGGATATCGGCCTAAATACACTGAAACCCCATCACACACCTCAAAAATGATAAAATACACTTGCACGAACTTACGGCACTCGGTTTGGATGCCCGGTTTGAAACTTATGCAAGTTTTAGGTCCAAAAAGGCCCATTTTGGGGTTTTGACAGACCAAAACCCCGGATATCGGCCTAACCACCCCGAAACCCCATCACACAGCTCCTAAATGATAAAATAGACTTGCAAAAACTTACGGAACTCGGTTCGGATGCCCGGTTTGAAACTTATGCAAGTTTCAAGTCCAAAAAGGCCCATTTTGGGGTTTTGACAGACCAAAATACCGGATATCGGCCTAACTACATTGAAACCCCATCACACACCTCAAAAATGATAAAATAAACTTGCACGAACTTACGGCACTCGGTTTGGATACCCGGTTTGAAACTTATGCAAGTTTTAGCTCCAAAAAGGCCCATTTTGGGGTTTTGACAGACCAAAATGCCGGTTATCGGCCTAACTATACCAAAACTCCATCACACACCTCAAAAATGATAAAATAGACTTGCACGAACTTACGGTAATTGGTTCGGATGCCTGGTTTGAAACTTATGCAAGTTTTAGGTCCAAAAAGGCCCATTTTGGGGTTTTGACAGACCAAAACCCCGGATATCCACCTAACTGCCCCAACACCCCATCAAACACCTCACAAACTTACGGCACTCGGTTCGGATACCCGGTTTGAAACTTATGCAAGTTTCAGCTCTAAAAAGGCCCATTTTGGGGTTTTGACAGACCAAAATGCCGGATATCGGCCTAAATACACCGAAACCCCATCACACACCTCAAAAATGATAAAATAGACTTGCAGAAACTTACGGTAATCGGTTCGGATGCCCGGTTTGAAACTTATCCAAGTTTTAGGTCCAAAAAGGCCCATTTTGAGGTTTTGACAGGCCAAAAGCCCGGATATCGGCCTAACGATTCCAAAGCCCCATCAAACACCTCAAAAATGATAAAATACACTTGCACGAACTTACGGCACTCGGTTCAGATGCCCGATTTGAAACTTATGCAAGTTTCAGCTCTAAAAAGGCCCATTTTGGGGTTTTGACAGACCAAAATACCATCTATCAACCAAACGAGCCCAAAACCCCATCAAACACCTCACAAATGATAAAATTGACTTACACGAACTTACGGCACTCGGTTCGGATGCCCGGTTTGAAACTTATGCAAGTTTTTGCTCCGAAAAGGCCTATTTTGGAGTTTTGACAGACCAAAATGCCGGATATCGGCCTAACTATCCCGAAACCCCATCAAACACCTCACAAATGACAAAATAGACTTGCACAAACTTACAGAAATTAGTTCTGATCAGTGGTTTATAACTTATGCTACTTTATGTCGTTCTTATTATTTATGCATGCAAAAAAAAAAAAAAATTAAACTATTCACATTCTATATTTCATATATATTTAATAATTGTTCTAATATATACCATTTGATCTTTATTTCAGATTGATCGGGATTATTGCGCCGCCGTCTTTATGTTTTGCATCGGGATTTATTATTTTTATTTTTATTTTTTTTTTCTTTTCATGGACATTTGTAGTTATATGTTTTGAGACAATTTTTTATTTTTCTATTTATTGTTAAATTGTACTTTTACAAATGTACGGAATTAGTATAATATATATATATATATGAATGTATTTTTCTTTTTTAATATATTCATTTTAGAATGTTTAGATTTTATTGTATATCAGGATGATTGATACAGGTTTAAACAGGAATAAAACAATAAAGAAAACAAAGCAAACATGGTTGGAAAACGGGCAAAAAAAAAAACCCTTTAGCGACGCACAGAAAGGCGTCACTAAAAGTAAAGAAATAACAATGCTAATTCACTATTAGCAACGCACTCTGTGTGTCGCTAATAGTACCTTTTAGCGACGCACACTTTGAGTGTCGCTAAAAGATACTATTAGCGACGACCAAGTGTGAGTCGCTAATAATAGTATCTTTTAGTGACACTTAAAGTGTGCGTCGCTAATAAAACCTTTTAGTGACATACAGAGTGCGTCGCTAATAGTATCTTTTAGCGACGCTCTTTGCCTATATTTATAATATTTGCGACGCCCATTCCCAATTATTAGCGACACCGTTTGTGCGTTGCTAATAGTTTCTTTTAGCGACGCTCAGAGGTGTGTGCGTCGCTAATACTATTTGCGACGCCAATATTTGTGGCGACTTTAGCGACACGCAAGTGTGCGTCGCAAAATATCATTAGCGACGTATTTTTTCACTATTAGCGATGCACGCGTGCAGTCGCTAATAGTGCCTTTTCTTATAGTGAGTCAATCTTCTTCTAGGTTCACAATCTTTCATAATACTCACCCAGACAGTGTGTCACTCAAATATGATTGCCTCCTCTAAACTCTATTCATTTTATCCCAATAGGGTTTAACTATGACTCATTTAGGAGTCCTTACATTTTTAGTCCTTTATCATTTCATCTGGTGTCTCAAACTCCCCATTCCACTATCCTTAAGTCTCCTACAAACCATCTTTAGAGTTCTGATGTCATATCCACATTATTTCCAAAACCTTCCAATTCCAACTTTGTCGTACCCTATAGCTTCCAAAAGAGCATTAACCATTTCCCTTGTGCACATTATAGTCTTCCAAAATTCATTGATCATCTCTCAACTTAAATGTCCAATAGTCATCAACTTCAATAGTGGTATGGTCTTTCCCAAAACTATTAACCTTTGATCTGATACTACTCTATCACGATTGAAAACCCCCCCCTTTACGGATTCTCAAACCAAGACCAACATTGTCATCCCAAATAGGCCTTATAAAACTAAATGAATTGCACAAGCCAAGAAAAATTTTTCTTTTTAAACAACTATGGAAGCCATACATATGCAACTCATCTAATAACCAAATTAACTTCAGCATCTATTAATAAGATCATCTCTGAGTATAAATTCCATCATCATTAATCACAATACAAGTCTAATAACATCTTCTAGTATTACCATATCATATTATCTAATAAGAGTACAATCTTTGTAGGACTAATTCCAAGTTAAAGTTTTGGAATTGTACACTATCAAGGTCTCCCATATGTACATCACTAGTTCTATTTATCACCTTTACTACCTTTCTATCCATAATGTATCACCTAAAAAATTGTTATAATTTTTTGATAAGCTAACTTAAGCATAGTAAGAAAATCATTCACTCTGTCATGGGATAAGAAGGGTATATGGACAAAGATAATCACAAGATATCGAGTTCAATAAAGTAGACCATCAGATCAGAATAACACAAATTTACAAGGAGATATCAATTGCAATATGGATGACTAATCAAGTCAACTAGTATTGGTTCAACAACATATAAAGTTTAGTTGCCAAAATTAAACATAAAAAATAAAATCAGCACAGCGATGTCCACAAAGAGTAAATGTCATAATACAACAAGGTTGGTTGTAAACGAACAACATAGATCAAACGCATGGCACAACGAATATCAACAATAAGATATGAGATTAATCCTCGAGTCAACCTTATAAAATCATCTAACTAAACTCATAGAATACAATATGTCATCAACACAAAGGGCCTGACTACCACTATATGGTACATATCTAGTTACACCGTTCCTCATCTCTTGGTTTCCTTGAACAATACCAAAAGCTCTTATAATCATACAAATACGTCCACACTAGGACTACATATTAGGTATCATTCCTAGACATCGACCTGAAGGCCATCGGCATCTATAAGAAAGGAATGGTATTATGAAAAGCATAATCTTGAATTCACACAAATGGGTTCTTAATAATCACAGATATTTCTAACATTGGAGATCACAAGAGATCATAGGATCCACAAGCTAAGGAGTCACAAAGACTCATAGATATCCACAAACACAAGATTCACAAGGATCTAACAAGATAGGGAGTCACAAAGACTAATAGATATCCATAACGTAGGATTCACAAGGGATCCAATAAAGTAGACCATCAGATCATAATAACACAAATTTACAAAGAGATCTCAATTGCAATATGAATGACTAATCAAGTCAACCAGTATTGGTTCACTAACATATAAAGTTTAGTTGCTAAATTTAAACATAAAAAATAAAATCAGCACAACAATGTGCATAAAGAGTAAATGTCATAATACAACAAGGTTGGCTGTAAACGAACAACATAGATCAAATGCATGGCACAACAAATATCAACAATAAGATATGAAATTAATCCCCGAGTCAACCTTATAGAATCATCTAACTAAATTCATGGAATACAATATGCCATCAACACAAAGGGCCCGACTACCATTATATGGTACGTATCTAGGTACACCATTCCTCATCTCTTGGTTTCCTTAAAGAATACCAAAAGCTCTTATAATCATACAAATACGTCTACACTCGCACTACATATTTGGTATCATTCCTAGACATTGACCTGAAGGCCATTAACATCTACAAGAAAGGAATGGTATTATGAAAAGCACGATCCTGGATTCACACAAATGGGGTTCTTAATAATCACAAATATTTCTAACATTGGAAATCACAAGTGATCATAAGATCCACAAGATAAGGAGTCACAAAGACTCATAGATGTCTACAAACACAAGATTCATAAGGATCCAACAAGATAAGGAGTCACAAAGACTTATAGTTATCCATAACATAGGATTCACAAGGGATCCAATAAAGTAGACCATTAGATTAGAATAACACAAATTTATAAGGAGATCACAATTGCAATATGAATGACTAATCAAGTAACCAGTATTGGTTCAACAACATATAAAGTTTAATTGCCAAATTTAAACATAAAAAATAAAATCAGCACAACGATGTACACAAAGAGTAAATGTCATAATACAATAAGGTTGGTTGTAAACGAACAACATAGATCAAACGCATGGCACAACGAAAATCAACAATAAGATATGAAATTAATCCCCGAGTTAACCTTATAGAATCATCTAACCAAACTCATAGAATATAATATGCCATCAACACAAAGAACACGACTACCACTATATGGTACGTGTCTAGGTACACTACTCTTCATCTTTTGGCTTCCTTAAACAATACCAAAAGCTTTTATAATCATACAAATACGTCCACATTAGGACTACATATTGGGTATCATTCCTAGATATCGACCTGAAGGCCACCAGCATCTATAAGAAAGGAATGGTATTATGGAAAGCACAATCCTGGATTCACATAAATAGGGTTCTTAATAATCACAAATATTTCTAACATTGGAGATCACAAAAGATCATAAGATCCACAAGATAAGGAGTCACAAAGACTCATAGATATCCACAAACACAAGATTCACAAGGATCCAACAAGATAGGGAGTCACAAAGACTTATAGATATCCACAACATAGGATTCACAAGGGATCCAATAAAGTAGACCATTGATCAAAATAACACAAATTTACAAGGAGATCTCAATTGCAATATGAATGACTAATAGTCAACCAGTATTGGTTCAATAAAATATAAAGTTTAGTTGCCAAATTTAAACATAAAAAATAAAATCAGCACAACGATGTGCACAAAGAGTAAATGTCATAATACAACAAGGTTGGTTGTAAACGAACAACATAGATCAAACACATGGCACAACGAGTATTAACAATAAGATATGAAATTAATCCCCAATTCAACCTTATAGAATCATCTAACTAAACTCATAAAATACAATATGCCATCAACACAAAGGACCCAACTACCACCATATGGTACGTATCTAAGTACACTGTTCCTCATCTCTTGGTTTCTTTGAACAATACCAAAAGCTCTTATAATCATACAAATATGTCCACACTAGGACTACATATTGGGTATCATTCCTAGACATCGACCTGAAGGCCATCAGCATCTATAAGAAAGGAATGGTATTATGAAAAGCACAATCCTGGATTCACATAAATAGGGTTCTTAATAATCACAAATATTTCTAACATTGGAGATCACAAGAGATCATAAGATCCACAAGATAAGGAGTCACAAAGACTCATAGATATCCACAAACACAAGATTCACAAGGATCCAACAAGATAGGAGTCATAAAGACTTATAGATATCCACAACATAGGATTCACAAGGGATCCAATAAGATTAGGAGACCAAAGACTTATAGATATGGTCCAAGCCATAACTTAGTTGAGCTTGATTCCTAACAAGAATCTCTATTTTCTCTCTGTAGTTTCACCTTTTTTAGTCTTCGTCCTCCCATCATCTCTTCTACTCTTGCTTCCTTTGAGTTCTAGAACTTGCATGCAAGTTGAGGCTTTCCATCTCTCTCTCTCTCTCTCTCTCTCTCTCTTCTTTGGTTTCCTTTATTTCTTTCTCTCTCTACATTGTTGGAACATGGAGAGACACATCATAGTATTTTAGGATACATAAAGATTATGTATAGGTATACATATAAGGCTGTGACACTTTTCTTTGAGCCTCCCCTAAAGGCCACTCGTATGTTGCCACACACCCTTTAACTAAACCATAAAATGGCATCTCATTTTACATGAAATTTCCTTTTATACATACAAACTAGATATATGCATTTTTTAGTTGTGAATGTAACAATTGTAAGCTAGTAGCCTAGTGGTTAGAGTTTTGGCACTCTTTACTAAGGTCTTACGTTTAAGATTTGGCCTCACCTTTTTTAGTATAATTCTTCTTCTTCTTTTTTTCTTTTTATGTGCGTAGTATTATATGTTTAAAGTGTTTTAATTATCACCTAAAACTTTATTTTAGTCTCTTAAAATTCTCTTGTAATTGTGCTATCATTCTTGATTAAAGGTATTGCAATTGTGTAGTATTAACCTTTGATTTGGTGTACTTGTGCACTAATTTCTCCATAATTTTTCATAAGTTAATTCTCATAATAGTCACATCACAAGGATCAAACAATAGTAAGGAATCAAAATAATAATGACAGACATATTATGAGAATCAAATGACAAGTATGCAATGCCAATCAAGATATAATCTTAACCCTAGTTATCACCCGACTATAACGAGACATTACTTATGTAATGCGTTAGATACCTTACACATTCATGGTTTAACTCTCGGGACCACCCCGACCCTTAATACTAAGGTTTCATATTGATTCTATAAGTTCACTAAAGTTAATTATACATTATCCTATACACTGAGTGCTCGTTTTCCCAAACAAACATCAAAATTATGTCCTTGAGTCTCAAAACCCTAAAGAAACCTTATCGAAATGTTTTTAAATCATTTGAATGTCTTTTAAACCCATAAGGGCATTTTTGTAATTTTACTAGATAAGTTTCATGTTTGTTGAGACACTGTCTCACAAAACTAACCTTGGAATCATATCTAGAAAGTCCAAAAACTCTAAAGATGTTCTTTTTACATTTTATTAACTATTTTAGATATATATTCTATGCCTAGGGTTATTATGATAATTTTACACATTCATGTAAGACCAACCCCATGTCCCAATTTAGTCAATCTAACATCATATTTAGATTTTGGGCATTCAAAAACTTTAAAAACGCCTCCTCCAAAATTTAACTAAGCATTTAATTGCTTAATCTAAGTCCATGGGTATAATCATTGTAATACCCCGAAATTAATTTTACTAATTAATCAATGTAATGAAGTCTTTTTGGGAATCTAATGCAGTGATTTAGCTATTTAAACCCTATTTTAACACTATAAAAACTCGAATTAACTAACCACGAAAAACACAAAGAAATAATAACCGACACGGGGCATTGGACAACGAAGGTAACCAAAATAGAAAACCACCAGAAGAAACCGTTTCGCAAAAAAAGCAATAGAAAAGAAACTATTAAGGAAATAGCTAAAACTGAAATCTGTGCCAACTAAACGAGGCATAAGCCCAAAATAAGGGAAGAATGCCAAAAGTGAGGCCAAGAAGATTTGAACCCTTGACCAAGTGAGGCAAGATTCTAAGCATCCAAAAATATACCAAGTAGGCTGCCAGCACCTTTGTGCTTGATTATGCAACAAAAATGTATATAAGCCCAACTTACCCAAACCCACCTCCCAAATTGGCCAATGGCCATACATGCAACACCTCACCCCACATCACCCTCTAATTCAGCCACATGATTACACCTAAACCGTACAAGTGCAAATATAGATGTATTTGCATAGGTATACAATAATATATATGGGTCATGCATCTTGAAATGCCTCAAGTGTGTGTGTTGTGTATTCAAAAGTGGTGTGTGTGAGGGACCTGCACTGTGTGCGTAAGAGATTGTGAAAGAGAGAGAGAGAGAGAGAGAGAGAGAGAGAGAGAAAGAGAGAGAGAGATAGTGTGAGAAACATTGTGTGTGTGTATATACAAGCATGTGTGTGTGCATGCATATGTGTGTGACTACCTGGAGGTGCACAAGGAGAGGAAGGAGACTGGTCTTGAATGTGCAGAACTGGACTGCACTGAGGGTCTCACCTTGAGCCAAGAGAAGAGGAGGAACTGTTGAAGGTATAAAACAACAAAGAACTCAGTTTTTCCTTTTGAATTCTTTGTTTCTGTTTTAGTATTATTTGGTATCTAAACATGCATACATGAGTTAATATGGACACTAGAAACTACCAGAATTAAATGGAGAAGGGCAATAGGGCTTGAAAGACCCTAAACCAGGATGAACTGCCATTAATGGACCTTAGTTGGAGCAGGTCTGAGATCATTTAAACCAAACCCCATTTGGTTTGTTAAAACATTAACTAGGCCCAAAGGGTGTTCTAAACACACTGAACCGCCACCTAAAAACACAAAGGAAGAGCTCCAAAAATGGAGTTGTAGGTCGCAGGACCATGACCCCATTCCCTCCACAGAGCTCCAAATCCCGTTTTTAGAATATAGTTTGAAGCCCCATAACCCAAGGATCACAACAAGCCAAACGTTAGTGATTTTGATGGAAAAAGAGCATTTCCTAGGGAGGTATTCAGAACAGCCATGGGTAGTGGAACGAGCTTTCTAGCTCAATCCAAAGCTCCAAATCAATGCCAAAATGTAATTTGTACTTCTAGAAACATTGTGGAACCGAAAATAGATAGATAAGGTGCTTGGAAAACTACAAAATTAGAAATAAAAATTTCTAAAAATTAGGGCAACAGTAGCTCGGGCGTGGGGAAGAAGAAGACCCCTCTGAGTCAACTCGCGAGTTGACCTACCCGATCTTGACCGAGTTAAACCAGCTCACCGTGTCGACTCAAACACGTGTCGAAACGTAGGGCAAGGCACCGCATTAGTGGAACGACGCCGTTTGGAGTTGTTTTATTGGAAATTGGGCTGTTTGGCTACACAGACAGGAGCTGATTTAATAACCCCAGTTGTAATATTGATACCTTATCCTCGTTTGGCCCCTCTGTCCGCTGTTTGGACTAGGAAACCTTTGAAAAAAAAAAGAAAAAAGGGGGGGGGGGGGAACCTGCTGTTCTACCGAATTGAACCCATGACCCCCGCAAGCCCAAGCCCTAAAATCAATCCCAAAGACCACTGAGTCACCCACGCCACTCTTTAAAATTTATAAAAGAAATGTTATATATTATATAATTATATAATTAATTTTATTTTATTAAATTAATTAATAAAATAATAGTAAAATAAAATGATATTCAAATTAAATAAATGAATAGTGCTTTTTGACTATTTCGACCATTCCGGACCCAATGGAGGGGTTCGTTTTACGAAACAAGATTCTGAAAAATTAAGTCACATAAAATACGAAATTACCATTTTGCCCTTAGGGGTACCTGAAGCCAAATGAGGAGCCGTGAAGGCCTAGATTTATTTTCTCAGACATTCCGGACTCAACGGTGGAGTCCATTTATCCAAATAAAATATCCTAAAGGCCGATGTACAAATTTAGCAACTTTAAAAATATACTAAATAACACCGAGAGAGTTAAATAAATCACAAACATTAACATCGACCTAAAAAATTAAGATGGGTTAATAACAAATAACTTTCTGATTTATAAGAACCTCCAAGGGGAAGGAAAAGGAGATTTAAATTAATAAAACTGTTGAAAGCTATTTTTGAGGTAAGTAACTCTTATGCTTTAATATGGGTTACTCCCAGCTAGTCACATTTACTTTCATATGCTGCCAAATTTGTACTTTATCACTACCTGATGAACTTGATTTTTCCATCTTGAAGCCAATCGACTTGTGATTATTAGTTAAGCCTGTACTTTGGAATTGATTTGCTTGCCTATATCATTGTGAACTTGATTTCTGATACTTGAGCATAATTGTACCATTCTGTATATCGCGACATTATCTTGTGATATATCTTGTTGATGAAAATCTTGTTATTCCACACACTTTATGACTCATTGATTGTGATATCGATTGTTTAGTACGATTGTCCATCTCGTGTGAAATTTTGTTGATTATGAAATTCGGTATGTGCTCGGGGGTAAAGACTCTTTGGGGGTCTTAGATGTCCTGCGAGACCTGAGAGATAAGAGCTCTAACGTTATTCAGTAAGCCCGGGATAAAGAGGCGAATCCGAATGTGTGTTACAGTGGGGTATGCCGGGCCTCGAGTGATTCACGCATTTTTGGGTTATTAGAACTCAATGATGATTTATTTTTGTATTTATTGAATGATCATATTCTATGCCCTGTGAATGATCATATTGTTGCAAGCATGATTTCCTTTTGATTGGCTATTGTATTTGTTGTGGCAGTGAAATATCATGATAGGCTAGATCCCATTTTGATTGATTTATTGTCACTTCCTTGTATTATATTGTGGGATAAGCCTTTTGGACCCTTGGGTCATCATTGCTCATTTTGGTGATTGGCTATCTCTTATGTAACACCCCGACCTTGATTAATTAATAATTAGTTTGCTAATTATTAATTAGAACCGACATAAAGAGTAATTAAGAAAGTTAATCGGGAATCTCTCAATGGTCACGATGGACCAATAAAATAACTAAACACGTCAAGAGATGAGGGTGTAATACCCGAACCTAATTATCAATTAATTAGGTGAAATGATGTCATTTTAACACTACAAGAATTCGAATTAGCTAACTACGGAAATCACAAAGAAATAATAACTGACACGGGGCCTTTGACGTCGAAGCTAACTAAAATAGGAAGCGACCAGAAGAAACCGCTTCGTAAAAAAAGCATTGGAAAAAAAATTAGAAAGGAAATAGCTGAAACAAAATTCTGCGCCAGCCAAACAGGGCCTAAGCCCAAATGAGGAAAATACCCAAAAGCGAGGCCAAGGGGATTTGAACCCTTGACCAAGTGGGGCAAGATTTTAGGCACCCAAAAATAAACCAAGTGGACTGCCAACAACTTTGTGTCTAAATATACAACATAATTGTATATGAACCCAATTTAACCAAGGCCATCTCCCAAGCTGGCCAATAGCCATACATGCAACACCTCACCACTCAATCAGCTTATATACCTTAGCCCACATCACCCTCTGCCCTAGCCTATATCATCACACCTGAACGCTACAGGTGTATACACATAAGTATATGTATAGGTGCACTCATATACATATAAGTCTTGTATTTTTTAAAAAACAACAAGTGTGAGGGTGTTCAGACAGTGTGTGAGTAGAGTTGTGTGGGTGTGAGTGATGTAGAGGGAGAACCCTAGAGAGAGAAGTGGAGAGACATTGTGGGTGAGGAAATTGTGTGTGCATGGTGTGTGCGTGTGTTCCACATGGAGGTGCACAAAAGAGGAAGGGACTTAGAAGTACACCCCAGAACTGAGCCAACAACCAAAGATCTTACATTGAGCCAAAGAGATGAGAGGGAGACACGGTTGAAGGTATAAACTCAGAATTTTCATTTTTGAATTTTGCTCATTAATTTAGTTTATATAAGCCATTTAAACTTTATGCATGGAATTATTTTGACACTAGTGAATATCAGAATTGATTTGAAAGGACCAACAGGGCTTGAAGAACCCTGAACCATGAGAAACCGCCATTGATGACCTCTATTAGAGCAGGTCTGAAACGACCGAGACCAAACCAAGTTTGGTTGGTCAAGCCCTAATCTAGACCTTCTGAGGGTTTCAAAAACCCCATTCTGCGACCTAGAAGCCTAGACAAAGGCCCTCAAAATACCATTTACAGGTTTCGGGTTTTAGAGCTAATATCACAAAACTGCCCTAAAACTTGATTTTAAAAATGAGGGCTTGAACCCCATGAAGAATAAAACCCAACCGAACAAACCCTATGAGATTTGGGTTAGAAATGAGCGCGTACAAGCCAGTTGCAGGTCGCGACTATCCAACCCACCATGGCTTCTCGAGCTTGATTCAAGGCTTAAAATAAACGCCAAAATGTTTCTTAAACATTCAGTAGCCCATACCACTTGAAAACAGAGATCAAATCAGCCTCGAAAGTCACGAAATTAGAAACATGTGAAATCGGATATTAGGCAACACAGTGGGTGAGTTGGGGAAGAAGGTGAACAGTGACTGGTTTGGTTCGAGTCGGTTTCGGGTTCGGGTCTGGACCTGACCTGTCTCATAAACGGTTTAAGTAGAATGGCACCGTTTTGGGTTTAAAGGTTTTAAAATTAAAACTGAAGTTGGCTTGTTTGGTTACAAATGTAAGAAATTGGAAATCAAGTTTTAGGATAACCTAAAACATGGATAAAACGTGCATCTAAGATATGTTATTCCGATTCTTTATGGTCCAGTGAACCAGTTGGTTCACAATGCTGCCAGTTCGGTCTAGGGTTTAGGTTATTAAACCCTTTGGTTCACTGTTTAAAAATTAAAAGAAAAACTAAAACTTTTGTAAATTTCACATAGGCCTCAACTGTTTTGAATAACTGTGTTCTGGCCCAGCTTCTGAAAAATTTATGCATATAAGCCCCTCAAAAATAATTATTTTATTAATTAGGTAAAATTACTATTTTACCCTTGGACACTAAATGACTCAAACAAAGCCCAAATTAAATAAGTAAATAGTGCATTTTCACTATCTTGGGCATTCTGGACTCAACGGTGGAGTCCGATTTATGAAACCAAGTCCCGAAAAATAAAGACACACAAATGGTAAATGACTAAATTGTTCCTAATGATACCCAGGGCTAATTAAACATAAAGATAGTCCATTGTAACTATGTCGGGCATTCTGGACCTAATAGTGAGGTTCATTTTATGAACCGAAGTCCCAAAAAATTTGGCTATGTAACATATGAAATTACCAAAATGCCCCTAATGCTATACGAAGTCTACATGAAGTCCAAATGGGACGAAATTGATACCGATAGAAGCCTAGATACTCGTGAAACTGTACACATGATTAAATGATGAATTGAGGTCAGAATTTTACAAAACGTAAAATGACCAAAATGCCCCTGAGCACGGTAAGTGCAAAGTAGAGGCCGAATAAAGGTCAATTTGATCTAATAAATTGTCATAAGCATAATTATGAAAATCGAAGGGCTAAATAAGACTCCGAAACAGTCAGAGTGTAAAATAGGAAATGATCGATATGTTCCAATGACCTAAAAGCAGATCCCAAATGAAGTCCAAAGGACTTAAGAATTTATATATGAGATATATGGGACATTCTGAGGACCACGACAAGGTCCGGGACAAAAATGGTAAAATTACCATTTTGCCCCGAAGGTTAGATAAGTACTTAACTGATAACGATTTGAGTCCAAAAGACTTAGAACTTTATATTTAAGATATATGGACTATTCTGAGGACCATGATAGGGTCCGGGACAAGAATGGTAAAATTATCATTTTGTCCCTAAGGTTAAATAAGTACTTAACTGATAACGATTTGAGTCCAAAAGACTTAGAACCTTATATTTAAGGTATGTGGACTATTCTGAGGACCACGACAGGGTTCAGGACAAGAATGGTGAAATTACCATTTTGCCCCTAAGGTTAAATAAGTACTTAACTGATAACGATTGAAGTCTAAATGACTTAGATTATAATCCTGATAACTACTAGGCCTAATTAAAGAATGAAATAGCCTCGGATGAAACCCAATGAAAGGGCAATAGGCTATTAGGCAATCTGATAGACGCCTAAGATGATGAATAAGTCATGAATGGTTAAATTCTGATCTTTCTGTGATTGATAATAATTATTTAGGATATGCATAGAGGTGCCTAACATATCTGGAGGTTATCAGATTATTTGTACAAGGAGATACGCATAAAGTTTGTGAGTAACTTGGAACTTCTGACTTAGTGTATAAGTTATACTATCTAGATATTGTATCTTGACACATTGTACCATTTTATATATTGTACTATTTAAATGCATATACTTAAATGCATACCCTTTGTACTGCATTACACATAGCATGATTTTGTTCTGTCCTATTTTTCTATTCTGTTCGGGTCTATTCTATTCTGTTATATGATCTGTTCTGATTCTGTTTTGTTATGTTGTGTCTTACTCTTGGGCCCACTCCAATTTTGAGCGGTATAGCTTAAGTAGGCCAGAGTGGTACCCAGAGGGTAGAGGCCCCACGAGTAGTCCGCGATGGGCAGCTGGGGAAGCTTGAATATACTTAATTAGATGCCCAATAGGCATCATGTTCTATTCTGTTCTGTTCGCTTCCGCTCAATACTGATCTGTTCTGTTCTTTGATTTATTTGCCTATACTTCTGATTGACATATTGTTCCGCTCTGATCTGACCCCAGAGGGTAGAGGCCCCATGAGTGGTCCGCTTATGGGCAGCTGGGGAGGGTTCAGGAACATTTGATGATATGTCGTTGTTTGATTGGTACTCAGTTCTGTTTTGATCCGTTCTGCTCTGTTTTGATCTGTCTGATCTGTTCTGTTCTGATCTGATCTGATCCGTTTGAGCTACATTGTTCTACTTGAGCTACATTTGAGTATCCATTTCATGATTATGTGCCTAATTGGCAACCTGTTCTATTCTGTTCTATCCTGTTCTACTCAACTCTGTTTCGTTCCATTCTGTTGATGACATGCCTATGTCTCTTATTGATATGCTCAATTCTGTTCTATTTCATTCCGTTGATGAATTGCCTTGTCTTTGATTGGTATGGTCAATTCTATTCTGTTCCGTTCCATTGATGATATGCCTATGTCTCTGATTGATATGCTCAATTATGTTATGTTCCATTCCGTTGATGATGTGTCTGTGTCTTTGATTGATATATTGTTTCCGCTCAATTCTATTTTGTTCCGTTCCGTTGATGATATGCCTATGTCTCTAATTGTTATACTTAATTCTGTTCTGTTCCACTCGATACTGACCTGTTTTATTCTTTGATTTATTTGCCTATACTTCTGATTGATATATTAGCATCATTTACTATTCTATTCTGATTTGTTATGTTTTGTTCTGTTCTGATCTAGTATGTTCTGTTCTGTTCTGTTCAGTTCAGTTATGCTATGTTATGATCTGTTCTGTTCTGATCCGTTTGTTTAATTTAGTTCAGTTCTGTTTTATTCTACTTAACTGCATTAAGTGAATTTATAAAACTGCTATTTCTGAAATAACTAAACCCTCTATGTGCTTTATAAGCAAGAACTGGTTTCAAAACCCATGGCAGGGAACCTTTGTTACTCACTGGGCTTGTTAAAGCTCACCCCATTATCCTAACATTTTTCAGGATTTATCTCCATTGGATTAGAAGGCACCATGATGTGACATGGATAGGTCGAGTGGCATTCCAAGTAAAGGATCTGATGGCACTGATTTGTGGAGACTTGGACTCTTATGGATTGAATCTGGTTATTCAGGTAAGTGACATGATTTGATTGATGTGATTGATATGCACTAGATATTAAGACATGGCTCATGGTAATGGTATTCTAGAGAGATTAGATATGCTCTGTGTTATATGTCTAATTATAGATGTGTTTTGTGGCTAGAGTTATTAGCTGTTTGGTTTTAGACTTGCTCTGTGGTACGTACCTTTGCGGTATATAATTGAGTTACATTCCCAAGATAAAAAAAAAAAAAGAAAAAAAGGTTTTAAATTCTGCTACTCTGACCCTACATTTGGAATGCAATTCATCGGTAAGTTCAAAAATTTGCCTTTGGTTGGTTGCATTTTCGACTGGCAAACCGGCAAGGCAGCTAATTGGCATCACGTCCTTAACATCCGCGTAGGGTGGGGTTCAGGATGTGACATGTTATCTCTTTATTCTATTATTCTTTTGGATTAACCCTGACCCGTGTTAAAGCTAGGAAATTACTTACTGGACTTTGTTAGCTCACCCCTCCTTTATTACTTTTTCAAGACAGCAAGCAGTAGGAGAACCCTCAGGTGCTCAGGAGGTCTAGACGCCTGCGAGCCACTGGTAGCTTTTTGGCGAGTTTTTGTATTAAATTAAATATTGGAAGGTCTTAATATCTCCCATGACACCACGGTCCTGTCAGTTTATGTTTTGGAGGATCTGTACTTATAAACACTTATGTTTTTTGGCATGTATTAAATGATGACATGACTATGCTACCAGATTTACTAATGACTATAAAATATTTTGTTAAAAACCTTACTTAGTATTTCAGATCCTTTTGACGGGGAACAGCCCACCGGCTGCAAACCCAGTCACGGACCCCTAATCCGCATAGGGTGGGTTTTGGGTCGTGACAGAGTTGGTATCAGAGCATATGGTTCTAGTGGTTCATGGGAGATTAAGACTAAAGTATTATAACTCACTAAAGTTTGAGGGTCATAAGTCTAGAGGTCAATTAATTGATAAGCCTTGTAAGCTATCCTTTTTGTAGTGTATGGTGAAAACCCGTAGTATGGCTATGGAGTCTGACAAAGAACGTTTGGATCGTATGGAGCAGATACTAAATCGAGTAGTGGAGGTGTTGCCTATGATCCAGGTTCAAGCGAATGGGCCAACACAACATAATCCTTCCCCAGTTCAAGGGGATAGACCTAGACACGAAGAGGATCCGACCTATTTCTATAAACGGTTTCAGAATATGAAGTCGTCCACATTCGATGGCACAAGGGGATCCTCAGCAACAGAGGAATGGATGCTAGGAATGGAGAAGATCTTCAGAATTTTGACATGTACAGATGCCCAAAAAGTAGCCTATGCCATTCATATGTTCAAGGGGGCGGCGCACAAATAGTGGCTTTTGGAGGAAGCCCAGAAGCCTAATATGGGTTGGCAACGATTCATCGAGGTTTTCAATCAGAAGTATTTTCCATGAGAAGTCCAAAATCAGAAAATTGCCTAGTTTATGGTCCTCCAACAAGGGAGTATGTTAGTTGAAGAGTACGAGGCCAAGTTTACCTAGTTGGCCAGGTTCGCCCGAATGTTATGAACACCGAGGACATGAAAGCCCGTAAATTTGAGGGGGGTCTTAGATGGGCTATTAAAGATAGAATTCGGCCTCTTCGGCTTACCATCTCTGATGAGGTAGTGACGACCGCCAAGATTATAGAACAAGCGGTGAGGAGTTTGCAATGAGACGGGGGAATTAGAGGTCTGGGAACAATAGGAGCAGAGGACAGGGGTCATCGACATTCAAGACTGGCAGTGGATCATGTAGCACCAGTGCAGGGCATAGTTAGAGGAGTGCCAAGTCTCACAATGGGAGTGCGCCTAAATGCCCCACCTGCCAGAACTATCATAAGGGATAGTGCTATTGGGACATCAGAGCTTGCTATAGTTGTAGACAGGTTGGGCACTTCAAGAAGGACTGTCCTAAGAACAACAAGTCGGTGGTCAGCACTACACCAGCCGCATCAGCTTCTGTGGCGAAACCCCAGCAGAAGAGTGAGGGACCTAGAGCAGGACAGTAGTGACTAGAGAGAGTTTTCTCTATCACCCCTGGAGATGTTCAGGCCACTACCTCTGTAGTTGTAGGTACTATTACAGTTTGTTCTCAACTTGCACACGTTTTATTTGATACTGGATCCACGCACTCATTCATATCACCAGCATTTTCTGATAAACTGAACATAGAAGCCAAGCCCTTAGGTTATCTGTTGACTGTTACTATACCATCAGGGGAGTCGTTATTTGGAGATATTGTATATAAATCTTGTGGGATTGAGATCATGGGTGCTTAGTTCATGGCAGACCTGATACTATTAGAGATCTGCAGATTCGATGTGATTCTGGGTATAGATTGGTTGGCAGCGAATCGTGCCACCATTGGCTATGTAGCTAAGAGGGTTCACATACAAAGTCCAGGGCAATAGAGGGTTATTTTTAAGGGGACGGGAGTAGTCACCCCGCCCTATTTTGTTTCTTCCATCCAAGCCAGACGTCTGCTCAGAAAGGGATGTCATGGGTTTTTGTGCAGTGTTGTTGATACTCACTCACAGGAGCCCATTCTTGACCAGATCGCAGTTGCCCAAGAGTTCCCTGATGTATTTCTTGATGACCTACCTGGCATGCCCTATTGACCGAGAGATTGAGTTCTGTATTGATGTGATTCTTAGTACAACGCCAGCGTCCAAAACCCCTGAATAGAATGGCACCAACTGAGCTGAAGGAATTAAAGTTGCAACTGCAAGAATTACTCGACAAAGGATTCATACTGCCCAGCTCGTCGCCATTGGGTGCCCCAGTACTATTGGTCAAAAAAAAGATGGGACCATGCGATTGTGTATTGATTATCACGAGCTTAATAAGGTCACCGTCAAGAATAAATACCCACTACCAAGGGTAGATGACTTGTTCGATCAGCTGAGAGAGGCACAGATCTTTTCCAAGATAAACCTGAGATCAAGGTATCACTAGCTCAAGGTTAAGCCAAATGATGTGTAGAAAATGGTATTCAGGACCCGATACGGACACTATGAGTTCCTTGCGATACCATTTGGGGTGACAAATACCCCTAGCTGCATTCATGGACCTGATGAATAGGGTCTTCAAGCCGTATTTGGATGACTTTGTGATCGTGTTTATTGATGACATCTTAGTTTATTCTAAGAGCTTAGAAGAGCACAAGGTACATCTAAGGAAAGTTCTACAGAAACTGAGGGAGTAGAAATTGTATGCAAAGTTGAAGAAGTGTGAGTTCTGGCTTCCCAACATATCATTCTTGGGGCATGTGGTTACAAAGGATGGGATCTTAATAGATCCACAGAAGATAGAAGCGATTGTGAGTTGGCCCCGGCCAACCAGCATCATTGAGGTCCGTAGCTTAATGGGGTTGGCTGAATATTATAGGTAGTTTGTCAAGGGTTTTTCCAAGATAGCAGCGCCGATCACTCAATTAACTCGCAAGAATACCCCATTTGTATGGACTGAGGAAAGAGAGAGGAGCTTTCAAGAACTAAAGAGTCGTTTAGGTGTTAGCCCCAATTTTGACAGTAGCCAGATGGGACCGAGGGCTTCGTGACTTACAGTGACGCATCACACAAGGGCTTAGGGTGTGTACTGATGCAGAGAGGGCGGGTAGTAGCCTATGCTTCGAGGCAATTGAAACCCCCATAAAAACAACTACCCAACTCATGATTTGGAGCTAGCGGCAGTACTAGTTTGTGTTGAAGATCTGGAGACACTATCTTTATGGGGCAACATATGAAATCTTCACAAATCACAAAAGCCTTAAGTATCTTTTTACGCAGAAGGAGCTCAACATGCGGCAACACCGATGGTTAGAGCTGATCAAAGATTATGAGCTCAGCATTTAGTATCACCCGGGGAAGGCTAATGTTGTAGCAGATGCTCTCAGTCGGAAGTCATCAGGGAGCCTTGCTTGCTTGTTGACTACACAGCCGGAGTTGTTGAAGGAGATAGAAATGATGGAGATAGAGGTGGTTCTGCCAGGCTACAGAGCAGTGCTAGCCAACGTGACAGTCGGACTAACAATTATTGATAAGATTAAAGAGCTATAGACCAGGGATGAGAAGCTGGCCAAATTTCAAGTAGATGCTGAGACAGGTAAGAATCCAAAATTTAATGTCCGGGATAGGGTGTTGTACTTCCAAGACAGAATTTGTGTGCTAGATGTACCCGAGATTAGAAAGAAGATCCTTGATGAGGCTCATAACTCGAAGTTCGCTATACACCTCGAAAACACAAAAATGTACCATGATGTCCGAAATACTTACTGGTGATTAGGAATGAAGAATGACAGAGCTAAGTTTATAGCACGATGTATTAAATACCAGCAAGTCAAAGTCGAGCATCAAAAGCCAGGTGGACTTCTACAATCGCTTCTAATACTCGAGTGAAAATGGGAGCACATTACCATAGATTTCATGTTAGGGTTACCCAAGAAGCCGCAGGGGAGTGATTCTATTTGGGTGATTGTGGATAGATTGACTAAGACAGCATACTTCCTTGCAACTAAGACAACTTAAACACTGGAACATTTGGCAACGCTCTACATTCGAGAGATTTTTCGGCTACATGGTGTCCCTAGTTTCTATAGTTACTGATCGAGACCCAAGGTTTGCGTCCCAATTTTAGAGGAGTTTACAAAAGGCAATAGGCACGAAGCTTAGTTTCAGGAGCTTAGTCTCAGCATAGCCTACCACCCCGAGACTAATGGGTAGTCCAAAAGAAGCATTCAGACATTAGAGGACTTGTTGAGGTTTTGTGTTTTGGACTTCAAGGGAGCTGGGAGGATCAGCTTCCACTAGTAGAGTTTACTTACAACAATAGCTATCAGTCTAGTATCAGGATGGCTCCATACGAGGCACTATATGGTAGGAAGTGCCGATCTCCAGTATATTGGACCGAGGTAGGAGAGAGGAAATTGTATGGCCTTGATATTTTACAGCAGACTTCAAAAAAGATCCGACTGATTAGACAGCGGCTATTAGCCACCCAAAGCCGCCAAAAGAGCTACGCTGATATATGGAGACGAGAGCTAGAGTTTGAGGAGGGTGACTTTGTGTTTTTGAAAGTGTCACCCATGAAGGGCATAGTGAGATTTGGGAAGAAGGGAAAGCTGGGACCCCGCTATATTGGACCAGTTAAGGTTATGAAACGAGTCGGACTGGTGGCATACCAACCTGTCCTACCAGCGGAGTTAGCACATGTGCATAACGTCTTTTATGTATCCATGTTAAGGAAGTACTTACATGATCCCAGCCATGTGGTTGAGCACGAACCACTAGATGTTCAAGAGGATCTGACATATGTGGAGCATCCAGTGCAGATCCTAGATCGTTGAGAGCAAGTTTTGAGAAACAAGTCCATCCCTCTTGTGAAGGTACTCTAGAGAAACCACTAGATCGAAGAGGCTACATGGGAAAGGAAGGATGAAGTACGTGCCAAGTACCCACACCTCTTTGTAGTATGAGATGCTTAAAGTTTGAGGATAAACTTTTTTTTGAGAGGGGAAGGATGTAATTCCCTGACCTTAATTTTACTATTTAATAAATATAATGAAGTCTTTTTGGGAATCTAATGCAGTGATTTAGCTATTTAAACCCTATTTTAACACTATGAAAACTCGAATTAGCTAACTACGAAAAACACAAAGAAATAATAACAGACACAAGGCATTAGACATCGAAGCTAACCAAAATAGAAAACTACCAGAAAAAACCGTTTCCCAAAAAAAGCAATAGAAAAGAAAATATTAAGGAAATAGCTAAAACTGAAATCTGTGCCAACCAAACGAGGCATAAGCCCAAAATAAGGGAAAAATGCCAAAAGTGAGGCTAAAGGGATTTGAACCCTTGACCAAGTGAGGCAAGATTCTAAGCATCCAAAAATATACCAAGTGGGCTGCCAGCATTTTTGTGCTTGATTATGCAACAAAAATGTATATAAGCCCAACTTACCCAAACCCACCTCCCAAATTGGCCAATGGCCATACATGCAACACCTCACCTCACATCACCCTTTGATTCAGCCACATGATTACACCTAAACCCTACAAGTGCAGACATAGATGTATATGCATAAGTATACAATAATATATATGGGTCATACATCTTGAAATGCCTCAAGTGTGTGTGTTGTGTATTTAGAAGTGGTGTGTGAGAGGGACCTATACTGTGTGCGTGAGAGATTGTGAATGAGAGAGAGAGAGAGAGAGTGTGTGTGTGTGTGTGTGTGTGAGAGAGAGAGAAACATTGTGTGTGTATATATACAAGCGCGTGTGTGTGCATGCATACATGTGTGACTACTTGGAGGTGCACAAGGAGAGGAAAGAGACTAGTCTTGGATGTGTAGAACTGGACTGCATTGAGGGTCTCACCTTGAGCCAAGAGAAGAGGAGGAACGGTTGAAGGTATAAAACAACAAAAGAACTCAGTTTTTCCTTTTTAGTTCTTTGTTTCTGTTTTAGTATTATTTGGTATCTAGACATGCATGTATGAGTTAATATGGACACTAGAAACTACCAGAATTAAATGGAGAAGGCCAATAGGGCTTGAAAGACCCTAAACCAGGAAGAACCGCCATTAATGGACCTTAGTTGGAGCAGGCCTGAGATCATCTAAACCAAACCCCATTTGGTTTTTTGAAACATTAACTAGGCCCAAAGGGTGTTCTAAACACGCTGAACCGCTACTTAGAAACACAAAGGAAGAGCCCTAAAAATGGAGTTGTAAGTTATGGGATCATGACCCAATTCCCTCCACAGAGCTCCAAATCCCGTTTTTAGAATGTAATTTGAAGCCCCATAACCCAAGGATCACAACAAGCCAAACATTAGTGATTTTGATGGAAAAATGAGCATTTCCTAAGAAGGTATTTAGAATGGCCATGGGTAGTGGAACAAGCTTTCTAGCTCAATCCAAAGCTCCAAATCAATGCCAAAATGTAATTTGTACTTCTAGAAACATTGTGGAACCGAAAACAGGTTGATAAGGTGCTTGGAAAACTACAAAATTAGATATAAAAATTTCTGAAAATTAGGGCAACAGTAGCTCAAGCGTGGGGAAAAAGATCCCGCTGAGTCAACTCACGAGTTGACCCAGCCGATCCTAACCGAGTTAAACCAGCTCACCATGTCGACTCAGACACGTGTCAAAACGTAGGGCAAGCCACCGCATTAGTGGAACGGCACCGTTTGGAGTTGTTTTGTTAGAAATTAGGCTGTTTGGCTACACGATTAGGAGCCGATTTAATAACTCCAGTTGTAATAGGGATACCTTATCCTCGTTTGGCCCCTCTGTCCACTGTTTGGACTAAGAAACCTTTGAAGAAAAAAAAAAAGAAAAAAATGGGGGGAAACCTGCTGTTCTGCCAAATTGAACCCATGACCCCCGTAAGCCCAAGCACTAAAATCAAGCCCAAAGACCACTGAGTCACCCGCGCCACTGTTGAACATTTATAAAAGTAATATTATATATTATATAATTATATAATTAATTTTATTTTATTAAATTAATTAATAAAATAATAGTAAAATAAAATGATATTCAAATTATATAAATGAATAGTGCTTTTTGACTATTTTGACCATTCCGGACCCAATGGAAGGGTCCGTTTTGCAAAACAAGATTCCAAAAAATTAAGTCACATAAAATATAAAATTACCATTTTGCCCTTAGGGGTACCCGCAGCCAAATGAGGAGCCGCGAAGGCCTAGATTTATTTTCTCAAACATTCCGGACTCAACAGTGGAGTCTGTTTACCCAAATAAAATATCCTAAAGGCCGATGTACAAATTTAGCAACTTTAAAAATATACTAAATAATGCCGAGAGAAGTTAAATAAATCACAAACATTAACATCGACCTAAATAATTGAGATGGGTTAATAACAAATAACTTTTTAATTTATAGGAACCTTCCAAGGAGAAGGAAAAGGAGATTTAAATTAATAGAACTGTTGAAAGCTATTTTTGAGGTAAGTAACTCTTATGCTTTAATATGGGTTATTCCCAGCTAGCCACATTTACTTTCATATGCTGCCAAATTTGTACTCTATCGCTACCTGATGAACTTGATTTCTCCATCTTGAAGCCAATCGACTTGTGATTATTGGTTAAGCCTGTACTTCGGAATTGATTTTCATGCCTGTATCATTATGAACTTGATTTCTGATACTTAAGCATAATTATACCATTATGTACCGTGACATGATCTTGTGATATATATTGTTGATGAAAATGTTTTTATTCCACACATTTTATGACTCGTTGATTGTGATATCGATTGTTTAGTACGATTGTCCATCTCGTGTGGAATTTTATTGATCATGATATTTGGTATGTGCCTAGGGTTGTGCTCAATCACAATAACCCATCTATTCATAGATTACGTAGGGGGAAAAACCCCTTTGGGGGTCTTAGATGTCCTGCGGGACCTGAGAAATAAGAGCTCTAGTGCTATTCAGTAAGCCCGGGATAAAGAGGTGAATCTGAATATGCGTTATAGTGGGGTATGCCGGGCCCCAGGTGATTCATGCATTTTTGGGTTATTAGAACTCAGTGATGATTTATTTTTATACTCGTTGAATGATTATATTCTATGCCCTGTGAATGATCATATTGTTGCAAGCATGATTTCCTTTTGATTGGCTATCGTATTTATTATGGCAGCGAAATATCATGATAGGCTAGATCCCATTTTGATTGTTTTATTGTCACTTCCTTGTATTATATTGTAGGATAAGCCTTTTGGACCCTCGGGTTGTCAGTTGCTCATTTTGGTAACTTGCTATCTGTTATCTCTTTATTCTATTATTCTTTTGGATTAACCCTGACCTATGTTAAAGCTAGGAAATTACTTATTGGGCTTTGTTAGCTCATCCCTTCCTTTATTACTTTTTCAGGACAGCAAGAAGTAGGAGAACCCTCAGGTGCTCAGGAGGTCTAGATAACTGCAAGCCACTGGTAGCTTTTTGGCTAGTTTTTGTATTAAATTAAATACTGGAAGGTCTTAATATCTCCCATGACACCATGGTCCTGTCAGTTTGTGTTTTGGAGGATCTGTACTTATAAACATTTATATTCTTTGGCATGTATTAAATAATGACCTGACTATGCTACCAGATTTACTGATGACTATAAAATGTTTTGTTAAAAACCTTACTTAGTATTTCAGATCCTTTTGACGGGGAACAGCCCACGGGCCGCAGATAGGGTCACGGACCGCTAATTCGCATAGGGTGGGTTTTGGGTCATGACAATCATTATTTTACCAATTTAGGTAGGACCGTCACCAGGTCCCAATTTGTCCAATCTAACATTGTATTTATATTTCGGGCATCTAAAAACCTTGGGCTAGCCCCTTCCGAATTTTAATTAGCCTTTGAATTACTTAATTTATCATTAGGGGTATTTTCATCACTTTATATATTTATATGGGACCAATCCTAGTCACCAAATTTTCAAACAAACTCCACCCTTGAGTCTAGAATGCTTAAAATCCTTAAGAATGCCTATTTTTACAATTAATTTACATTTAAAATTCAATTTATTAAAGGGGAGGCGTTTTTAGTAATTTTATTGCAAAGAACCGGTTCAATATTAAACCAGTTCTGACCATGAACCAGTTTAGCCTTAAACTAGAATAAGAAAATCAGATTTACCCAATTTGTGTGTCCAAATAGTTCCTAAGGCCACTAACCCATTGACGACCCAAGACCCATTGATCGTGACCCATTTGACCAAAACTTGACCCGCTTTGACTGTTGACCGAGTCAACTAACCAGCATCGATCACTACCTCCGATGCCAGCACACCTAAAAGCCACCATTTTCCATAGTCTTTTCATGGTTTTTATTCCTAATGTCTTCCACACATGTTTTAACCCATGACACGACCGAGCAAGTGGATCAAACATCACCAAAATACAAAGAAATTGGAGTGATCCTTTTTTCAACGGGTTTCTATAACTTGTGGTTTCTACCGGCTTCGACAATTGTTTCAATTGGTTTCTTATCCTAATCCACTTCATTTTTCACGTAGAGTCTAATGGTGTTCAAACTCAACATTGAGTCACGTTAAAAATTCCTCCGTGGTCAAGTTATAGAATTTTTTGTCACCTACAACTTGGCTTTCCCCTTTCTTTTTCAATCCTTTTGGTTTGAAATTATCCCATAAGGTTTATACAATCTATTTGGGTTCAAATAAGGGTTAGAAACCTCCAAAATACCAAGGCTTGAGAGAACCTAGATCTATTTCTCTCTCACCGCAAAGTGGCCATTTGCACACATATACATATACAAACACACTCGCAAGCATACAATAACCTTATATAATCCACAATAGAAGTCTAAAAAGCCTTAAAAATTCCTTACCTCTTATTGCCATTGCCATAGTTTGGAGAGAGAGTAGAGAGAGAAATTAAGGAAAGAGAGAGCTTCAACTTGAAGCCTCAATGACTGCCATTCACAACTCCCAATCGCACTAGGTATCTCCTTTCCTTCCTTCTACTTCCTCTTCCTTCTTCTTTCTTTTTCTTCCTCTTGTTTTACTTGTTATTGTATGTGTTATCACACACATATACATACCACATACACTGTAAACACACACATCTCTCTTGAACACACACCCACAACCCAATCGAGAGAGAAAAGAGAGGGAGAGGGAAAAGGAGAGAGAGATTGCCTGGGGGGAGGAAAGTCTACCAAATTTTAGAGACAATAGAGGCGAGAAGTGATGGGGTTTCTCTCAATTTTCACACCACACACATTCTCCCATTAAAGCAATTGTAAAAATTAGTCAATGCACACACCCATACCATATTGTTTTCTATATTGAATTCTCTAGCCACCGATAGCCACATGCCACATATCCCTCCTCTTAGAATATCTCCTAAGCTTCTTCAAGAAGTTTTGTATAACTCCCAAAGCGCCATGTGGCCAGTTAGCCAAATGTGTGCTCACACTAGCCCAAAAATAAATTGTTTCGAAATCGCACCAAGATTGACACCCTAGCTAATTTTGATGCACTAATTTCAAATAGTCCTTTGTTTATTTGAATTCCCTCATTTAAATTTTTATATTTATTTGCATCATGTATATGACTGTATAGCCTCGAGGCTCACACCAGTCCTGATCAAATTGCCAAAACTCTAATTTGGTTTTATTATTTCACACTAATAAATTATCAATTGATTTCACAAACTTTCTTTTACATCTTCAATATAGTATTTATTTGACCTTGATGCAAATTGAAGAATCACCAAATTGCCCTTTGAAAATTTTTCGGATATTTACAAAAAGAAAAAAAAAAAACCCTAAAAGACTTGACCAAACAATAACACTATGGTTTTTCCCCTTAAAATTCAAAAATTAGAAAAATTTGATAACAACAATTATTATCGTTGTCATTGTAAATCATTAATTGATTAGTGATGGCTTTGTTTGACAAAAGAAAAGGGGCAATTAGTAATAAGTCCCTCATAGGGACTTTGTGGGAGAGTAAGTCCACACTCTTTTAGTTTTTTGTTATAATTTCAACCACTTTTTATTTTTTAAGCTGAGGTCCATCTTGATGAGATGTCATGTTTATCTTTTTTGTAAATGATAATAATACCCCACAATACTTTTTAAGTAAGGGACCACCACTTTTGCCCATCTATTTGTCTCTTTCGTTCTCTCTTTCTACCGTTCCTCTTTCTTTTGAGTTGGATGTTCTCCTTTATCAACCCATGTATATTAACATGACATTCAGTGAATTGTTTTTCCCATAAAAAAGAACTTTGAAGTAGAATATTAATCTTCTGTCCTTTTCCAAAACTTTTTTGGACTAAAATATTTTACACCAGGAGTCATACAACATGTATTTCCCACAGACTTACTGTTTGAAATGCTTCCAGTTGATACTGCTAAATCATATGACATTTCATCTAGCCCCATCTTCAGGCGATATACACATGTGTCTAGAGAAGTCATCCCACTTTGGTAGTTGCCAATGAACCTCTACAATCAAGTAAAAAGAATATATTTTAGTAGGAAAATGAGCTTAATTAAGCATCAAGAAATAACACTCATTGTAGTGACTATTTCACTGCCTCTATATTCGACCATTACTTAATTTAAACTTCATTTTGAACGTTATTTCCTTTAGTATTCTCATTGGAATTCTTTTTGAATATTTTATTAATATTAAGGGTGATAGAGGCAAATAATAAAATTTAACTATTTTTGAAAAAGTTAAATTTAACTATTTTTGAAATTGTTAATTTACTTGTTTTTTATAGTTAAATTTAATTTTTTGTATCAAAAAATGATCTCATTTAAAGTTTTTTAACAATTGATTATTCATGAACAGATTAAGATTTTTGTTTATATTAAAAGAAGTTTGATAGTGCATAGAGTAAATTTTCTTTTATTTTATGAAATAACGAAATTTAACTGTTTCATAGTGAAACAGTGAAATTGAACTATGTCCTTAGAATGAAATTTCACTGTTTCTTTCGCGATTATTTTAAAATAAATTTGTATATGTAATATATATCTTGTTTGATAGATCTCAATTTATAGAATTTAAATATATGATATTTTTTAAAATAAATTTATATTTTATAAATTATTACATTTTAAAATTTGAAAAAAACTTTTGAGACACTTGTGAGTATCCTTGTAAATGTTGAAAAGACAATAAGAGGTCTTCGTGTTTTTTTTAACGAGGGTATTTGAAAAAAATTATCTTACATCCTGTCCTTAGTAACAACATATTTGTAAGTGATTGGTCCAAAACAATTATTTTTAAATGGATTTAATATGTCACATATTAATGTGTTTTTTTTTATAATACTGTGCCAACATATATTATGTCCCCAAAATAAATGGGTGATATTATATATGATATGATATTTCAAGGTTTCCAAAAGACCCAGAAAATCAAATCAAACAAGAAATACGATGATGGAAGCTCTCCATTGTGTGACGAGTCATACAGCAGCAGCCCATCCTCTCTCAAACTTCAATGAATCAGTTGGGAAGAGACCCTTCAACTCGCGACGTGCAGCAAACAAGGCGCTTATAATCGTCCAGGCAAACCAAAACCATGGGGCATCGGCCATAAGGAGAAAGAGACGTCCTCAGAACGTCGACGGAGACTTGTTTGTTGGTAAACTATTTCTTGAGAAAAAAATCCAACTTGGAATCTGATATAGAATCTGGTACATATATATATATATGTATTTGTTATATTCTATATTACGCCTTTTATATCGGAATTCCGACTTAGAATACGACATGCTAATTTTTGAGTTGTTTTAATAGTTGTGTGTGAATTATTTGTTCTTATTAGATTACAATTTCAATCTAACTTCTATGAATATTAACAAGTAAAGTGCAAGCATTACTATCTATCATCAAACATAAAGCAGACTCAAAATTGTGTTTTCTGGACAGTGAACACGGAGAATCTGAAATGTTTTCTATTTGTTACGTAACTTGGGAAATTTGGGCATTGCGAATTTCATGAACTTTTAAAGAAGCTTCCGAGCCCTCTCTTTCGTTGTTTCAACAGTTAGGGGACAAAGGAGCACCCCCCCCCCCGGGGAAAAAAAAAAGAAAAAAAGAAATGAATTTGTATTTTTGGCAAAATGATGAATTCACTTCAAATCTTCAACTAAGGTAACTATTATATTAGTCTCAATTTTGTGCTCCCTTTTGTTTTATTGATTTCAAAAAAATTAAAAATTTCAATTTCTTTGTTCTTTCTTTTCCTGCATTTATCAGCTGCCAAATGGTGTATTTATTGTGCCACATGTTACTTGTGCATAGGACACTCAGATTTTGTAATTTATCTTGCAAAGAACTTCCAAAGATAAATATATGAACATTGATAATAAATCAGAATTATTTGGTACCAGATCAATGCATATTGATTTCGGCAATTGAAAATGTGTTTTACAAATATTTTTTAAGAGGTTTTAAAATATATTTTGTAAATCTAGATGAAGCTTTTAATATGTTAGGGCCCGTTTGGGAATGACGAGAACTAGTTCACTAGAATAGAAATGAACTGGTCTTAAATCCTCATGTTTAGTAAGTAGCTTTTAGCAGGATTGAGATTTGTATTTGTTGTTAAAAAATGCTTAAAACTTGAACAAAGTCATACTACGAGGGGGTTCGTTTTTCAAAAAACCAAATTACTTAATGAATGTGGACCCGACGCATTTTTGAAGAATTTTTAAACAGCCTCTTAGGGATTGCTTTTATATGTTGATTTATTAAATTATTAAGGGAGGTCATGTCAAAGAAAATGCTTGATGAGGCTTGTGGTTAGAGCATCATTATGATGGTGATGATGCTGAAGAAGATGACTGAAATGATGATATTCTTCACTGTGAGAACTATTGACAATGATTTTTTTTTTTTTTTGATAGGTAAGTTGCCCTTGGGTTGAGAATTGAACTTGTGGCTTCTTCCCGACTCATCCAACCCCAAGGGTTGAGAATTTCGACAATGACCAAGAGAAGTTGTTTAGTTTTACACCAGTGCAATATCCCAATATTGCTTAATGGCACGACGATTCATTAAGGGCCTGTTTGGATGTCACTTTCAATTAAAAGGCCCCATTCACTTTTTATTTAGTGTTTTAAAATAGAATTTCATCATTTTGAATGGATCCATTTGGTAAATGATAAACATCTCCAAAATGATATTTATAATAATGAATTTTGTAGAAATCTCAAGATGATCATGTAGGAAGAAATTAGAGGTGTAAAAATGAGCCGTACTGACCCAAGCACCAATGTACTCAAGCTCTTGGAGCTTGTTGGAGTTTGGCTTGTCCAAAATATGTTTCACACATGTGGACATGCTAGACTAAGACAAATTTCTTAACATTTTCCAGAAATTTTAAATTAAGTTATGGAGGCAAATTCACCATCATAATTTTAAAAACGGTAAAGGCAAAATAAAATGAAAAATGCCTCGTGTGTTTTCTATGATGTTGGTTTGGTTTGTTTCCTTTTGAACCAAACACCCCCCCCCCCCCCAAAAAAAAAAAAATAAATAAATAAAGGGGGGTTCTTTCATTAGGGATGATGAACTTTATTGAAGCCTAATTCATCAAGGTTCATTGCCTCTATGCGATTGATGTTGATCTCAAAGAAGGATAATGGATGTGTAATTGATCGAACCAACTGTCTTCAGAATGTTAATTTTAGAAGAACAATCTTGGGTAATTTGCTATAGTCATGAGACATAGGAAATCTAATGACTGAGGTTAATTAACTGTGATTTCTCATGGAGGATGCATCAATCACAGTGAGAAGTGATACTGCTTACTCATCACCTCTATATTTATGCTCCCTATACCCATAGCTCTATATGCATACCTTCTCATGTATCGCTTTGTATCCCATTTTGATATGGACGTGGTCCCTAACCAATTCTATCTTGATACATTGTCACCTGTGTCTCTTCATGTTCTTTAGTATCAGATGATGCAACTTTGAGAGTCATTCTATTTATGACTCATGCCTCAAGTGTTTTGACTGTTACACTCCAACTAACACCTGTTGCAGTTAAATGATATTACTACTTAAAGCCTTAAAAACTCTATTTAAATATCTTAACCTCTTTGACTTAAATGTTCCTCCTCCTCCTCCTCATCATCATCATCATCTCTCTCTCTCTCTCTCTCTCTCTCTCTCTCTCTCTCTCTCTCTCTCTCTTTTCTTGTGTGTCTCTCTATGTCGATTGTCTAATTGGTAATGGTCTGTATTTAGTGACTGAGAGATGAGGATGATATTAAATTCTAGGAGGATTTAAATCAGTTTAGGGAATTGCCTCCTCAAACTTTTCCACTAGAGCCAGTGGCATCTTCTTTTCAACGATTGTTGTGTAGAGATGTAAATGCTGGCTAATTGAATCATGTTGGGTGTGCTTGTCTTTGACGTGGGTAGCATTAATGTAGGAGAAAAACCCATTAGATACATCATTATAGTTGTACGCTATTATTCATTATAAATTTATGGTTATAATTCATTTTGAGCTGGTGATATGTAAATCTACTTATTGGATTCCTATGCACTATAATCTTATATGAATATGTTTTGATTGGTTTGCAGATCACACATGCATAGATTGTGACACTTGTCGTTGGATGGCTCCGGTACTCATTCAAACTTCATTATTCATTTTTTTGATTATTCAAACTTCACTATTCAAATATTTTAAACACTATGACATCATACTCAAAGTTGTTATATACATTGTGCACAACCTTATTCTACTTTTGAGTTAGGAGGTTTGGATGATTCATTTGGGGCGGATTTAGCTTCATCGTTAAGGGAGTTCGCTTCAATACAAATTGATTATGTATTTACATGTACATATATATACATATTATGTTCACCTTGGTATAGTGATGACATGTTTTGATTTGTTTCATGTAGATTATTATTATTTGATAAGTAAAGTTATTCACTCAAAAGCATCAAGGTGGTGCAACCCATGTACACAAAAAGTATACAAGGACACACGTTAAGTCCCAGTGTACAATTCATCTCACCCAATACATCTATAAAGGCAGATAAAGACTCTAGAAAATCCCTGGAAATTGGAAAATGAGAAGTATCTAGTAAAACCAACCAATATTCCATGTAAAACCAATAGATAATCTTCTTCTAGCAACTACGGCTTGAGTTTAAAGCAGTAACTAGAGCTTAGAATGGTAGTTTAGGTTGAGTTTGGTCAGGTGAGATCTTCAACGTACAATTGAGCTTGGTTTGAAAACTTCAAGTAGGATTTCTTTAGGGTTGGAGCTTTAGAGTTCGAACAGCCTTACTCTCGTTATCTACCCTTTCTAAACCTACCTAATTTTCTCTGTGGTGTTTCCATGGATATGAGAGCTTTATGTAATACATGATTTAACTATTTTTTATTTTGGCTAAATTATACTGACCTTCCCTAAAGTTTCTGTCAGTTACAAAGACTTCTCGTGAAGTTTATGAAATGACACTAACCTCTCCTACTTTTACTAACAAACTACAAATACCTACCCTCCAGCCTTATTTTTTCTCAAAATGACAAAAGTACCCTTTTGATATATATATTTTTGTCATTTTTTCTAACTTTGACCATTTTTTTAAACTTTTTTTAAAGAACTTTTTCTTTTCATATTAAAAATAAATTTAAGATAAATAACTTATATTTCTTACTCAAAGAAGATTTTAATTAATATTTATTTAAAAATAAAAAATAGAAAATAATTGTCAAAATTGAAAAAATATAAAATAAATAAATAAAAGGGTACTTTTGTCATTTTGAAAAAAAAATAAGGCTGGAGAGGAGGTCTTTGTAGTTTGTTAGTAAAAGTAAGGGAGGTCAATATCAATTCAGAAACTCAAGAGATGTCTTTATAATTGTCAAAAACTTCAGGGAGTTCAAGTGTAATTTACCTTTTTTTATTTAGGTAAATCATACACACACTTTGCTCCTTAAGAAAACTTTAACCCTCAACCTTCCATATGAAAAGGTGGAGATACCAACCAAGCTAGTGCTTGTTGGTAATACATGATTTAACTATGGTGTGAACAAGATATGGAGTTGATTGGTTTTTCTTTTTTTTACCAATATGCATATATTGGGTCTAGATACATTATGGTGCAAAGATTTATTCGTTTTGTTTTTTTTTTTTATCATAAAACAAATAGGCCATATTTTTTTCTGCCTTGTACTTTTTTTTTCTTTTTGCCTATGGTATTGATTGATTTTATGGGTAAAATAGTTGAGGGAAAATAGGCGCTATTTTTTTATTTTTTTTGTTCAATGATAAGAGCTGAATTCTTAAACCCACTCCACCCTTTTAGATGTCATTTGAGCACTTAATCACTTTGTTACAACGGCTTTAGTAAAAAGTAACCTTTATAATTGTAATGATAATTATGTTCAGAACAGTAGTTTTGGTATAACAAAAAGAGGTCTTCCCTATACATACTGAAGATACATACTAGCCAATCCAACAAGAACATCAAAAAGGACATTGTGCTAAATAATTTAACTCATCATGTTCCAATTAGAAAGTCATAACTACTTATTGCTGTTTGCTGGCAGACATTGGATAGTATTGATCTATTGAAATAAACACCAATGGGGCAACTGGATGTCCCAAGGAACTAAAATTATTTAGTTAGATACAACTGGAACATACGAGTTGATAGCACTAGATTTGGCGTCTTTATTACCATAATGATGACAGTAATAAAATCATTCGTTGAAATCAGAATTTTATACTTTAATGCTAACAAAATAAGTTGACCCATTAAATGATCGTCAACCATCCTGTACCTTTGTTTTGCTTACTTTAGAGACTAGTGCTCTCAGAAAAGTGGAAAGAACCGAAGTTATGATATTGGCAATTTAAACTTGATCTTTTCAGGAAACCTTCACCAAAGTTGATGGCATGTCAGCAGTCTTTAAGCAGCCAAATTACGAAGAAGAACGACTGAAGGCTCTTCAGGTATCTATTTATTTTACTATTTTCAAGAATGTCATAGCTTATAAATTCTGTAATATAATATTAATCTCACTGAGAAAGAAAAAGGAAAAAAAATGCTTAAATCAATTTGTTTCTTGAGAAGTTTTTGTAGCGAGATATGGATTAGAGTACTCATTAGTGTCAACTCAAGCCTTTTGTGCTTGTTAGATATGTTTTCGTTGTTTATTTAAAGGATTAATAGTAGATTCTTAAAAATAAAGAATTTATATTGTAATTATTTATGTTGTTAGAGTTCCATATTTTATGATTATTGTCTGTGCAGTGTATAAAGTAAATTGGGTTGAAATGTGATTGAAATTGACACCTCAACTTTTTCTCTTTTTATGAAATTCAAAAAAAAAATGGTTGGGAAAATTAATGTTTGATAGTTGAACTAAAAATTTCTTTTTCTAGATTCCTGAGTAGCGCAGGCATGCACACAAACATGACACAACATACATATGATGGCATGACAATGTTTGAAGTAGTCTAGGGCACGGCAATTTGAGAATATATTTATATGTATGTGTATATATTTCTATTATTTATTTTTCGCAAGGGGTGAAGGGAAAAAATATAAAACTTTGTTCCACCAGCCGTTAGCTTGAGTGCCATCTCCTGCCACTCCCAAAGGAAGAGGTTTACGGTTTTAAGTCCCGGTTGGGACATGGGTGTGCGTATTACCTATCAATATATATATATATATATATATATATGAAAAATATTTAATATATAATCTTGATTGATTTGTTCAACTTTCAATCTTAACCAACGAATGATTGAAATATGAAGTTCAACAGATCATAGACATAATTTTTAACATTTACTATCATTCTAGTCCCTTTTTTTTCTCTCTTCTTTCACAACCATATTATGTTTCCATGCTAAAAACTGTTTGTTGCTTGACTTGTTTTTTTCCATGTTTTCAAAATGAAATTTCTTTTGGGAAAAAAAGACACGTGTTGTGTCTAACACATTTCCACACAGTGATGGAGTGTTGTGTTGGACTCGGACACAACTCCTCAAGCTATTAGAAACAAACAATTAACTTTTTGGGGGGGGGGGGGGGGGGGGAGTGGATCTGACAATATCCAAATTGGACTACCAGGGAGTAGTTGGTATGGTTTAAAGGAAATTGTAAGATATTAGAATAAAATTACTTGACTGATTTATATATTATGATCAATTATCATCTTTTTTTCTTTAGATAAATGTATTGATGCCTTGAGAAATCCTATTACATTTTTACAAGTTGATTTATTCTCTAACTTATAGATTCCAACCCAAACTCTCTACATTAAATTGTTCGTGTCTTTAGGCCTTGTTGTCGTGCCCAACAAACTCGATCCATACAGAGAAACCTCCTGATGGTATCCTGGATGTTCAGAAGACATTTCCAATTCCAATTAACGAGCAGAGAATTCCGGTACATATGCTATTAATTCTTGGTCCTTAGTATATGTTTTTCATTTTACATCTTTGTTTGACAGATTAACTATTATATACATTTATAGAAGTAAAGGTTTTGATTGAAATATTATGTCTACTTTCAAATTTGTTGTTTCCTCTTGAAGAACAAAAGACAAGTGCGGAAGTCCAAATATTTGTGATTGAATGGAACGGCCTTAAACTCTAACTCAGGATAGAAAAATTGATGGCCAAAAAACAACTATATGTTTTGGTTTTCCATTTGGATGAAGAAGGGAGACGACTGACATTCACTACCAACGCAAATATCAGTGGATAACTTCCCTTTCTCCGTAAATGTTTTGCCTATAATTATGCATAGACAGTAATGAATTTTTCAAATGATTATTGTTTGATACAACATTGCAAAACTCCAGATTTTCAACACTCTCAATCAACTGAGGATGTCCAAATCAAGCTAAGATGTGCTTGAAAGTGACTTAAGGAAGAATGGCTACTAACTACAGCACTGTTGTTTTCTAGTGGTTTACTAAGGACGCATACTCTGGCACCTATCTCTCTTGCAGCTCTGCAGTTACCAACCATAACATGGGTCACCATTTTGTGACTGCTTAGTCCCTTTTAAGAAATATAAGCTATAGGGTAACTCTGCTGAATAGATTTCTGGGTAGATTACATAATTAATGTTGTGATAAGAGTGCTATTTTCAGTGATCTTCTAAGATTAATAATTGAGGTGAAAATACAACTAGTCTTTGGGGATTTTAGTTTTAGGAATTACTTTGCACAACTTGTATGAATGCCTTAGTTATATGCTCTATCTGCAATCACCTCAATGGCTTAACCAAGCAAGTTTCAATCTATGGTGTTTTCATAATCTTGTAGAAAATTACGTAATGAATGATAGCAGTCAATAGGAGTCATTCTTGTATTTGATTTCAACCCACTGTCAGTTTCATGAACCAAAGTTTGCCTACCCTATGTTATATTTTAGTTTTATATGCCCAAAAAATGTTTTAGTACTTTTTGTCCGATGCTTTTTAAAGCGGTCCATGTTGTTAGCTATGAAGTATGGATACTCTATTTTGTTTCGTGTATCCATGTCGGACACGGACACGCTTGGACACTTCCTAGACGTGTCGGATACGTGAAAAAGTAGTGTCTAATTTTTTTGAATTTCGAACACGTCCCAAATAGGTTACGGACACGTTGGGACAAGTTGGGGGACACATTTTTGGATTTTTATTTTATTTTTTTGAATTTTTTCCTCTTTTTCTTTTCTTCTTGTCAGTTTTTTTTTATGCACACACACCATTATATATAGTAGTTAACAAATTTGTTTTAAAATTTGAATCATGGATGTTGATTATTAAATGAAATTCTTAAAATATTATTAAATGAAATTCTTAAAATTTTATTTAATGACTTTTTTATTTTGATATATTAATAATATTTATGTGATTTGGGTATTTTTATGCCAATTTTGATTAAAACAATATTTAATTTTTGTTATATAGTCATCTAATATATATATATATATATATATATATATATATTCAACATGTTCTTAATGTATCGTGTCCTACTTTTCTAAAAAATATCATGTCCATGTGTCCGTATCGTGTCATATCCGTGTCCCATGTCCGTATCTATGCTTCTTAGGTTATTCGTAGCCAAGTCCTAGGTGTAGATCTTTGGTTGTGAATCTTTGGGGATACATGTTTGTGAATTATTATATCTGGCAGGAAAGATACCAGAGAACCTTTAGAAGATCTAGAAGAGATAAAAATCAAATGATTTTAAAAATTTTCTTTGACGTGAGTCAAAATATTTGAGATTGAAATGGTAAAGTATCAACCATGTAATGCTACGTTGCATTCCGCTTGGGACATTCCTATTACTTATACACATGGTTTTCTTTAGTAGTTGCTTATCTAATATCTATTAATACATGGGCCAAAAAAGAAAGTGGTAGTTGTTCAAACAATTTTTTTCTTCCCTTAGAGCAACTCCAATGATGAGCTAAATGGAGCTAGTGAAGCTAAAATTTGGTAGGATAGCAAAAAAGTAATGCTCCAATGGTAGTTTTCACCTCTCTCGAAATTTGACTAAAGTCAAATACTCTACCAAATATAGCTTTTGTTTTGGTTGGCTACTATTCACATCGACTCTTCAGATTGCAAGCTATCAATGGTCAGATTTGATGGTACTTTTTTCTTATTTTCAATGGTTGAGAATGGTAGTTCTGGCAATAAATAGCATTTCACCATTGGAGCAAAAATGTCAAAAAAATAGCTTTTTGATATTGTAGCATTGCTAAAATTTAGCTTTAGTAGGACCTAAAATGACTTTTACCATTAGAATTGGTCTTAATAGTTTGCTATTTCCATTCCAAAATACCTATGGCCTTATGACTTAATGGGCTATTGAATGATTTCAGGGTGTATATCATTGTGGTTATCACTCTGAGAAATCATATGGAGCAACTTCCTATCTCATTGTTCATCCCGAAGGAAATATTCTTATAGACAGGTAACTTCAATTTTCCACTGCATCAGTGGCATTTATAATTCCTACTGTATTAAAAACTAATTATTTGGGAGGAAAGAAAATAGAAACACTAAATGTTGTAGAAAATAGAAGGCCACAAGATTCTTTTTTTTTAATCTGAAATTTTTAGTGGGAATGAGTTTGATATTGACAAACTGGCTATATTTATCAAATATATATAAATATATATATATATATATATATATATATATTTAGAGGGAGAGAGAGGGAGAGAGAAACTAATGTTTTGCATTTTGCAGTCCTAGATACACAGAGAGACTTGCACGTAACATCAAGATGATGGGTGGAGCTCGGTACATGTTTCTCACCCACAAGTACGATGACACAACCCAATTCAGATCTCGTTTTGAAATTTATCAGATGTGTTGATTTTTATTTTGGTGATCAGGGATGATGTTGCAGATCATGAGAAGTGGTCAAAGCATTTGAGTTGTGATAGAATTCTACACTCCCAAGATGTACAGTAATTTATCCTTTTGCAGTTCACTTTAGTCATTCATCTTTTTCTCACTTAATGTGGAATTGCATTAACATCATCTCAAAATTGCAGTAAAAGCATTCACCCATAATAAGACATAGGGTTTTAGTGGTTCGAATTATTTTTATACTTGGATTCAATGTTTGTAAGGTTCAGAAAATTACTGGTTTCTCCCCTGAAATCTCAACATCACTTGTCTGTTGAATGCTATAGTCCCTAGTGCGATTTTGCCATTTGAGCCAGCTTCCAGTATTGTCACTTAGAGCCATAGGGATCTTGTGTAGAATTTGGTGCAAACATAAATTCAGTCCCATTGAGTAGCCAAAACATTTCTTGTAATTGTCTTCTCCACCACATTAGGTGCATCAAATTTTAGTATTGCATGTTGATGAACTTAAGTGAGGGCAGCCCTTAGCTGTGGGAGTCTCATGCAGTGGGATTGCCCTTTATGTTGATGAGCTTAAGTCATACCTGATCATATGCACAACGGCATGCTGATATTGGAGGAGGTGAGGGAGGAAGATGAAGTCTTCAACCTTAGAATGAAACCTAGAATCTACTGGGATTTCCTTGAATCCACAAGGAAGAAAGGAGAGAAAATTCTCTGAAAAATAATTTTTATTGATAAAAGTTTCTGACCTTATAGGCCCTTAAAACCCTATTTATATCTAGGCTTGAAATTTCCAGGGAAGTCAAAATTTCACTTGTGTATGTTCATCTAAGAAGCACATATACAGACACGATACACAAATACAACATGGCATGACACGGATAAGTAGACACGTCATTTCTTAAAAAGTAGGTCATGGACAAGTGAAAGACACGTTGAATTTATGTAATTTTTTTATATTTTTTATATGACCATATAATAAAAACTCAAAGTTATTTCAATTAAAATTGATATAAAAGCACACAAATGACAAAAAATATTATTAAGATATTAAAATGACAAAGCCATTAAATAAAATTCAACAACTTTTTCATTTAATTATCAACATCCATGATTCAAGTTCCAAACAAATTTACTAACTATTTCATAGAACATATATATGTGTGTGTGGGTGTGTATAACCAAAAAAAGAACTAAGGAGAAGAGGAGAAAAAGAGAAAAAGAGAAAAAATTTAAAGAAAAAGAAAAATAGTAGAAAACGTGTCTAAAATATGTCCATAATGTGTCCAGAACGTGTTCGAAATTCACTTAAAAAAATTAAAAATTTGGACACTTTTTTCTCATGTACAAGAAGTGTTCGAGAGTGTCGGTGTTCGACATGGACACGTGAACCAAAATAGAGTGCCCGTGCTTCATAGATGTTCATAATAAACTTAGCATTTACAAATAAAATCCAATCCAATCAAAACAAATCAAATCCTACCAATCTAATCTAATCTAATCAAATCAAGATAACATATATATATTTAATTTAAATTTGAACTATAAAATCCAAACTACCTAAAATAATAAAAATCTCAAGAATCATATTTTGAGCAATATGGAAAGTTCTTGGGTCCATTGCTTGGAGCAATGGTAAAATGGTTGGGCTTTCAAGAGTGAGAACAAGGTTGGAGTTTGAGAGCAGCCACTTTGTACTAAATAATGACAAAGGTTAAATTTGTCTCCGGTCTACTCCTTCCGGCACCCTGCGTAAGTAAGAATGGCCTTTCTATGGAAAGTTTCATCTTGGACTTCTAATGCTCTATTTTATCTAAATATGCATTAGCAGTTGTTCTGCATCACATGCCTACTCATCATGACAATTGTGACTTCATCAAGTGTGTGCAATTATTTCTTTTTGTAAAAAATCAATCTTGGGGGAGTGCGTGGTCTCTCTTCTTTATTAAACAGTTGTAGATTTGAAACTCTAACCTACTATTTGGAATCCTATTCTTTCTAGGTAGAATTTTCTACTTCTGATGTAGAAATTAAGCTAGAGGGGAGCGGACCATGGAGCCTTGCCCATGACATTGAACTTATACACACTCCAGGCCACACAGAAGTGAGTTGATATGTTTATTATTCACATTTAAAATTTTTCTTGGATATTAGTTCATCTTAATGGGTTGACTTCTTGTGTCCACTTTAGTGATTGATGTGTACTTTCTCAGATCACCTCAACGTAATTGGGGCTTGTTTGCAATTTATCATAAACTCGCAAGATTGTCAATTTTGGGTTTGGTTATAAGTTTGGATAAATGATCCATTTATTTGAAGGCTCTTGATACTTCTTCAATGACTTGAAAATTATAATCTAAAAAGTCCAGGTGCATTATTGACAATGGTGCCCATTTTGTATTTCCATTATATATACTGGCAGGGATCAGTCTGCTTGTTTTACAAGTCACTCAAGGTCCTCTTCACTGGAGACCATCTGTCGGTGGAATCCGGGCTGAGCATTGGAGAGAGATACAACTGGTTTTCAGGTACAAGCAATTGATATTTCACGCTAAATGTGAATTATTAACTCTTGATTCTGATTTTGAAAGACTGAGCTGCCTCTTCGAGGGTGACTGAGGGGCAGAGGAGATGCGAGGTAAGTATAGTGATGAGGTGTTAGGCCAACTTGCTCCCCAGGCATCCTTTATGCGAAATCAATTTTTCTGAGCAAGAGCCAGTTGATCCACGGGAGGTGGGAAGAAAGAGATATGGTATTATTAGTCCTGAGAGAAAATCAGTTATATATATTCATAAAATCAGGTCCATGTCTTGGCCTGGAGGATATCTCCCAAGTGGCATCCATTTATTGATGGTTGTCATTCTTCTTAATTGTAGATCATTTTTATATAGTATCATAAATTGAGTAGGCATCCTTCCTAATAGTATACTGATACTGTTTTATCATATATATATATATATATATATATATATATATATATATATATGCACATTTCTTAGTTTTCTCTTGTTTATGTTTGGCAGTACCTATGCAATTGAAAAGTGTCAGAATGTTACTAGAGTTGGATTTTGAGTGGATATTACCAGGTCAGTATGCTCGTCTTCTCCTAATGAGTTGGGACATAATAGCTTCTCATCTAATTTTATCAATGATTTGATCAAACAATGGCCACCATTTGTCTAGTTTGGGACATAAAATCTTTCCTGGTGGGGATATTATTTCTCTAGCCTGGGCCACTTGTACCAGCTTACAAGCCTATATCTGCAGGGCTTTGGCCAGCTGGAAATACTTGATGACTGGGAACTTTTTAAAAACAAAAGTTAGCTTTCACCTGCTAAAATGTTTTCCTTTTTTATTACACTATGATAATTGCTAACAGTTTTCTTTTTGAAGTTTTAATATTTATATTTCTTAATTTATATTTTTTATTTTTTGTTATATCTGATTTAAAAATTCAATATTTGAGCTTATTGAGTTAAACCTGGATTTGAATTGGTGAACATGGAACTGGATGTTTGGACCACATCAGAATTCAAGCTCTTGTTCGGAGTTCCAAATATTGCTCAGAAAATTGCCTTAAAAGGCTTTTGACTAGTCAACTGGCCTAGGTTTTATGCCACTATAGAAGGATCCAATTTCTAATTATTTTTTTTTTCATTTCATTTCCTGTTGTGAGGGGAATGCAACTAGTTGAAGTCTGTCTTCACCACACTGACATGGTGGATAATCTGTCAAATCTACATCTATCTTCTAGCCTTCCACCCTCTGCCCCTTTTTCTGTCCCATCCTCTCAAGAGCAACCCACATGTGAGAAAAGTGAAGAAAATGAGGTGGAATAAAAGTTGAGGTATTTTTTTGGTAGTCGTCCTATTGATGGTGAACCTGAGTGTTTCTACCATTATTTTGCAGGTCATGGAAGGAGAGCTGAATTTAGGGATGCTCAACATAAGAATTCAAATTTGGAAAGTTTCTTGGCTTCCAAGGTGCAATAGATGTAAAATCCCATCAGTTGTTACCTATCAATGGGTTGCATATACAGCATATTTATGTTCAAATGATGTATTTTAGATCCATAGGTAAAAAAAAAAAACGAAAAGGAAAAATCAATGTTACATTCTCTTGTAACAATCTGCATTATCCTGAATAAGCTTTGTTTAATCTATGTTCACTGTACAAAGTTACTTTGAGGTTTTTTTTTTCACTCAAATGAAGTCTTCTCAAATTCAAACCTTGTTGCCAAGTTAAGCAATCAGTTGCTCTAAACGCTTAATCTTTTAGAGAACAGGCTAACAATATATATCAAACTCCCACATCTGGTAAACATTGCTGTATAAATGCCTTATGCTTCAAGTTTTTTACTAGATATCGGTATTTACCAGTTAAAGTTAATGCGATATTGCTTCTAGTGGTTTTTAATGTAACTGAAGTTTCTGGTTGTCATTAAATTGAATTTCCATGATTTTGATTTGTGCTAACTTTCAAGTTTAGTAGATGACTTATTTTGGGAAAATATGTGGCATTGTTTTGTTTACATTTTTGGTCCAATTCAGTACCATGTGGGGCACATTTCACCCCATACTGTTTCTCTTGCTGATGTTTGTTTACCTCTCCTTTATATGGTTATTTATTTATTCATTTATTTTTTGGGTGCTCCTCTGGCGATGCTGAGGTTCTTTTCTTAATGTGAATTTTAGTTTCAAAAGAAAATAAGGTTAAAAATGGCAGTGACCGGAGAAATTCTTAAAAGGTTCAATTTAGTTATAGATTTTGTGAGAGGAAGGAAGAGATTTAATGCAAAGGATAATATTTTCCTTAGTGTAGTGATCAAAGAAAATGAGGAAAAAGAAACAAAATGAGGGAAGTTAAGGGGAAAATTTATAGTACAAACTGTACGTGTCATTTTTAATTTTTTAGATTATAATTTTTAATTGTTTTTAAAATAATTTTAATCTTTAATTTTATTTAAGATAACAAGATAATGCAAGGAAATTTGTTTTTTTTCCTTCTCCCTTTTCTTTTCTTTCCTTTTCCGTTCCTTACTAAATTTGTGAACCAAGTGGATTTAGTGAGAAAATAAAAGACAATGTGAATGAAATTATATTTTCTTATTTAGTTAGTATGGAAAAAGGAGATCGAATAAGAAAATATAAGGAAAAATAACAGAAATTTTAGTTTTGCAATCATTTTAGTTTTCTTTTTCATGATTTCAAGTATGTTATAGAACTTTTATGTTTTTAAACTTCTTTAAGTAGGAGGGAGAATTTGATAAAAATTATCTTCGTTTTTGTTTTCTGCACTGGAGCCTTAATCCATGCAAGTCAGGAGATGAGACAAGAAGGTGAAGAGGTAAACTATCTCGAATCCTTTGACAAGGATTACACCATTTATTAGGTGTCTACTTTTTCTTCTTCCTTTTCTTTGTTTCAGTCTTTGTTCTTCCTCATTTTTTCCTCTCTCTTTCTCTCGATAGATGGACAATAGAGGTTAACCATTCTATTTCTCTACCCATAGACCCAAGGTACAAGTTTGGTGCAACCTCCTTGTTTGGCTTAAAAATTATCTTCAATCTGTGTGGGGTGTGTCACCAAACTTTAATCCATGTTTGCATGTGTATGGACTTGAGCGATGTTTGGAAAGTAGGAAATTGTCCTTAGGAAATTGTCCTCTCCTTAAAGTCCATTTTCCTTTGATGTAAGGACTTTAATGAAGGGCGATCCACGATAAGAAATAGACAAGATATTAAGACGTAGTGTAATGTGTGAGAAAAATATTTCTATTAAATTCCCCCTTTTATCATGAAATTGTGAAAGGGGAGGACTGCAAGGAAAATTGTTCCATTAATGTGTATGTGAAGTTTCCTTCAATTTGTTGGCATTGGCAATTCATTCCAAAAATCTTATTAAGTCTATATTGATTCGGCTAGTTGAGTCTTTGTGCGGATCATACTGTCACGTCCCTAACACAGAGAGTCGGACTAAGGGGTCATTGTGACTTCGAACAGAAGGAATAAGACTAACCATCCTTATCAAGTGTATAAAATATAAGTCTTTTTTTTTTTTTTTTAATTGAGTTACTTTAAGTCATTTTCTTTAATCGGTTTCAGTTCAGTTCCATAATTAGACTTGTTCAAGTCCTATAACGGGATTAAATAAAAATGATTATTATCAATGATACTACGCTAGCCATCTATTAACAATGTATAATGTAACAATGTTTAGATCTGACTTTAACAGTCCTTATATACAAAACATACACAACAATAGTCTGAAGGGTACAAGCACCCTTAAATAAATACAACTTGGTAAGTACATAAATGTAAACTAAATGTTACAATGTCCTCAGTCCATCATGTACTACTCTAGCAGCTATCTTCCATCAAGCTAATATCTGTCATTCCTATGAACTAGCGTAAGAAAGCCATAACGCTCAATAAGGATTCCCAAAACACACAAGCAAGTAACGTGCAAAAACTAATGCAAGTTCGAAGAGGACAAATCCTAAGTTCAATATGTATCACAAGTACACAACACATCTACCCAATCATAAGTCTAGATATCACAGTCAAAAGATACGGCACCACACCGTGTGGTATACCAATAATAATCAGGGCAATCAGTATTCACAAGGTTAAACATATGACGTGAGTGTATTCAAACAAATCTCATGAAGTACCTCCATTTCTTGTTTAAAAGTAAAAGAATAATATATATATACATCTAATGATAATAGATATATAAAATAGATTGGTAGCACCAATAACGTTGTCATCAACAAGATAAATCAACAAAGTATGATCACCATAGAATCCCAATACATATCCAATACAAGTCATGACACAACAAGTCAATCACCATCTATTACATTTATCTAAATAACTGATACAAACACTCGATGCATAATGTGCAACGCTTTTATGAATGTAGTATAGTATGCTATGATTTCATGATGTTTCTAACATATGCATAGAGCCTCCCAAGCGCTTGTATCCTGCCCTTCATGAGTTGCTAACTCATAGGTCTGGGAAGCTTTTTGCGCGAGGTTACAGTCCGTAATAAAAGGGAGACACCATCCCCATCACAGTAATCATCAGGGCTCACATTCTCTCGCTATCAAACAAATCTACATCACTAGATCCACACAAATCTCACACCATTCTAGAATGATCAAAATCCTCAATTCCTTGTAAATCTTGTACCACTCTGGTACGCTCGATATCTTCATATCCATTCAAACTCATATCAGTCCCAGAATGCTCAATATCGTCATATCCACTAGAATCTCACACCACTCAAGTATGCTCAACAGTATAAACATTAGGAAACATCAAAGTCCACAGCAATAGCCAATGAATGTAATACAGGACATTCAATTCACAAGTAATCACATAAACCATAATGTTCATATATATATATATATATATATATATATATCCATAACAGAACTGTAACTAATAATAAGCATCAATATACTAGTCACATTCACAATATAATACCAAGCAAGAGTCTAACATCATGATAATCATAATAATAGTCGTAGCATGCTGATAAATAAATGACAAAGCATCTAATAATAATGACAGATATATATATATATATATATATTAATAGATTAGAACCTCACCCTAGTCTCAATCATCTTCACAATGCAAGGAGACATTACACGTGTCATTCCTAATGTCTCAGATACCTTGCACACTCACTATTCCATCATTAGGACTACCCTGGTCCTTAATACTAAGGTATCTTTTCAAGTCTTAAGGTTCTCTATGGCTAATTTCACATTATCCTACATATTGGGTACCCATTTATCCAAACGGATATAAAAAAACGTGTTCATGGGCCTCAAAAACCTTAAGGAGGCCTTATCATATAGTTTCTAAGTCATTTGATTATCCTTTAAACCCATAAGAACATTTTAGTAATTTATCGGACAGGGTACGCGTCTACCGAGACACCGTCTTACAAAATCGACCTTAAAATTAGATCCAAAAGGTCTAAAAACCTTAAAGATGTCCTCTTTATATTTTATTAACTCTTATAAATATTTGTTTCATGCCTAGAGGCATTCTAGTAATTTTACATATTCATGTAAGACCACCCCCGAGTCCTTATTTCATTATTTTAATGTCTTATTTGAGTTCCTAGCATCCAAAGATATTGAAAACGTCTCTCCCAGATCTAAGTTTGGCTTTATTTGTTCAATATAGCTCTAGGAGTATAATTGTCATTTTTCAATTTGGATGGGACTATTACTAGGTCCTAATTTGTTCAATCTGATTATATATTTGAATTTCAGGCATCCAAGAATCTTGGGATAGCCCTTTTTAGATTTTAATTAGCCTTTACATTTCTTAATTTAGTATTAGGGGTATTTTCATAATTTTTCATATTTAGGTAGGATCACCTCAGGTCCCCAAATGTCCAAACTAACCTCGCTATTGATTTTGGAATACCCAAAAACCTTAAGAAAACCCCATTTCTCATTTTAATTACATTTAAAATTTAATATATAAAAGGGAGGGGTATTTTTGTAATTTTATATTTTTGAACTAGTTTAGCAGTGAACCCTTTAAATTCTGAACCAGTTCATTTTGCCTTTACCAAAAAAATTAGTTTTTCTAAATCCGCACAAACAAACAGACCTTAAGGCCCAGTGATTCGTTGACCCGGTCAACGACCCAAATACCCAACCCATTGGTTAGAGACCTGGTTTGATCGTTGACTAGTCAACAGTTGACCATTTGACCCGCAAACAGCGAAGGTCCGATCATTTTCTCTGGTAACCTTCGTCGGAAAACCAAAAATTTCTGAGTTTTCTTACTGATTTTCACCCCTTTTCAATCCTAGGTGATTCTAAACCTTATTTGAGACCTTTATGTATAATTTTTGTTGAAAAAAAAAAATCAAAACAAGGATTTCAAAAGGGAGCCATTTATCAGGCAAGTTCTTGTAACTCGAGGTTTCCCCCATTTTCGATTATTGTTTTTCACTTATTTTCTCCCGGTTCCTCTTTCTAGGACGTTTCACATTCTTCCCAAATTTCAAAACTCTTCGATTCACTTAGAAACCCAAAAATGAAATTTATATTTCAAACACACACTAAACACACTCACACATATGTAGTTGCATATATATGCATATAAACATGCTTAGGATGCACCAAAATCGTATATAAACACATAAAGCCATCATTTCGCATCCTAGACTAAATGAGAGGTCTGAAAAGCCCCTACCTCGCATCCATGCTTTGATTTCTAGAGAGAGGGAGCTTGAACCGCCTATCTATGGCCTCATCTATTGTTCTAGGTTTGTTCATTCCTCTTTTTCTTTCTTTTCTTCTTCTTTTTTTCCTTCTTCTTTCTTCATTTCTTCTTCTTTTTCTTTCTTGCTTCCATTCTTCCTTTCGGTTTCACACACTGATACACTCATACACATATATTTGCACACACTTCCCTTTTCATGTCTCTATTATACACACAATCCTCGCACTTTCACAGACCTTACACACACAACACACACAAAGCCTCCATGGTCGGTTATGGAAGAGAGAGAGAGAGAGAGAGAGAGAGAGAGAGAGAGAGAGAGTGAGTGACGTGAGGGAGAGGGAAAATCAAAAAAAAGGGGAAAAAGGGCCAACTTTTCTTTCTCTCTTTTGTCCCATCAAGTCCCATTTTGTTCCCTTAGGTGTACTTTCATACACACAATCACTCCCTCCTACACCACTAAGATTTTGACACGTTCTTCTTCTAAAATATCCCACTTAGCTTCTTGGAGAAGCCTCTCATGTTTTTTAAGGTGCCATGTGACCAATCGGCTAACTATGTGCACACAAGCGCCTAAAACTAAATTGTCTCGGAATTGCACCAAAATTGGCACTCTAACTAATTTCAATGTTCTGATTCCAAATATGTAATCCGTTTTTTCAAATTCAATCATTTAAATTTTTATATTTATCTGCGTCTCGTATTTGACTGTATGGCCTCATGACTCACACCAGTCCTAAATAAATCACTAAAACTCAAATTAAGATTTGTGGTGTCATATTGATGAATTATTAATTCATTTCATAATTTTTCTAACACATCATCAATTAATTTCCAGTCTGACTTGAGTCTACGCTAACAATTTACCAAATTGTCGTTTAATAACTTTCTAGGTTATTATAACCTCCACCCCTTATAAAAAAAAATTAGTCCTTAAAATTCATCACTCTGAAGAGAATATTACCAAAACACCCTTTGAAAATTTCCCAGGTCACTACATAAGTCGTCTTTCCATCATAGATTGATGTACTAGAAAAAGTAGATATATTGGTTAAAATTTATCTATCATTCTTTTCTTTGGTCATGAAGATTTCGACAACAGCCATACAATATTATAGATTGGAATTTCCTTTTTTTTTTTAGTACAGCGAGGGGGGAGGACAAACTAATCTAAGTGTGTATGTGTGTGTGTGTGTGTACATGTGTAGGGCATAAGGCTCAAACTATGTCTTGCAGCGTGAAGAGAGGGGTTTTAACCACCTCATCTTTATTTGTTTTCACTATAGATTGGTATTTCTGAAGATGAAGTATTTCATCATCAACATGAAGACTTTATATTTACTTTACCAAGAAAGGTATAAAAATACACACAACATACATTACATTCACTTTTAGAATTTGCGTACACATACCCTTTGGTATTTTTAGTATTGATAGAGTTAAAATTACACATTATTAAGAGCACATAAGGTATATTAGAGACTTAAATTTTGAATCTTAGGAGATTATTGAGAGATTCACTACTCACCCTTAAGGACTTATTTTATGAATTAGGATCCTTTCTATAGTTCATATCACATGTTTTTGTGAGGTTTGCTAAATTTCTAAAAGCACTTTAATGAGACACCTTAGATCACTACATAGGGAATTTTCACACATAATGGAGTGGATCGTGAATCTTGATCAAGAAGAGATGTTACAGTGAGCAAAATAAAGGATTAATACAGTGCAATGGTTGACTAGTATTAATTTACACAGAAGTTTGTGGCAGGTTAGTAACTAGTATTTTTTACTAAGAAGGCAGTAAAATTTTACTATATCCTTCCATGAGCTTTTATAGGCGCATGCTTGTGTGATCCTTTCACGCCTCTTTACTACATATTTCAAATAACAGAGAAATTTCAAAAGACGTTGAATTTTATATAGTAAACAAAAGACAGTAAAATCTCATTATCTTCAGAAACTGAAATTTCAGTGTCCAAAATGCATTTTTTTTTTTTTTATAAAAAAAAGAATCATTGCAATATAGATCTTTGTTTGATAAATCTCTATTTTTAAAAGTCCAAATATATAAATTTTAACAAAAGAAGACTTATGATTTACAAGTTATTAAATTTTAAAATTTTAAAAAACTTTCTTGAAACACATGCAGTATTCATGAGAAATCAGTTACACGAGTCCAGAGAAAACATTGAAAATAATTGAGAGACTTCTAAAATTAAAGAGAATGAACTTGGACTCAATCTTAATTATCAACTTAATCTTGGAGTGCGAATCTCCTATTAACTACTAGAGAAGGCCCCAATAAGTTTAAGCTATTTTTTCCTAAAACAAATTCAATCACTATCCAACCCCATATGCCTAGTACAACAAACTTCGTGTCACTGCTGCAAGAGCCCCTCAAGTGTAATTTCATCCAAAATAAAAATATTTTAAAAAGCACGAGATTATAAAGAATCAAAACACAAAACATATCTTGACATTAGTTTACAAGACAATTTGTCGATGAAAATTCTATTGAAACATGTATATGTCTCTAAAAGGTCACAAATATATATATATATATATATATATATATATAAAAGGGGATACAAGGCATCATCGCTTCAATGTCTTTATATTGAAGCCATCAGGACATCACTTAACAATCAACAATTAGGATTTTTCATCGAATCGAACCATAACCCATAACCTTGAATTGAGAATAGAGGCTATTGTTGCTTGATTGAAAGCATCAATTCTTCCTCCATTAAAAACCGGCACATATTAACTCACTTGTAAGTAATAATGGCTTGTCTGAACAATCTACTTGTAAATCCATTCATTCGCACGACCTCCAGACTCGTCCATATCTATGAAAATGCTAACCGCCTGCAAAATAAAATTAAAAACAAATGATCTACAAAAAAAGACAAGTTAAAAAGCCTCATAAGAGACTAGTGGGTTTGTTACATGAATCTTGTTTTTTCCTCCCCAATGTTATTCATCCCTACTTTTGATCATATTTTTAAGCAACATCCTTCTAATTCTCTATTGACATGCATATTTCTTATTTTAACAAGTATAATGTAAATAAAATAATAATAATTATTACATGAATACCCTAACGAGGATCCACTCCATTCTGTCATGGAATTGGACATGTTTTGGGGAGTAATTTTTTTCTTCACATGGAACAAGGTCAGGAAGGGATCCCCTGCCTTCTCTTTCACTCGCCCCACCCCTCTCTTCCCCCTTATCTTTTTTCTTTTTCTTTTTTGAGGGGTGGGGGGGAGGGTGGTTGGTTTGCAAATGTGCATAATTTCAGTCACTCCAATTTAGTCACTATGTGGCACTCAACTACCCTTCTGTAGCCAAATACAAACTTGTATGAGAAAAAGGAATGAAATTTAATGAAAATTTCATGTCATGACTACCAATCATCATCACACTTCTAATTTCAGCTTAACATATTCCATATTTCCTTTTAGATTTACCACTTGAGGAGAAACAATTGATATGTGGTAGTAGTCTATGGAGCTCAACTATCTATTATATTTGATTGAACATATATTTGAGCTTTGTCGATCAGTTAATACTATTTCTATCTTAATCTCGACATATGACTTATTGAGTTCTAGAGTCTAATGAGGTGATTAATTATTTGGTACTTCCAACTGTAAGGATGATACATGATATATCTGAGACAACAATTTAGGTTATTCTTCAAACTTCAGTCCTGCATATCTTCTTAAATCTTTACCATAAGAAATTGGAAAGATGAAAAAACAGCCATAAAATTACCTTCCCTATTCGAGGCCGCTCTTTCATCTTAGCTAGACTATTACGAATATGTGAAACAGCTCCCCAGCATTTCAATGTGTTTGCCACATCGTCGAGCCTCAGTATATACTCTTCCTCAGTCAGTGGAAAGGATCTCTAAAAGAGAAAAATAGTTAACCCAAGGTTTAGATGGGAAATATGAAATTTGCCCTTAGAAATTTGAACAGTACAGTGAAAGGACTAAAATTATTCACATCCTATCAAATATGCATTGACATACATGTCCTTTGTAATCAATATATTAGCATTACAATTGCCAACAACATCAGCAAAATATCCACCAATATTGAAAAAGAAAAATGCCACTCGCATAATTGTCATGTGCATTTGTAATTGCAAAGCAACTCAATATTCTTTTTCTCTAAGTTTCCCATATCATGACAACATTGCCGGTTCTTCCTCAGGGATGCATGAAAAGCCAGCCCAATTATTTATTGCTCCCTAATTATTGAAGTTCGATGTATAAACCCACAGATGCAGGACAACCATATATCCCTTGAAAGTATGTTCCATTCATGTCAGTTTTGAAATGTCTATAATAGTGCAACAAAGGGAAAGCAGCAAAAGAAAGAAAAAAGAATTTCATTCAACAATGATTGTACTGTTAAATTTACTTTGCAACTCAGAAAAAAAACCTCAAATTCCTTGTTGATAGCAATTTTGCAAAATAATTACTTTCACGAAGTGGAAACTAAGGTGACGTCAAATCTTTACTGTACTTGATAGTAACCATCGGTCTGCTGAAATATGGAGGTACTGAGAAACCTCAAGTTTAAGCTGTTGGCAATTCAAGAACATTGGCACTTTCAACTTGAATCAAATCACTGTTTCATATTGGGGCCTTGATTGGACTTTATTGCACGTAACAGCCCCATCAGATGACTTGTTCACAACGATTTTTTCCCGAACTGAACATACGTGGATGGAAAGAATCTCATTTTCACCATTTACTCAGAAAGAATTAAACTTGAGACAAGTTCAAGTTACCAAGTATTATTATACTTGAGAAGAATTATATATATCTTCCTCCCAAATTACATGTTTAATTGTTTAAATCTGGTGAAATTCCAGGCACAGCAGAATGTATCTAGATGCATTGAAGCTGTCCTTGTGTGCAAGATATAGGCAATGTGGACATGGATGCTCTTAGTAGTGCCAGTGCTACATAATATACAAGTGTACGATTTCACATGCCTATCATTTACAAAAAAAAAAAAAAAACAGTGAAGATGATACACAGTTCCAAGACATTTAACTTCCATTAACACTTCTATCAGTGGATAAAAATTTATGATCAATTAGCAGATTTGTAACAGTAGATCCAAAGTAAAATATCTATTATGAGATGACATCAGAAAATAGTTTTCACAGGCTGCATAAAAACAAGATGAAATTTATATCTTTCTCCACAACATTTAGCCCATTCAACATATTTCTAGAACTTGATGTGAATCATATCTACCCAAATAATCTTATTCAAACATAATGATGCGACCTTAGTTCCATCTATAACTACAGATTTCTGGTAAAAGAGTCTGCTCACCTGCTCCATGTATTTCCACATGACATTCAAAGCAAGGAGATTTCTTCCCATAAATTCCTACAATAGAGAATGCCAAAGTAACATGTGAACTGCTAAAACAGACTCAAAATCCATTTATCAAAATGAAAGTTTTAAGAGCCCCAAAACAACATTGAAGTACCTCCAGAACAACATGACTTACGCAACTCCAATGCTGTTACACAACATTTTACAGAGGATGGTACAAAAGAGTAAACCTCCACAGGATAGGACATGAAGGATGGAACAGGTTTGGGTATCTCAATAATTAATTCCAAAACTAAAAAGAAATATCAAACAAGTATGTCCACCTGCTGTGTAGGCAGTAGGCCTGTTTTATGCTCAGTTCCATTGTCCCTATTCAAATTGGCTTTGAGAATTTAATAAACTATGTGACCAATTTTTTAATTGAAATGAAATTTGTTATTATATAAATATACAATTCCACCAAAGCTAATCAAGGATATAGATATCAGCATATCAGCTGAGATTCCTATGTAGTTGATTTACTCTTTCTCTTGGGTAGTCGAAATTTATACCTTAGAAGCAAGCTGATACAAAAAGATCACTAACTAGCTTAGATCTTGCTGTTCTCAACCAAGAAGGTAGTAATTGATTTGGTTTTGACAAGGGCTACACTGAATTGAACCTTTAAAATTCGATTTTCAGCAAGATGCCATTAATAGACTGCCAAACAATCACCATGTGAGTAGAGCAAACTACTCTTTCACCTATAAATTAAGAAACAATGTTCAAGATAGGGATCCAAAAAAGAATTACGGGAAAGAGGATGGAGCACTCCTATCAAGAGGCAGTGATATAGCCAAAGATTCCATTTGTTAGGCAGGTGTGAAGTTCAGCCGTTGAGTGTGGGGGTGTGATTTTCTCCCTCAGAAAGTATGGGAGCTAGAAGAGATTATCTAGAATCATGTTAATGTGTCAAGTGAATCAGACAGTGGGTCAAATGGTGTTGAGAGTTTAAATTATAAGTGGCAGAGGTTTTTTTTTGTAATTAACTGACAGTTTATAAAAAACATTAGATGGGTCAGGTGGTCAGCTCTTGTTTTTGGACTGACTTGTTGGTATTCCAGTGCACTGTTCTCTCTCTCTCTCTCTCTCACACACACACACACAAAGGCTTGTACATGGTATCAGAGCAACAACCTAAACCTTGGTTCCTTCTTTTTCCTTCCTTGCCTTCTTTCCTTCTTTTCCTTCTTCCTTTCTCTCCTTGTTCCAAAACTACTCTGGCAAAACCATTTCAGCCCCTGTTGGAGTTAGATCAGAGGAATTTCACAGTACTGTAGCAGTTCTACAGAGGTGTACAGTGTAAGGAAAGAAGTGTGGCCCATATGTTCTGCTCATATTTCTCTAGTGTGTCTCCTGATATAGATGTTTATGTCATTTCATATGCCAAAACTCCAATTTTGTTTTTCATGGTTTAGCTTGTTTATGTCGACATTCAGAGGTACTTTCACTGCTGTGGTTGTCACGGGCTCAAACTTTCAGCTATCCCAAAGGCCTACCCCTTGTGGCACTAAGGCTACTCCCCTTCCCTTGTGAGCCTGCCTTAGTCAGCCTTTCACTCGTGCACTCCTACTCATGCCAAGATTGCCTCTCCCGCTCATGGTGTAGTGGCCCTCACTTGCTCACTCACACTCACACTTAGGCAACTTGTAGCAAAGGAGTTATTATATTACTCAAGAAAGTTTTACACTCTGAGGACACTCAACAATATAAGACCTCTCTACAATATTCTAGAACACTCCACACTACACTACAAGACTCAAGAGTGTTCTAGATAACTCCATACAATTCTACACAATTCTAGAATATACAAGAATACACTAGAAGACTCTAGACATAATGACCAAGCAAGCATGCCAAGCAACCAACATGCTCCTAGTAGGTGTCTGTTTGGCGTTTGCATGGCATAACCTTCTTTGAACTAGGCAAGGCGTGACATTCTACCCCACCTAATTACGTCACGCCCTCATCACGCCTTCAACTACTACTACATACGGCAATGTCTTCACGACTTCCGCGTAGGTCAGTCGCCCCATCTTCCACTCACCGTAGCTCAGCTTCCCGACACTTGTGTACTCGAAGGTGTTGAGTGCAATGCTCGATCCCTCCACCTTGGGTACCATTGGAACCATGCATGCGGGCTGGCCATCATTCGTGAGTAGCATCATCACTCCCAAGTGTGGCATGGGTGCCAGCATTGGCTCCGTCCATGAAGTCCATGCCCAACACAACCTTGTGATCATCCATGTCGATCACGGTGAAGTTGGCCTTGCCCTTCCATGTGCAGCTCCACGTCCTTGGCAACACCGTCCACAGGTCGCTCCTCTAAGTTGACGGCCTTGAGCTAACCCGCACTCTTGGTGGCCTTTAGGCCTAACCTCTCAACCTCCTCTTGGGTGATGAAGTTGTGGGTAGCCCCTATGTCCACCAACTCTAGGACTGCCTTCCCACCAATCTCCATGTTCACATACCAGCCGGCCTTCTTCTTCTTGCCCTTCCTCTTGAGCACCTCATCCTTCTTCCCCTCTTGTGCCAAGGCACTCAACACTCTCATGGCACTCACGTAGCCTTCATCATCACTGCTTGATGAGGATGAAGCCTTTCCCTTGCCCGACTTCCTCACGAGCGCACTCAACGCCTTCTTCTGCAGGCAGTTGCATGTTATGTGCGGTCCATCGCACAAGAAGCACTTTATGTCCCTCTTGCCCTCGCACCTCTCAGACTCCCTATTCTTGTCAACATGCCTAGACCTTCTCCCATGGTCCCTGCCCTTGTCATGGCATGGGCGTCTCTCATCTCCGCTGCCCTCATCATCCGTGGCCTTTGGCGAGCTGCCCTTCTCGTGCCATCGGTCTCCTCCACCATTGGCACGCTTCCTCCTTGGAGACTTTGGTCTGTCATCCCCCTTAAAGTCATCCAGCCTCTCTGCAGTAGCCATAGCGGATGACAAGTCCCTGGGGTCTCGCCTCCTTAGCTCCTGTGACACCCATGGTTGCAGCCCATCTATGAAGAAGCATAACCGTTGCCTCTTTGCCATCTCCGGGATCTTTAGCACCAACGTGGAGTATTCCTTCACATACTCCATAATCGACCCCTTCTGCTTCAACCTTCGCAGGTTGATCATAGCCATGTCCTCCATGCTCTCGAGGTAGAACTGCCTCTTGAGTTCCCTCTTGAACTTGTCCCATGTATCTACCCGATGCCCTCCATCGTTGAGCCGATGTCTCCACCATAGTGCCACCGTGTCTATAAGGTACATGGTTGTTGTTTGCACCCTTTTTTCCTCATCCTAGATGTCCAAGGCGTCGAAGTACCTCTCCATGTGCCAGAAGAAGTTGTTTACCTAGCGCGCATCTCTTGACCCGTCATACTCCTTGGGTTCTGGTGCCTTCCTTTTCCTTGGATGTACCCCGCCCGAACTCATGGCCTTAGCTAGCTCCTTCCTACATGTAGATAGCTCCTCCTGCAGCTCGACCACCTAGTCTTGGAGGACCCTCCTCCTGCTGCACGCCTTCTTAGAGAAGAGCTCAATCTTGCCATAGACTTGATCATCGATACCTTCCAACTTCTCCTAAAGGCCTGTCACATGATCTCCCAAGCTAGCGGCATCTGATACCACGGCTAGCCGATTGGTGATACTCGTTAGGCAGGAATTCACAAATCTCTCAAGTGAATTTACCTCATTTCTCTAACGCCTCTCTCCTTGTTGAACTCCTCCCTCAACCGCGACTCTACCTTAGTTATCAATGCACCCCAGTCTTTTGGGGCCTTCTTCCCCTTTGGCAGGGTGGGGTTCATGTTCACTCTCTCATCCCCTATATGTTTCCATGCCACCCTCGTAGCATCCCTTCGACTGCTACCAACTTTTCCCCAAGTTGATGTGGCTCTCATACCAATTGCCCTCGCAACTAAACTCTACTCTGATACCAACTGTCACAGGCTCAAACTTTTGGCTATCCCACAGGCCTACTCGTGCGGTACTAAGGCTAATCCCCTTCCCTTGTGAGCCTGCCTTAGTCAGCCTTCCACTCATGCACTCCTACTCGTACCAATATTGCTTCTCCTACTCATGGTGTAATGGCCTCACCCGTTCACTCACATTCACACTTAGGCAACTTGTAGTAAAGGAGTTATTATATTACTCAAGAAAGTTTTACACTCTGATGACACTCTATGAGGAATTTTGAGGAGTTATTGAGGAGTTGATTACAAATGACTCGAGCTAACCTATTTATACTAATCTACCTCCTCAATGGACGGTTAGGATCACTCTAATCCAACAGTTACAAGTTAGTCTCTAGAAAGTTCCCACCTCCTTAAGAGAACCTTCTAGAGCTCTACCATAAGTATCTTCTACCTACTACTCTCTAGAATACTCTTGTACTCCCTACAACAATATAAGACCTCTCTACAATATTCTAGAACACTCCACACTACACTACAAGACTCAAGAGTGTTCTAGATAACTCCATACAATTCTAGAATATACAAGAATACACTAGAAGACTCTAGACAAAATGACCAAGCAAGCATGCCAAGCAGCCAACATGCTCCTAGTAGGCGTCTGTGTGACGTCTACGTGGTGCTTGCGTGGCATAACCTTCCTTGAACTAGACAGGGTGTGACAGGTGGCTGTTTTAATGGGTAAGGTCAATTTGCAACCTCTATTACTCAGGTTTGCATTATTTTATTTTTATTGTTTTGATAGGTAAGTGGCCTTAGGGAGAGAGTTGAACCTAGGACGTTGAGAATATTACCCAAACCTCTTCCCAACTTATCAAATCCCAAGGGTTAAGGTTAACACTCATGTTTGCATTATTAAGTGCTAAAACTTAATCAGTGAGTTCCTCGATGTCCTTATTTGAGACAGTTATGGTTCCTAGTATGAAAATGAGGTTGAACAGCAGCACTGTGTTCTTTTTTAGTCCCTTTATGCTATGTATTAGGTGGTTGTTATTCCGATGTAATGCTACCCCATCACCTGCAGGGCACCCCAGCAAATAATCATGCAGACTCTCGCTCTATGCCTTCATATATAGAATAAACGAATAAATAAATTAGTTCACTCTTGATTATGTTCCTCTGTCAAAATGGAGTGTGTCTTTCTGAAATGTTGATATCCAAGTTCAACAGAGATAATTTTTTTTAATTACTATGAGTTTATCAAGAATTTGTCATGGGTTAGGATTGGAAAAGGGGCACAAAACAAACTAGAAAAGTGGGGAGAATTTTTTTTCTGGTTGAGAAAATTGGTTTTACGCTGACTGGTGTTGGAGAAGTAATTGGAAACTATTATATGTATGTGCAATATAATTGGTGATCCAAAACTTGTTTGTGTTGGCAGCATACTGTGTGGAAGTTTTGTGGCTATTTTCATGGCTAAAAGTAGTATTAGTGGTACTAAAGTTAGTCCTATTTCTGCATTGATAATTTTCGAGGAAACATACCCTCAGCTATTTTTGATCTGCTGATTGTTGAAATTTTTTTGAGGTTTATAGCCATCTCAAGTCTCCAAGCAAGGTAGACTTTCTTAGTTTTTCCTCTTCTTCGATTCTTCTTCTTCCTCAGTTCTTCACTTCTCCTCATCCTCCACTTCTTTTTCTTTTTCTGTTCTTCTCATTCTCTTCTTCTTTTTTATCCTCTTCTTCAGTTCTTCTCGTTCTCTTCTTCTTTTTTATCCTCTTCTTCAGTTCTCCTTCGGTTCTTTTTTTTTTCCCCAATATTTTTCTTCCATTATTGGCTGTCTCTGTATTTTTTACACACTATTTTTTTTCAACATAGTGGTTGGTTGGAAAAAAGATCACCAAACTGCCTTCAAATATTTTCTCCCCTCCTTATTTCCTCTTACATTTTCTTTTCGGCTGTCTCTGTAAGTTGTAGCGGCCCTGCCTCTGTAAGTTGCATTTTTTTCTTCAGTTCTTATTCTATTTTTTCTTGCTGGCTGCTGCAACTTAATTTTCTCAGTTTTTGTTTTTTGCAGCAATTCCGTTTCTCTATTTTTTGAACTTTTTTCCCTCTATGCAATTTTCGTTTTTTGTTTTTAGTTATCTATTTAATTCCTCCTCTGTATTCATATTTTTTTTTAATTTTTGATTGGAATCTCAGATTTATTTGGTGAAATTGTGGATATGTGTCTTCTAAATGTTTGTCATAGGATCCACTCATTTATTTTTACATGAATGGACTTGTTTTATCTTTATTTTAAAGAATTTTCTATTTATACATATACTAGTAGTCTTTTTTTCCCTCTTTTTATTGGATCTTATGATCCTCGATACGATCCTATGATCCTGATCCTACATGCCACCCAATGATCCAAGGTAGAATCCCAATTTAACAACCTTGGTAAATAATCATTGAACCACCCTATTTGAGCTAGCTCATTATGATATTTGGGGTCTAACTTGACATAAGAATGTCCCACATTTTTCAAATATTATTACTTTCGTACATTTTTTGCCAAAAAGACCAAAAAGACTTAGTTATTTTTAATAAAAGATCAATATAAGTATCATTGTTTTATAAAAAAATAACTAATCAATTTGCTTGTTCCAATTGTATTTTATGCTATGGTAACGCTATAGAATATATTAAAGATCATCTTCATTCATATTGAAATAAATGGCATTGCGCATGTCTTCTTGTGGTTATACAACCCAACAAAATGGTGTTTCCAAAAAGAAAAACAGAAATTTCCTTGACGTTAGAAGGACTATGATGTTGCAAACGGAAGTTTGTAAAGAATTTTGGGGGGATGTTGAGCTGACTGCTTGTTATCTTTAACTATCGTCATCTATTCTTGAAGGTAGATTTCCTTGTTGGATCTTGTATTCTAACTTTCCCTCATATGAACATTCTCCTTGAATTTTTGGGTGTATTTGTTTTGCTCATAGTCTTACTCCTGCTCATGATAAATAGGATGCAAGAGCAGTCAAATGTATGTTTGTTGGGTATTCTCACACTCAAAAAGGGTTATGAATGTTGGAATCCTATCGTTAAGCAATACCTAGGTTGTGTTGATGTTACCATCTTTTAGCGTACATCATTCTTCTCATCTCTTTCAGATGCTCTAAATTCTATTGTGATTGACAGGTCTATTATGTTTCCTCTTCCTATTCCAAGTTGGTATTTGTCTACAAATCCCCCAGCTCCGACATCAAGTCAGAAGCCTCTTCAATTTTATGAGAGAAGGTTGAAGGATTCCTTAAGGTCCCAACCTTCTCAGGCCACAGTCCCGGCTTCACAACATCCAATTCCATCTATTTCAGCTCTTGAGGTACCCACTTCTTATAATCCTGTGTCATATGATCTTCCAAATTCCAATTGCCTTAAGGAAAGTTGTTCATTCTTGTACTTGTCATCCACTTGATAAAGAAGTCTCTTTTTCTTACCTAGTGCTTTCAATTCCTTTATTAGTTCCCCATCTTCTATTTATGTACCAGTCTTATCTTCAGGTACTGTCTTCACCAAGGTGGAAGAGTGCAGTAGATGAGAAGATTGCTTCCTTGCACCAGAATAATAATTGGGAATTTACATATTTACCTTCATGCAAACAGGCAGTTAGTTGTTGTCGGGTATATGCAACGAAAACCACCTCATGGCATGGTTGAGAGATTGATGGCTCACTTGGTTGCTAAAGCCCGCACTCACACATTTAGTGTGGATTATTTTGAGACCTTTTCTCCTGTGGATCATCTTAACTCTATTCTCCTGTGGCTCATCTTAACTCTATTTGTGTCTTATTATCTGTAGTTGTGTGTGAGGGGTTATAGTCGTCTGAACTAGATATTAAAAATGTTTTTTCACATGGTGATCTGCAGAAGGATATATATAGAGAGACCTTTGCTCAAGGGAATTCACATATGGTTTGTAGGTTAAGAAGACAATTTACGGCCTAAAATCAATCTGCCATAGCATGGTTTGAGAAGTTTCGTCATGTGGCAGTAGCATTTGGGTTAAAGCAAACAATTTCAGATCATTTAGTGTTTGCTGAATGGAGTTCTGCCATAGAAAGCCATAATATCTTCAATCTCCCAATGCTAAACCAGCCAGTGAAAAAGGACATCCCGTACCACTCCAGAATCTGTCACAGTCATGCAATCAACTACCATAGCTTGTACCCGTAGCTGGAAAAATCCAATAGAAAGGATCCCTCCCCCACACCAACTATCAAGCCAGAATCTAACCATCTGTTCACTTACTTAATTTGTCTAATTAAGGCTTTATCATCTTTACCCCAAGTAAATTTTTTGTATCTTTCTTCGATTTTTCAATCGAATGAATTTCTTTCCTCGATAAATTATTTTAAAAAAATACCTTCCATGATTAAGAATTTCTAAAAAGTGTGCAAATGTTTCTTATCTTGCATTTCTTTCGGTTTAATTTTGCAAATAGTAAGTTCTTGGGGTTTTAAACCTTTTTTAAAAAAAAAACTATTCCTAGGAATTCAATGAAGTCCCTTTCTACCTCTAGTTCATAGGGGAGAGAATATTCCTAGTGGCATAAAAAATGGACTAGAATCATAGAGGGATATTTGACCCATTTGGGAAAGAGCATGCAACATAATTAATTAACATTAGACTGCAGTATAAAAATGATATCCTAAACAGACAGAATATGCATAATACCAAATTGAAGAAAAGGAGGAAGGACTTGTTGCTTAAAAATATGAAACGAAAAAGTTCAAAGGCCTATTTACATTATATAACCACTCACTGGTATCATTCTACAAGCATATGAATATAATTGATTGCTTGAGCCATTCTAGGACCGAATACGGACCTTTATGCCCTTCCGAATCTTTATTCATCCCACCCTTCTTCACTAACGCGATATTGTTGGGTCGGATGGCTGATCTCATGTGTCTGATTTGGCTTGGTCCCGGTAGTTCTCCTCCCTCTCCTTAAGAAAAAGAAGAATGCTTCTTGATTGAACAAACATTGTAAGAACCTTTCAAACACACATCACAGTCATAATGCCACCCACATCTTTTTTTTTTAAAACAAAAATCCTATTTTTTGTCCTTTTGATTTGAGTTCATAATAACTCGCAGGTTTCAGTAATGAAAAGAAAAGCGGAGGCCCACCATCTGCTAGCATTGCATTTTGGAATCGATTCTTTATCAATGGCCCACCTTTTCTTGCCAAGAGTCCGGAATAAGCAAACAAAAGAGGAGGAAATCATTGGATTGTTCGCTTTCAAAGGATGACCATTGTCTCCTTATTTTGTACTTGACCAACTTTCTTTCTTCAATCGATATTAGAAAGGCCATCATTGGGGCAAACAATGCAACAACTTTGTTGAGAGCTTGACAACATTGTTGGCTTATTCTCTAACAGTTTAAGCTTTTGGAGCAATTGGTGATCTAACATGGTATTAGAGCCTTGGTTGTGAGAGGTCTTGAATTCAAGTTTCTCTATTTGCATTTATTCCCCATTTGCATTTGCACTCTCTTCTCCTTTGCATTGTCTTGTGGTTTCTTTGTCTCTTTACGTGCGAGTCCGGGGTTACACGTGAAGGGAGAGTGTTGAGAGTTTGACATACATTGTTGCCCCATTCTCTAACAACTTAAGCTTTTGAAGCAATTGGTGATCTAACAAACTTCAACTAGAGCAAAGCCCAAAAATGGCATAATCAAATGATTGTTTAGCCAATGATGAATTTCACACCACAGAATGAATCGAGGAACCAAGGACATTTTCAATACCAACAGCAGCTCCGACTAAAGCAATTTTAGCAGCTCTGGCACCCATTGATTTTTTAGCTTCTAACATCTCGAGTCAAGAATTCTTGTCATGCTTTTTTATTCACAATTTTATGTTATAGATTCTTCGTCAACTCTTCCCCTCGTTCCTTTCATCTTGGGCATTTCACTTGGACGCAAAGCATTCTTTTCGATCTTGTACTAAGGTACACTAAACACTAACCCAATCTCGATGAGAAAAAGAAACTATGAAAACTACATCAACCTCCATGAATGGACACTTTAAGTCAGTTATACTTTTTTAAGTATATAAACAAGTATAATAAGCATACGATATTTATAAAAATTTCAACCAAACTCTTCGTTTGCGAAGGCCAAAGAAGAATACGCTCTTGTCAACAAGCTTACCCTACCTTACATTAGAGAAAGGTCCAGACCTCAACCTCTCTTGAGTTCTCGCCCCAGGAGTTGCACTCTTTGTCTCGTCCATCTGAGGTCGACAAGTGCATAACATCCTTTGTGATCGAATCTCTTCACCCTAAGGTAAGCCATAGTTCTATGTCGCTGGGACTGTTCTTTAGTCGTTGGCCTCCTTTGGTTTTTTGGCTGTAGCATTTCTCTTGCATGTGTAGGGTCCGACTAGCTTTGTTCTTGGATCCATTCTAAGACTCAAATTTTAACTTTTCTTGCTCCTATTCCTATTTCTTTGTCTTCTTCGTGAGTTGTACTGAACCTATGTATTGAGGAAAAAGTGTTTTATTCATTCTAATCCCTTGACTTGCTAGACTACAAAGTTGGACCTCCCTACTTACTGGCTTGACTGCATTGACTTACTGGATTGCCCCTTTTTAGCTACAGAAACCTCATGAAAATAGCTTTTCTGAATTGTCACATCAAACAGAGCAAAATTTCATTAGAAAGGCAGAAAATCTAAGATTACAAGCTTGCATCTCTTTCCATTCTACTCCTATTTTCTGGAAATAAGGAGTGCTACTGCACACATTTAGGGCACCGCTCATCCTTTACTTGGACTAGAAGTTGGAATGTAAATTCAGCCAAGTGGGGCGGGGAATATGAGTTTGCGAGAGTTGGGGCGCGTAGAAAAATAGTTATGGTAAGGCTCTAAATCAAAAGGCAATGGATAGGCCATTTGAAAGCTGCTAAATGATCAATATGATGTTTAGGGTAGAGATCGAAATCGAGAAAGGAGTTTTCTTAGTCAGACTACGGGTGTGAAAAAAGGTGTCCTTTAGGTACATGACAACAATTTGACAAAGGCACTTTCAATATCAATGCATTGGTGCTCCAGTATGAAATTTGGTCAAACCAGAGGCTAAATGGTTTTTGAAAAAGTGTCATAGAGTTTCAACTAGATTGGGACTAAAAGAGCTGTTATCTAAGCCTTCGATCTTCTTTGCTTGTCCTTCTCTGTATAGGATCGATAAGTCATATCCGTTTTCCTATTCTATCTTTTCTTCTACGCTGGTTCTCTAAACACATTCCAAGGGTCCTTATCATTCATAGTTCTTATCTAATTAACTAGAGAGAGAGGTTAGTTGAATAAGCATAAGAATAAGAGTAAGAATTCCCTTGGGAAATGATTTGGCCATAGACGCGGGATTAGGATACCATTATTTGACGTGCCCTTTCACGGTACACTTTTTTTTCTTCTCTGATTGCATCTTATTATTTTAATGAGTTATTAAGAGTTATTAAACCTTCCCTTGGGATAGTTTGCAAGTGAAAAAATGTGATATATGATCTCAACTAGTCTCCTCGAACTTGGTTTGAGATATGATGTTTGGTTTATGATGAAGATAGAGGGGTTCCAGAGAAGCAATGTTGATCACATTCTGTGTTCATAAAAAGGAGACAAGAGGGAACTACTGTTCTCCTAGTGTACTATGTTTAGAACTCTAAATTCACAAGTAAATTTCATAAAGGCAGCTAGTAAGCAAGACAAGTAAGATATTTACTATTAAGTCGAGCAAGCTTTCACCCATACTAATCAAAAATGAAAAGCTGAGGTCAGAATTCGCATAGAGATGATAGGCGCTTATCCTGGAGCTTGGTATAGCAAATAGATGTCCCAAGAAACTAAAAAAATAATTTATCACATGTAACTGGAACATACAAGTCAGTTGTGTTAGATGGAGATGGCTATACTCCAAATAAGAAGCTGGTCAGATACATAAATACCAACAAGGAAGGGAAGAAAGATATAAAGAAAAACTAAAAGAGGGTGGATTACCAATGGAAGCCCAAACGTAGGCTTTGTGAGAGAGTGCCTTTGCAGTAAGTAAAGAGAATTCCAGAAGCGACTCACTTCTATTCTCATTGGGTTTGGAAATAGATGGGGAATCTATAGATCGTAGTAGTTTGCCAACCTCTCTAACTAAAATACGATACAATTTCACTTCATGGTAGTCGTCCAAAGGCCCTAAGTGAGTAAGGTGACATACGAGAGGGAACTTCTAGAAATAGAATTCTTCCCGGAAAAGAGGTCTAGACGAAGCACACTCCTGATGGGCTCACAAAATCCATGGAAAAAATGGAAGTATCAGTTGGAGAGAGAGAATATATTTATGCTTTTGAGTCATCAAATATCCAAAGTTACCACGCTTTATACATGAAAAGGCATACCTTCTTTATCAGTTGAACATCATAGGACCTCCCATACTTGTTCCTTATCAGAGTTGCCAGGTCTATCCCACTAAATGTAGAGTCATCTCTACCAACAATTCTCTCGAGATTTTCTCTAAGCATTTCACTGTTCACCTGGAAAATGTAAAGTTGGAATGGTTATTCTAGACCCAAGCAATATTTATGGATGCATGGATGGATGGACTTCTGCATGTATATATGTATTTATGCTTATTTCAGTTATCATTGTGTGTAGAATTGCACACGGTTACAATGTTTAAGCATTTAAGTAAAAATACCGAATAATGCAGTATTGTCTTATAACAGTACCCAGTATGACATGACTTACAAAAAAATATTAAAAGCCACTGCAACCCCAAACTATTATCCCTTCCAAAAGAACCCTTTAAAAATAAAAAGAAGAAATCCCAATTGGCTCACATGGACGCTTTAAGCTCATGGGCACTCGTGTCAAATTCGACATTGCAGCTGAAACCTAAAAATCTTCATATAAGCTATAAATGCACTTCTGCCTAGGAGGCAAACATTAGTAATGGAACGCTGAAAGAACCAAACCAAACCCACAATCACAGAACAAAATGTGGACCCTGATCATCAATCAGAGCAGTCAAAATGGTTTGCTACCCTTTGGATGGAATGTAGGGTTTTACAATTTAACGATCTAACCATTTTCAAACACAAATGGATGGTGGAGAGAAAACACAAACGAAACAAATGAACTTAAGGTGATAGCCCATCTAATTTAGACTAAAGTGCATGATGGTCAATTACGATGAGTGTATTTTGACAAATCTACAGAAAAACTGCAATATGGAATAGCCATATTCCACTCAAACCATAGATTTCCTGCCAAGGTCATTTGAATATAACAGGTCAATTAAAAAAAAAGGAAAAGGAAAAAAATCTCAACTTACAGCTCCAGTTTCGCCTTCAGAAGTTTCATCCTTGTCAGTCCCACCATCAGAGTCATCTGGGTCCATCCCATCATCCAGTGTACTGGAAAAAATAGGCCGATACTTCCTAGAACTTCTATTACCACCACTTAACAGGTATTGACCATGAAAAAGAACCGACTCTTGAGAAGGAGAACTCAAATATCCAAAACATGGGACCTTGCTAAATCTTCCCTTAAAAAGATGCTCACAAACTCCTGGTGACAAAGTATGAGGGTGGCTTGCTAGAATACTCGTCATATCCTGCAAATTACAGTGTTATTATAGTAACAAATTAATTAGGCAGATTAAAGCTTGAAACGATAAATACAAATTTATTAGCTTTCTACGCAGAACAATAAAAGATTAGCCCTCAACAAATTTATGAAGATCCAGCAATGGAAATAAGTGGACATAGCACACTCATTTGACCCAAATTGCTTAATCGCTGGATGGTAATAAATAAAAATGTTGGAGGTCTCAAATGAAGCCCCATTTAATCAACATAATTGATCTAACCTGATCACTGTAACTTCAAAAATGTCAACTCAAGTTAATTTCAGAAGAGTAAGCAAAGAATTTGATTCAACTTAAACTAGAGGGGTGTCAGTTAAGATCTGTCAACACGAGGACAAGGCGTTTATTTGGGCCATTAAAATAGATGGTATAATGGTTCTAGTAAAAAGCCATAAAAATTTATTTTTGAAGACTATATTGAATGGTGGACATGTGGGAAGCTGGCTTCCCATTAATTAGTAATGATTTTCCTCTCTCTCTCTCTCTCTCTCTCTCCCACTTCAATTGTTTTTGGCTGTCTCTATGAGCTCATCCTAAAATTTCGTGAACCCATTATTATTGCCCTTATAAATTAGAATTAAGGCTTTTAAAGTTCTACAAATTGGTGACCCTTTCATCTCCCCCTTCCAAAGAATTTTAAAAGTAAAAAATAAAGGAAAAGAAAAGGATGATGCTTCAGCGCATCATAGAGATGTATCACTAATACACAGCATTTTCACCTCAACAAAATTAAAGTGTGGAGCAGCCTATTTCATGTCGCTAACTGGCCCATGGAGCTTTGAGACAAATTGGTTCACCGCAGAATTCCTTCCCTAGCCACATTATCAACTTTTTTAACAAAAATAGATGCTTCCTTTGCTAATCGTGGACATAATCTCTGAACTGTGCCGCTACTGTGATTCCTTGCATATCATGCTATTGTTCCTTAATGTTGGATTTTACTGCATTTTCAAACTGGAAATTCTTTCCCACTCAACCACGTATGTTCTTTCTTTTTTCCATAGGAGGCAGTTATATGCTTAGTATTACCAAATTTTTCACAAAAATGGCAATCTAATCTCAGTATGCTTTACCCAAGGATCAAAATTTCGTTTCACAGTGTTGTTTCGATCACCCAAAAAAAGGAAACATTTTGGAAACGTTTCGGAAATATAGTGGAAATAATGAAAAAAATTAAAATATGTAGAAACACTTTGAAAACATAGAGTAAAATATACAAATGTGCGAAGATAAATAGTATAATTAATTGTAAATGTTTTAGGAAACATGTCTATCCACACAAGAAGATATTAGGGTAAAAATGAAAAAAAAAACATAAATGCAAATGAGTTATTAACACCAACTAACTCTTTATTAATTAAAAACTCGTATAAAAAAATTAGAGCTAATTTTTTATATAATATGAATTTATTATATATTTATTATAAAATATGTAAAATTATTATAAGTATTATAATTAAATATAATACTGTAACATAATAGATATATACTATGTAATATCCACAAATTAGATAATTTGATACAAGTTAGATATAAAATAATAAGTGAAACAAGTAGTGATTTAAACATATTATAATTAGTAACTAAGTATAAAACAAATAACAATTTAAATTTATTATAATCAGTAACTAAGTATTTTGAATAATTGTTTATCTATGTAATATCCACAAATTAGATAATTTGATACAAGTTAGATATAAAATAATAAGTGAAACAAGTAGTGATTTAAACATATTATAATTAGTAACTAAGTATAAAACAAATAACAATTTAAATTTATTATAATCAGTAACTAAGTATTTTGAATAATTGTTTATCTACACTTTATTTTCGCTACAACTTTTCTATTAATTTAGGAAAAATAATAGAAATATCTTCATTTTGAATCTTAATCCTTGAAAAATAAATGGATATTATCTTTTACTAACTTCTATAATTATTATTTATACGAAAAAAATGTTTCCTCTGATTTGGTATGTTTCCACTAGTTTTGGTATATTTCCACAAAAACAGTTTTGTTTCAATGTAAACATGTGCATTTCGGTATTCTACTAGTGTTTTGTTTCGGTTCCTTAATAAATGGAAACATTTTGGCCGTTTCAATGAAAAAGAAACGAAATTTTGATCCTTGGCTTTACCTTTTCATGGGACAGTGCCAAGGCAGTAGGCAATAATCTATGTTTTACCTTTGCAATTGTTCTCACTGCTACTGTGCTACAGTTTACTTTTTTTACTTTTTTACTTTTTCCAAGTCACTGAGTTACCCATCACAATAGGACACTCTCCTAAAGATATATCACCCATCTATAATTAGTCTTGCCACTGTCTAACATAAACCCAAATGCATAAGACGATTATTACATGACATGACACAGCAGGATATGGATACAGCAAGGGCATGTGTGTGTATTTGTTCTTGTTAGACAATCGGTTTAAGGGAAAAATAATAGCCACAATGGTGTTAGTTCTTAGTGGTCCAAGGTACACTTGCAGTGGTTTGCTCGACAGATGTTTGGAAGAAATTAGAGGAGAAATCAAGTTGGACTCTTCCACTTTCTTAGTGTCTAATAAGCAACCTTATGAAAACGAGACACCCTTTTCAATCAGAGAATATCCCACCAGATATACATTTAATAAAACAAGAATATGACTTTGTTGCTTGAACACATAACCTGCTGTGGACACAACCAAATGACACAAGTTGGCAACTCAAATATATTTCTTTAATTTTAAACTAAAGAAGGCATCAAGATGAGAAGACAACATGCTATTATAGTTGCATCTTCCTGTAACTCCTTCGGAACATGGAAAGGGATCACTATGGTTTTAGCAACCTTCACTATATTTCAATCCTTACATTTTATAACTTTATTTTATTTAGAATTATTGGCACGTGATGTTTGATAAATACCATACGAAGTACAAAATGCTAAAAGCACTGTTGGTATACTCCTATTATCAGGTTTCAAAATACGCATTGAAGAACCACATTAAACCTAAACATCTTCATAGAACAATTTGAAGAAAGAGAATAAATAGAAACTTGTGCTACAAATACCAAAGTCGTCTTGGATAATGATCTGCTTAGATATCACAACAAAGAAAACCCTGTTAAATTCTCATTTCTGGTACTTCATGTTAGTTTAAACTAATGTTATGAGAACTTGGTATACATTATTGGGCCTATTTCCTAAAAACTTAAACTTTTAGAACAAATGATTTTCTAACATTGTATCAAAGCTTTGGTTGTGGGAGGACATAAAAGAATATACAATTTTTTATTGTGGCACTCACCACATATTAAGACTTAAGGGGGCCAACTATATCTTTTTTAAGGTATACAAAAACGAAGAGAATTTTGCCCTTCCCCCCCCCCCCCCAAACACCAAAAAAAAAACATATGTAGCTCTCCCCTATTTGTTCTTTGTTTCTCTCTGTCTCTCCACACCGGAGGAGGGGGGAGGGGGCTCTTGTCAAGGAGTATGATACTTTTGAGAGTTTAATATGCATTGTTGGACCGATTTCCTAACAACTTAAGCTTGAGTTAAATGGTTATCTAACAAATTCAAAAGAAGAAACATAAAATTATAGGCATGAGAAAGAAAATGACACTCAAGAATGGTAGCCTAACTAATAAGACTCGGTATAAATTGGACAAACTCTAATGCTGGAAGATACAGATATGGATGCCTAAGATTTCAATGCCATCGTTAAGCTTTCACGTGAAATAGGTGCTAAGACAACCATGCTACTAGCAAGCTGAAAGCACAATGGGGGCATCAACCCCACTACTAATATAATACTCCAAAAAATTTCTTCATCATGAAGTCATAGATATATGGGAAGCAGAATAAAAAGACAATGAACCTATGATACCTTAATGACAATAAAAATGTAGATGCATTCAGGGTACTTCTCAACAATCAAGCATTATTGACTCATCTAGAAGCTTAAACTATTAGAGAGGGTGTATTTTTATTATTATATTCTCTAACACATCCCCTTACGTATGGTCACTTTGAGCCTACACGTGTTAATTCATATTTTTATGGTGACGGTGAGATTTGAACTCAAAATTTTTTTTGCCTGCACTCTGATACCATGTGAAACTACCGACTCATCTAAAAACTTAAATTATTAAAGATGGTGTAATTTTATTATTATATTCTCTAATACAAACCATAACGAAATTTAAAGATTAGGAGCTCATGCTGCTTTTCTGAACACCAATAGGCCATATTTTTATAAGAAAAAATTCATTCAAGGGCGCCACAACAGGGGCACAACCCTTGTACATAAAGCATATACATACCATTAATTAGTTAGCTCCCTTCCTTTGTCCTCAAAAAACTCTACAAAAGAATCTAGCTCAATCCTTGCTATAGGTCATTTATTAAGGGTGATATTTCCATTCAATTAACATTCTTTAGAAGTATTAATGGAATACTTCCATCACTACCAATATATAACTAACAGCCTAAAAATAGGTTAAGACCGAAAAGAGAAGGAAAGATGGGGAAAAAAAATCCTAAAGAGAGCTGGAACTTCTCATGCTGCTTTTATCAACACCTAAGAAAAAAAAAATTGTTTCTGCTCATCTAACAACCTCTAAGAGCAGTGAATTTTGTCCCAAATAAAAAATGTTCAAGAAAATTTCATCACTGGGCACGAAAACTACATGTTCTTCCCATAGCCAAAAGATATCCACAAAATTGTTTTAATCCCCCTTCTTAAATCTTTCTTCTCATTTAAAAGAATCAAAAATGATATCTTATGTCTTCCCCCAGCCCCCAAGAATATTTTCACTGCCCGAGTCCGCAAGAAGTAATTGGAGCCATCTCAGAGGTAAATATACATTCCTAGGTTATCAATGGAGGATAAAAGGGCCACTTCAACTTCTCAGAACTCTGCCATAACTCCACACTATAATGAATATGCTCTAGTTGACAAGTCTCAAAATCCTAATACAGGTAAGACATGTAGGAACTTGAAACCAGACTCCCACATTTTCACATTGTAAGATGCTTGGCCCAAGCCCACCTAGAAGTATTGTCTCTGCCAGCCCACTAGGAAGCCTAGCAGCTGAGCTCTCATGAATTTGTCCTCCTGGACCTAGGGCTCAAATAGTGCCTCCAAGTTAGAAGTGTTATGTGTTGTCTTCATAAGTACATCTTGGACATCATTCGTATCTGATGTGGGATGCCAACATTCCCACCTTGGTGCAAGCACTACCCTGACTTTGATAACATGTAAAATGCGCAACCCAACTCCACCTAAAACTCAGAACAAATTTTGACATTCTCCCATTTTATTTGATAACAAGGACTAGCTTTTGCAACACGAGAGAGGACTTAATATACCACTTCTGTGTGCACACCTTCACAACCCCTTTTCAAGAGGGAGAGAAGTAAAAAATTAGAGGGAAAAATAATCTAACAGTTATTTATATGACATGCTTCTTATTTTTACTTCTTTCCAACATGTCAGAAATGTGTTGCAAACCTTCAAACACCTTACATGTTGCTCCAGACCGGTCAGCTTTCATTTCACTCAACATTGGGCAATTTTTTATATGCCTATTTATTTTTATAGCATGTTGTTTAGTTCAGATTTTCAGTCACGTGCAATGCTTCTTGTCCTGCTACTACATAGGAAGACAATTCAAGCTAATAGAACATAATTACCTGTTGGAAGCCCAAAGAAATAAAGAACACAGACTTTTTTGACATAGTATGGGATTTGAGCCCATGTCATCTGCTCCATGGTTATTCCGAATTTACCAGCAGGTAAAACAACAGTGGTAGCTAAAGAACGCATCAAGAATCATGGGGAAACCGCACTTGGTACACATGACTAGGTCATGAGTTTATTAAATAATTCATTAGGAACCAGAATCAAGGCGTTTTCTCGATACATTTCAAAGTTATCAGCATCGTTCATCAAATCACAAACAGTCAATAAATTCAAAACCATGATAGCTTATAGCAGATATTATCTATCTATTCATCTATATATAGACACCATCAAGCATTAGCTTGAGTTGTATCTCCTCCAGGTGGTCGAGGGTTTGAGTCATAATTGGGACAAAGTGGGTGTGTGTTTGACCTATCAACATATACGCACACCCATCTAACAGAGCATGAACAGAATAACTTTTACATGCAATCTATAACAATCCAGTTCAGCAACCATTATTATACTAATTATGGATCATATTCAACGCCAGAGCATTTCACAGTTCAGCAAGTAAGCGGAAAATAAAACAGGGAAGTAGTGGTTGAGGAAAGAACCTGGTTGGGAAACCCAGAAAATTAAACGGAGAACTAGTTGTTGGTTAGAGAGACGAAACAGCAAAGGTACAGATGCTGAATATGGATTAAGCTTTGAAATACAGTTGGGAAAGAATAGAAAAACAAGAAACGAAACGAACGAGTAAAATAATGAGAGGTTAGTTCTGACTTGTCACTCTGTCTCACTACGGATAGAGAGCGAGAGAGAGTGAGCGAGAGAGGAGAGCGCCTCGCCGTTTACTATAGCCGATAGATGAATCGCAGCCGTTAAATATGGGGCAGCTGATGTCACATTAACTTATTTGGGTTCTCCGTAATCACGTGCACTCAAACTCTTCGGAATTAGGCCTCAGCGGTTCCCAGTACGCAGCCTCAACCAAAGACTTGATAACACTTGACACGCTACATGAATACCACTCGAAAATGATACAACTTAACAAGTTTTATATTAAAGTCAATTATGGTTAGGATCAAAATCAGGTTAAATACGATTACTAATTAGGTATGTGTTAAGAGTTTACTTAATCAGTTAATTGATTCAAAATTAACTCGTTTATTAAAATTTATCACATGATCCGAAGTTGATTCGGGATCTTCAAAATGATAGGTTTAATTTGTTAAATCGACTATAACATGTTAACTTAAAATTGACACAATTATCATGATTATATGTATATATATATATATATATATTATATGTATTTTCTCAATTATAATACTAATTCTATAAAAAAAATTATTAATTTTTACTATGAAAAAAAATTGATTTATCAAAATATATTAGTTATAAAATATTAATTATTAAAGAATTAATTGTATAAATTTTAAGTTATAATCGAACAAACATTATTTTTATGTATTTGATTTTTTTTTTTTGGTCATGAATTCCAGAGCCCCTTCTATTAAAACAATATTTAGTCATATTTACTATTATTGCTATATATATAGAATGCGAAGTGACTCTAAGCTAGGGTTACATTGTGTTTCACACAGCTTGTATTTGGGAAGGTGAATATATTTGCTTGACTGTAGATGGTGTGTCTGAGTTCTATTGTGAAAGAATATATAAGAAAGTACTGTTTTCTTACACTTATTCTTAAGATCATGGGATGGTGTCTAGCTAGATTTAGGAGTTTGCTTCACTGTAGGTGATGTTAGAGTCTTTCCTATGTAAGGAATATATTTTCGGAGTTTCAATAATAAATTTTCCATAAAGTGTTTAATTATTATAAACGGATAAAAATACCCCCTATTAAGAACTAATAAAAACAGTCTTAAGACCTAATTTTTTAAGAATAAAAAATCAATTCCCTTTTCCAAGAATAAAACTTCTGTTTTTGTGAAAATAATGCCTTGGACCATGGCTAGTTGGGGAGATTATCCTATAACTAAAATTAATTAAAAATTATTTTTAGATTATTAGATACTTAAAAGAACAATTATCGGGACTTTTGTAAGACCAATTCTAAAAATTTCAAATATCAAATTTTTTATGCCTCAGTATGAAAGCGTTCTGGTCAAACTTAGTGTTCGAAATATAAGTTTAATTATAAATATTCTATGATAGTTTTACATTACTACTTTTGGGGTTCAAGTCGTGACATAAACAAACCTTCTGTTATATAACAATCAAGAAACAAATCAGAATAAAAAGTTTTTTTATGTGTTTGCCTCAAAAAATGAATCACACAAACTATATTGAGATAAAAAAAAAAAAAAGTTTGAATAAAAAATTCACTCTCTCTTGGCAGAAAACATAGAAATTTCTCTTATTCGGCAGCTAATAAAGTAGCAAACTGAAATTTGTGAATATTTTATGACTAAAAAGCTTGTGTGCTTCATCTAAGCAACTTTGTAAGGTTTTCTGTGAAGTGTCCATGATTACAATCAATACTCGGACCATCCAACCTTTCATCCCAAACATTAGGAACTTCAAGGACTTGGTGCGATTCATCGATGAACATAACCATTTCGGCCATAGTTATTTTTGAAGACTTTGGATGAAAAAAATTCCACCCATTTTACATTAGCCCAAGGTTTTACTTCCTTATGCTTAAGGTTTCGGTTCAATCCTTGAGGTCATACAAGATCTTCTTGGGAATCCTTGGGTTAGATCAGATCTACAACTTTCCTTTGGATTTTTTTGAGTTTCTCTAGTACTACATTGTGAAACATAGGCAACAGGGGAAATACTACTACATCAGGACTATGCCCAATGAGATTTTCTTGGTAATAGATATTACCAAATGTGAGTATCATTTGAGAAGAGGTAGTGAGAATCTTGGACTTTAAAGAGTAGGTTTTGTAGGGCAAGACCTTCTTTTTAGTCAAATTTCTTTAGAAGCATTATATGATGGTAGAAGTCACTTGGGTACGTGAGCCACAAGTTCGTTCAAAGTGTCCTTAGTTGTTTATCGAGCAAGGTATGCGTTAAATTTTTTAAATGAAGTTTTTAAAAGAATGGGAGAATGTAATGTCCTAATTTTTTTTCTATTTTTAGAATAATATTATCATATATATGCGTACATTGTACGAATATGATTGAACTAAATTATTATGTGAAATGTGTTAAATTATCTGCAATTATAGTTATAGAACATGTACTGAGTATAAGAACACTAGAACGGGTATTTTTAGAAAATTTAGTTTTGGATTTTTTTTTCTTTTTTTAAAATAATATTATCATATATATATATATATATATGTACATTGTATGAGTATGATTAAACTAATTACTATGTCAAATGCTTGAAATTATCTTCTAATTATAGTTATAAAACATGTATTGAGTATAAGAACACTAGAAATGGTGCTTTTTATCAAAAAATGTGGGCACGACATGAAAGGTCGGCCCCGAGATGCTTATTTTATTAATAAATAAAATAAATTACAATGAAATGACCATTGGGAGTTTAAAATGTGCAATTTAGTGATTTTGCCAATTTAAAATGGCATTTTAAAGTAAGGGCAATTCAGTAAGAGGTACTCCTTAAAGTGCTTAATTAACACAAAATTCAACTCAAAACATATTAATCAAAAAAGTTATTAAGTATTTTGTTGACAAAAATGTTCTTTTATCATAAAAATTCAAAATTATCATAACTTTTGCAATGAAAACTCAAGCTGAGGTACTAGGTACTGCCATATTATCACTCATTTTTTTATGAATTTCAAAATTAAATAACTTACAATATAGAAGTCAGTTTTTCATTAAAAAAAAAAAATTATCTATTTAGGCTCTAAAAATCAAGATCTATAAAATAAAATACATATTACATATAAAATTATGTAAAATATACTTTTTCAACAGAGAAATTTCATTCTATGGATAAAGAAATTTCCATGTCTAAAGAAATTTAATCAATCAAAAAAATCATGTTTATTAAATAAATAAATTTCATTGTGGATAGAAACTTCTCTATCTAGAGAAATTTTTATCCAGTTTAAACAAAGAAAAATCATTACACAAAATTTTAATAATGCATCAAAAGTTCTCTCTTCCTTAAAAAGTGGTAATACCTCATCATTGATAAAAATATATATATATATAAAAAAAAAACACACAACCAAAGAAAAAATATCAACGGAGAGTGTTTCTCAAACAAAGAAATTTAAGAAAATTATGTCTAACCAACATAGTCTATCTATTACAAATCTTTGCAAACAGGGTTTTGCACATTAAACACACCTCAAAATGATCAAAATCTCCCAAAAACAACTACTCCTGCGAATTAGTCATCAAGTTAGTTAAGATAGCTTTTAGCTATCTTTCTAACTATTAATGGTTGATTATATCTTATTATATTGATAGTCAATATAATGTATATATGTTAATAGCATAAAATATTCTCTTACATTATTATATTAATTTAACCAAAAAAAAATAACAAAATATTAATTAATTAATTATATTAACTTTTTGATAATGCCATAGTTTAAATATTTTAAGATTGTATTAATTGTTATGAGTATTCTTAACTTATCTTTATTATGTTTTATTCAAATATATATATATATATATATATATATAGTGGTTAAAAAATAATCGTTGGAATTTATCTGTTGAAATATAATTGTTAAAAATATTATTATCGAAATTTGATAGTTAGAATATTTTAAATTAAAATTAAAATTTTAAAATATATTTAATTAAAATAGAGAATACTATTAGAATTGATATTTAAAAGGTGACTAATGAAAATAAAAATGAGGAATTTTTTAACTAAAATAGCTTATCAAAATTTGTGGCATTGGGGAGTTGCTCTTACCAACACTATCACATTATTAAAGCTTAATCCTGCAATCAGAAAAGACTAGTGCCAGATCTCTATTGGCTGCTTCAAAAGAACACAACGCCCGTGCCTTCTGATAGTGCTGCTACGACTATCTTCTCATTTCTCGGCGTGGCCACGCTCTCAGCTTCCAACATCAGCTGTCGATCCCGTGACCCCAAACAAAATTTCCAATTCAAAAACATTCTGCTTCCCTCACAATCCAGACAGATTACTACAATCCAAATTTTCCCACTAACATATCACCACCGCACCACCATATAATCATGAAGCCCAGAAAACCTATAAAACCCCCTCCATTGCCACTCCACTCCAAACTGAGATTCGTCCTCATTTCAATGGCTTCTATTTTCTTTCTGGCTCTATTCTCTCTCCTCCTCTTCTTCTCTCTCTCATCCGCATCTTACCACCGTCCATCCCCACCTCACTTCACCAAACCCAGATCGAAACCACCCTCTCCCAAGCCCTCCTTGGCCTCGATCCCACTCGAGATCCACCAAGCATGCAAGGCCACGCGCTACCCAGCCACCTGTGAGGCCTCGCTGGTTCAGTCCAGTCACATCCCTCCAAACCCTAACCCGACCCAAATAATCGACTCAGCAATGTGGGTCTCCACCCAAAACCTCAAAACCGCCCAATCCATGGTCCAGGCCATCCTAGACTCGTCTGCGGGCAATCCCAACCGCTTAACGGCTGCGAAAAACTGTTTAGAGGTGCTTCATAACTCCGAGTACCGTATTTCGTCAACAGCCGACGTTTTGCCACGTGGCAAAATCAAGGATGCCCGGGCATGGATGAGTGCGGCCCTACTGTATCAATACGATTGTTGGTCTGCATTGAAGTACGTGAATGATAGTCAACGAGTCAACCAGACCATGGCGTTCTTAGATTCGTTGATTGTGTTGAGCAGCAATGCCTTGAGCATGATGGTCGCGTATGACGTTTTGGGGAACGAAACCGGGTCGTGGAAACCGCCCATGACGGAGCGATCCGGGTTCTGGGAGGGTGTGGGTGGGGCCGGGTTGGGGTATAATGGTGGGTTTCCGTCGGGTTTAAAGGCGGACGTGACGGTGTGTAAGAGCGGCGGATGTAACTACAAGACGGTGCAGGAAGCGGTAAATGTGGCGCCGGACAACGAACGGGTGCGGAGGTTTGTGATTCAGATAAAGGAAGGGGTGTATGAGGAGACGGTTCGGGTTCCATTGGAGAAGAGGAATGTGGTGTTTTTGGGAGATGGGATGGGTAAAACCGTCATTACAGGGTCGCTGAATGTGGGCCAGCCTGGGATTTCCACCTATAATACAGCTACTGTTGGTAAGCTGTCAGTTCAATTTTATTTTTGGTCCACATTCTAATGTTCTGTTATTTGAAAAACCAAAAAATGTTAATATTGTTAATAGCTTGTTGATTAGCAATTTAGCATGACTCGAATTCATATAAGATAGAATATTTTAATCATTAAATAATTTAAAAATTAAAGATAAAATAGTTTGGTTAAATAAAAATTTAATTTCAAGATCATATAATGGTTAAAATTTTATTGACGCGTATGGACTTGAGCTTATAGCATAATTGCGCTGTAATAAATCTCATTTTGTGATAAGAATAAATTGCATTCGGTTGAATTTTTTAAACTTGATTTAGTGAACGAGAGACCTATCATATAGCTTAATGTAGGTCAGAACTGTTTATTGGAACTCTCACATACACAAATTCTATACATGATAGAATTGCTATCCTAGTGCAGATCAATCTGCATTGCATGGAGAACATTGGCAGAGTCTGAGTTCTGTGGTTCACACTTGAGGGTCATATTGGCATTTACTGACAAATTTCTTACAAACATTGTAGGACCAGTTCAATGAAATATTATTCATTTGTTCGAATCATTGCATCCGGGTCAATAAACATTGAAATGATTCACATATTATGCTGATATGTCTAATGTTCATTAGCCTAAGTGCAGTGGTCCCGAGACCAATCAATACCATGGCTAAATTTTAATGGAAGCACAAGTTTTGGCCTTGCACATCAAGGCTCTTTTACTTGCATCGATGGTTGAGAATGGTTGCAGCTATCACAGCCTCACATGATACTAGGTTTTCCTTTCACTTCACTTTCTCTTGTGCTGCCTGACCTTTAAAGGTACTTTCCAATACAAATGTATGAAAATGACCTTGGAAGCTAGATCTATTCAAAAAATTTATGCTTGTTACTTTTTTTTTAAAATATTTTTTTGGGCTTTAGAAGCATCTATTTTTAGCAGCTGGTGTTCCCTAGCATGTACTATGAAAAAGGCCTTGGAAAGCCAGATCTATTCTGGTCATGTTAGGTCAGTAGATTCTTAGTCTGGAAAAGGTTCTCTCTTTATTTAAATGGTTTTCAACATGCATGAATGGAAAAAAGTGGAAGTAACCAAAAAAGACAGAGAAGAGCTCTCTTTGAATTCTCATTTCAAATGTTTTGATCATCCATTCCTTGCACAGGAGTACTTGGTGATGGATTCATGGCCAGTGGTCTCACTATACAGAACACAGCAGGCCCCGATGCTCACCAAGCAGTAGCCTTCCGATCAGAAAGCGATTTATCCATCATCGAAAATTGTGAATTCATTGGCAATCAAGACACTCTATACGCCCATTCTCTTCGCCAATTCTACAAGTCATGCCACATCCAGGGCAATGTGGACTTCATCTTTGGAAACTCAGCTTCAATCTTCCAAGACTGCCTCATCCTAGTTCGCCCCCGCCAAGTGAAACCAGAAAAGGGCGAGAACAATGCCGTGACAGCACATGGAAGAACTGACCCTGCCCAGTCAACTGGCTTTGTTTTCCAAAATTGTGTGATCAATGGTACTGATGAGTATATGGCCCTTTATTATAGCAAGCCTAAAGTGCACAAAAATTTCTTGGGAAGGCCATGGAAGGAGTATTCAAGGACGGTTTTCATACACTGTAACTTGGAGGCTCTTATTACACCACAGGGTTGGTTGCCTTGGAGGGGTAATTTTGCATTGAAGACACTTTACTATGGGGAATTTGAGAACTCAGGGCCTGGAGCTGATTTATCAAATAGAGTAACATGGAGTAGCCAAATTCCTGCTGAGCATGTTTTCACATATTCAGTACAGAATTTTATTCAAGGTGACGAGTGGATTCCAACATCTTCTTAAAAAAAGGGTCCAAACTCGAAGGCTTGACCCCAAAGGGAGTATCCTAGGGCAGAGAATGGAACCCACACTAAACACTTTCTACGGATCGCCCAGCCACTTGAAGCTCCTCCAACATCATCTTGATTATTAGGGTCATAGTGAAAATTATAATGTGCTCTGGTTTTGCAGAATTTGTCGAAATAGGTATGTGATAGGGAAGCTTAATATCCCTTTGTAATTACAAATTATTAATAAATCAAATACTATTGGAGTAAGAAAGTTGCAATTTTCAGTCAGTGACTATTCAGAGGATATTTTGCGTATTGCTTACACTGTAACTAGCAATTTTTTCTATGGCAATGCCCATCTGATTTATGTTTTGATGTTTGTCTCATTATCTTATTGAGCATAGCTCCTATGTTAATGGTAGTTCGTTGAATATATCATCCTCAATATTTCATCCATAATGTTAGAACACCCATTGTTTTAAAATCTTAAACTGTTAGGGAACGAGTCGACAATTTGTAACACCTTCTCTCAAATGTAATCTTGTTTTTGGTATACTAATGTGACAGAGTGAGTATAAGTGAGAATGAGAACGAGAGTGCTAACCTTAACAGAACAGAATGAAAATGCTAACTCTGAACATGAGAGAAATTTGGACACAACACCTCTCTTCTAAAAACTTTGGACCCTTTTTTATACTGATGATTGGCAAGGCAGTAGACTAGTTAACACACCACCAGTGTTTATACATGTTTGATGGTACTTCAGATGTTTATACAAGATTTTATGTTTACTTAAAAATATGTTTTTTTTTTTTCCTAATAAAAAGCAACGAATGTGATATTATAGATTAGAAACAAAAATTTATTATCAATTTATATCATACATATACATATACATATACATATACATATACATATATATATATATATAGTTATGAATTTTAGATAAGATTCTTTTCTATTATTCATTTCTTCAATTTTTTTTGAGATATCTTAGATGTATGATACATTACTTATTATTTAATTATTTAATAATAAATACATAATGTGTCATGCATCTACCAATGGTGCAACCGTTTCTTTGAATCATTTCGTGTCCGTGACCACAATTAAAGACTTTAAAAATCACGTGTGGCGGACCAGAAAAATCAAACGGCTCAAAAGATTCCTTATCATTCTCTTAATGGGATAATGACATTTGGCCAATGAATTTTCTGGTATGTATGGTCACAAGCCCAACAGGGAATGAAGTTGCACATTTCACTTTTCCAGTCATGACAGTTGCAAAAGCAAACTTGTCATTTTTAATTATGGAAAAGTGGAATATTACTTTAAACTCATTGGGTGTTTTAGTTATGAGATGATATTAGGATTGAATTATTTATTTATTTTTAATTATTTAGTATTTAAAATATTCTATTTCATATAAGAGCGAACTCGAGTTCATACTGATGTCATATTATATATTCTTTATAATATGTTTGAAAATATTCTTAATGTCTATATCTTATTTTGATTTTTTTTAATACCATCACAATGAGCTACAAGTGATTTTGGAACACACAACAATGAACTTCCTTGAGTGTCCCTATAGGGGAATTGTTTCAAGTTATATCTAGTGAAGTTATTAAGGGTAATTTTGGATTTATTTCCAAGGTTGTAAATTAAGAGAAGTGGCTCTCAAATGTTAAGCCAAAGCCAAAGCCAAAGCCAAATTAAATGATTCTATTTACTCGCACATGAGGCTATGCTATGCAAGTAGGTGTCCAAACAAAACAAGACTAGAACCAATGTCTCCCGCAGTCACGGGGTAAAGAAAAGTGTGAGAAACTTTCTAAGTTCACATGTGCACCTTATTGTTGTTTGGTTACAAGAGTTATTAATTCAGTCCTATCAAAGGGCCATGCAGGGTTGGCACTTACATATACCCCTTGGGAATAGTGGGGTGATATGACCAAAAGGCATCAACACTATTAAGTTCAGTACAAGTAGATATTAGGACGCGTACCACTTTGCACATAGATTTGAAATTAATAAGCCATCAATTTACATGTCTATATGGCAGATGTTCCTCAGTAATCACAAGTGAGATTCTTTTCTTGACCAACTCATTTACTAACCGATATCGGAAGCACCTAAACGCTTTGTCTTTGATTAAGCAAACTTGTCAGTACAACTATTATTACAAATCTGGAATTTTTGCTATAGTCTACAATAAGAATATTGTTACCTTGAACTTATATAATAGATATAAAAATTTCTATTGATTTGCTTCACAAGAAATTCTGTCAGAAACAACTCTAGGTCCATTTCCTATTGAATTTTAGTAGGATTACTGTTTTCTCTTCTCTCTGACTTGATTGTCTCATCTTTTTTACTTGTCAAAGCTAAATAGTTGATTAAGTATATTCAATTTTTTTACCACAAGAAGGGGTTAAAATTAGATTTTTAACCCCTATTTTTTATAGAATTTTTTTAAAAAAAATATTGGATACCCAATTTTTTTTTTCTTCATATTTTTATAAAATTCTTTGTTAAATTTTACCTTTTATATTTTTAACCCCAACTCCATAATCTAGATTAGTCACCGCTGAAACCCATAGTGAAATGACCACTATCCGAATTAAGGATTATGAATATTGCATATCGAGCATCCACTTTCATTATATTACCCTTATTCCTTTTTAATCAGTATTCACTTCATATTTTACCAAAAATGTTTACTTTTCTGAGTTGTCAGTGTTGTATTAGCTAGATATCACATCATGATGTGATATCTAGCTAATACAACACTGCTAACTCACGAAAATAAACATTTTTAATAAAATTTTTAAGTAAGTCTAACATTATTGTTATTGTATTTATTTATTTGCTTGAAATCTATTTTCCGAATGATGTATCATATACGTAGTGTAAATATAAATATGGTTATTTCAATATAACGGCAGTTTGCAGGATCCAAAGAGATTCCAAAGCCATTACTGCAGGTAATGCAAGGGTGAAATTTTTTCCAAAAAATACTGACCTGACTTGCCTCATAAAGAAAATCAATGTCATATAATTAGACACTTTGAAGAGTTGGATACCGAGTTAATAAAAAAAAAATTTAATAATTTCATGCTTTTGGCATAAAAATTATTGTAAATGTAAAGAAAATCCCCATATCAAGTTTCTAATCAAAGGATAATGTTGTTTTTTCTGATCATTTCTTTGGCCTTTTTGGTAAGTAGTAGTCATTTTGATTTTTTTACATGTGATATGTATTGCGAAAGAGCCTCAAATTCTTCTATGATCGATCAATTTGGTTTCTATATAGATTCGGCTGAATGGATGGATCCTTGTTTCTAACCTCTTTTACCAACTCCAATCCATCTTCGTATCTTTAAATTTGGTAAATTTGATACGGAATGCTCACTTTCACCGCGACGCTCTAGGTTGAATAACCCAAGTTGGCTAAGCAAGCTTAAGGACAAAGTGTCAAATTTTGATACAACATGACTTGATCACGACATAGAGTTAACGAGTTTGAGTCGAACATAAAGGAATTTTGATTATAAACAGATTAACATGTATAGCACGATTAATAAATATGTCGTATTTGGGTTGTTTATCAAGATTTGAAAACCTTTTTTTACTTATTAAAAAGGTTTCTACTTTGTTTCATTTCATATTCAAAATTTACGAAATCAAAATAAACAAGTTAATTGTTTCGATACGAGTAATCTAGTTTAATAAATAGATCGTTTTTAAGTTTTAAAATTTGACATAATTTAGTTAATAGTGTCGAATTATAATTAATACATATTTTTGAATATATATCTTGACATGACTCAAACACAAAATGATAACACGAATTGACACCCCTAACCATGACCATGCCACTTGACCCATACGCCTGTAAGCCATATTTATAATTCAATTGCAACCTCACTTTCACGGTTGCTTGTCGTGCAAAAAGTTTTCTTGCTTCCCTAATTCTCTTCATCATCAAAAGCTTGGTTCTTAAACCTAATTGCGTTTAGATAGTCATACCATTCATTCATGCCATAGTTGTCAAATTGTCGCAAGGCGACCACCAACTTAATAAAAAAAAAGTCATTTATTTCGTATTTAAATTCATCTACTTTGCTATATTTATAATATTCAAATTAAGTTTAATAAATTAAAGGGTTAATTACCGATAAACTCCTTAAACAAATTAAAAATAGAGTTTGAATCCATGCTTGATCTTTTTTTAGTGCAAAGTTCAGTTTATTTTTGAGTTAATTCACGTTGAATTCCTAAAAAAATATGTTATATTATTATAAAACTCACATACTTTTTTAATTTGAGGTGTTTTTTGAGCTCCTGGTTATTATGATGACATGATAGTAATAATTTTTAAAATAAATGATAATAATACCCTAATAAGACATATCCATCCAAAAAAAAAAAAAAAACTCACAAATTAAAAACTCATGAAATATATAACACGTTGCATGACGACTGGTACATCGCCGACAACCTCTACTTCATCACCAAACACACCAACACCTCCCCATCCAGTTGGCCCAGCATCTCTGTATGCCCTATTGATCTCACCTCATTGTAACCACCTATCACAAGACCACAATCACCACCATGGCGTGGTCACCAACCCTCATTGTGCCTACCATCACATTAAGCTAATTGATATCTTTGTATCTTTTAAATGAACACAATCATGGGTGATCTTATTAAATCCCAATGAGCTTAGAATGTTAATAGCTCTTTCATAATTATGGTGAGTCACCTAAAAGCTTCCATGGCAAAACCAAAACACCCCCTTGCTATTACCATCATCTTCTGCAGATTGATCAGCGGCTCAAGAAGAAAGTGTGTAAAGTCAGAAAATAGCAAGAGCTCGTGGTTGTTGATGGGAACATGTCACAACCCATGGCTTCCAGCACAAGGGAAAAAAAAAAAAAAGCAAGTTGATGCCACCAATCAAAGACAACAACAGCGGTGACAGGTTTTTGCAAATCTGTAACGATAGTCGAAGTACATGTTTGGACCGCTGTCGAGAACGTTGATTGTTGTTGTTTGCAACGTGTAACAAGCCTCTTTGGATTATTGTCTGGGTCACATTCTTAAATGTTGCAACGTGGGCTATTGATTTTAGTCCTGATATGGCAGAGATGCTGCTAATTTGTGAAACAGCAAAAAATAGGTCATATAATGGGTTTAGAAAGAAATTAGTTGGCGTGGTGCAATTGCATTTGTTCAAAATAACATAATGTCTCTCCAAACAATCAATAAGAAACCCAGGCGTAGCAAGCACCACCTCACACCCCTGCCTAATCTTGAACACCTGTTCTTCAAATTATTCTCCACCTGCAATTGAGAAAACTTTAAAACCCAGATAATGTGCAAACTTAACAATTGGTTGTTGGTTGTTGGTTGATGATGAATTAAAGAAACCCATGCATGACCTTACATGCAGATCAAGAACAAGCAGACCACAAGAGAGAGAATAACCGCAAAACGATTACGGAAGGCTCCAAAGATTCTGTGAAATTTTACACTTTAGGAAAGTGTAAATTTTTACACTCTTCATAATTGTAGAGTTTTTAATCAATGTGTTTTAAATACTATTTTTTTAACACAATTTTTCTACCTTTAAAATTTTTTGACCATTTTACATGTGGCTCAAAAACACAATAAAACTAATAATAATTGAATTTTTTTTTTCAATTTTATAAAAGTGTAAAATTTTACACTTTCGTTGAGACATAGTTTTTTTATCGAAAAAGTGTGAAATTTTACACTTTTGCTAAGATGAAATTTTATAGTTTTATATGATTTTTTTTCTTTCAAAATTTCATATGCAGTATGAATCTTGTTTGATAGATCTCGATTTTTAGAATCTAAATATATAAATTTTATTAAAAACATGTTTATAATTTATTAGTTATTGAGTTTTGAAGTCTTGAATTTTTTTTTTTTGAAAAATGTGTGTCATTTCATTCGGCTGCTCTCAACTAATTAGGAAGGGTTTTTTAGTCATTAAATATTTGAAGGACTTGGTGGGTTACTACATTTGCGTTGGGATCTAATGACTTTTTTTTTTTTTTTTTTGTTTTTTGAGTTGAAATCTTTTTTTTTTTTATGATGTAACATTTATATAATATAATTTTGTAAATAACAATAATGTCCTTAATATCATTTAATCTTATATAAACTCTCTCAGACTTAGTCACAAATTTTCTCTCTGTCTCTATCTTTCTTTCTCTTTAACTTAAATTCCATTCTTCACGCATAATGTCAAATGCCCACCATTGATGACTTCAAGAGATCACTTTGTCCACTAGCCAAAGGAGTTGACATCAAATTTTGATCAAGGCAAGGATATCATTTGAGGGTTACTCATATTGGTTTGTCAACTTATCATCAATGAAGGCAAGTCTTCCTAGGCTCTACAAGCAATAATTTAATTTCTCTCTTTCAATTCTCCCTTGAATTGTCGAAGCCTTCTCTATGACTTTATGTGAGGCCACACAGTGAAGAGGCACGATTCTTATGTCTCCATAAGATTGGAGTTCAAAGGACTTATGATTATGTTGCTTGTGATACTAAATAGGGGCTACATGGTATTTAAAGTTGTTGCTCATATAATGTCTCATCTTCCATATTTTGGTGTTAAAAGGGACTTGAAAAGTTATAAGGAGTTTTTTGAAAGCCTTCATTCTGAGCCAAAACAGTGATATAATGAAATTTCACTATCTTCAAATATTATTTTTTTTTGGGGCAAAATTCGTAACATTGAAAGTCTCTTTGAAAAAACAAATCACTGAATAAAACTTTTTTTTCTTTGACAAGTCTCAATAAAACTAGTAATAACTAAAAGATTCACTGTGAAATTAAAATTCACTTTCTTCTTCAAAATTCAAACTATGAAATTTTACCATCTTTCTTCACAAATAGTAAAATTTCACTCTTTGAGAAGCAAATTTATTTTCTAAAAGTTCATATGCAATATGAATCTCATTTGATAGATCTCAATTTTTAGGTTCTAAATATATAAATTTTATTGAAAACAAATATATTGATGCTGCACTTTTCGGCTCGCAATAAGTGAGGACTCCGCGACCTGTAGAACACTCAGAAAGACGATCAGAGGTCCACCGGATTGGCTCCAGCGGTAGCCGCTCCGATGCTTAAGTAAGTAAAAAGGAATTGAAAGACTGTATTGAAAGCCAAAGAATGAGCATGAAAATAAAGCGTACCTTTAGGGTTTAATTTATAGACCGTGGCTTTCCTAAGTTGATTAGGATTTGATGCCATGAATATAGGGATTTGATCATCGGAGATTGCAGTTACCTTGTGGAGTATTGCATAGAGATAACCATAGATGGTAGTTCCCTTGTTGAAGACTGTTTCCTTGTTTGAAGACTGTTTCCTTGTCGAAGACTGTTTCTTTATTCCCTGCTCGGCATCCGCTAAGGCGGTGACGAGGTCTGGAGTGTTGATCTGGACCCTGTGATAAGTTCTGAGACCTTTGTCCGGATATGTATGCTCTGAAGGTATAAGTTTGGTCACTTCCGACCTTTTGTGCTGATCTGGATGATTGATCTTTTAGTCATTGGCTGAGTGGAAACAATGTCAGCAGTGCATGAGTTGGATTATGGTCATACGTGTCAAATGCTGATTGGCCTGCTCTTTTATGGTATACTAGTTACTCCCCCCCCCCAAGTCCTAGTTCGATGCTAGCAAGCAACTAGGGCTAAGCCTTTTTCGGAGAGTCATGTGTCCTGTCTGTTCGTCTTTCAAGGCAACTGTTGGGGCGCCATTTGTTGCGCAGCCGGAGATTAGGTCTTTTCAAGGTCATTATTTGTACTGGCCGATAGTTGGGTTTCCCTGAAATCATCATTGTTCCGAACCGTCATGGCGTTTGGGCTTGGTGGGTCCCTTCTGATACTGTGCTTATAAATACGGGGTAAGATTTTGAAATAACCTTTTCCCTGTCCTTTTCACTGTGCTAGAAGACTTCATCCGCCATTGTTGGTTTGTGCGACTTTGTAGAATACCGATTTCCTGAGTTAAACCAGGTTCGACTGATTTTTCCTCTTCTCTTGCTTCTTTTCTTCTTAAGTTTGGGAATAATGTCTGCCCCTTTTGAGTCCCCAATTGTAAGCGAGGGAGTAGGGAATCCTTCTGAGATGGCTGTACCGTCTCTTGTGGAAGACGTAGGTAACCCTGCTTCCGAAGATATTGGGGAGAGGCCTGTTGAACCTCCCCCTAGTCCTGGGGTTAGGATAGTCGATGCCTTTGAAGAGCCCCGAGACAGGGCTGGGGAGACCTCTGATAGGTCTTCTCATAGAGAAGAGGGTGAGAGTGCTGTTACTCAAAGCCTTCTGGACGAATAGAGGGTAAAATATAGTTTTCCCCCAAACGTGACTTGCAGAGCTCCAAGCCCCATGGATCGTCCCCAAAATGTTAGAGCCGGGGAGATTTGTGTTTATTTTGCCTGGTTTGAAATGGGCTTGAGACTCCTATTGTCGGATTTAGTCAGGCAATTCTTTTGTTGGTTCAAGCTCTGCCCTGTCGACCTGAATCTCAATAGCTGGCGGCAGCTTCTAGGGTTCATAGTATTGGGACACCAAAACAAGGTGGATGTGTCCCTGGACTTGATCCGTAGCAATATGGATCTGAAGTTCAAACAGGCAGAAGGCCTTTTCTATATGTCCTTTGAGAAGGGGTTCCGACCCCTGTCCTCCGTTCCTACTTCCAACAAAACGTGGAAGAAGTGGTACTTCTTCGTCGGAGGAGGATGGGAGCATGAAGACTTCCAGGAAAGAGAAGCCTCGCCATTCCCTCGTGCTATAGGGTCATAAGGGTGAGGCTTATTCCCTTAGGTTTGCTTTAGCTTTGTTTATGCCTTTAGAACTGATAAACTGATATATCACTCCTTACTTCTCTTGCAGTCAAGAGTGCTTGGAAGAGGCCCGATTTTACTAAAGCACTGCGAGATCAGTACCGAGTGCTGCTTTCAACTTCTAACCGGGCTCATTCTGTCATTGTGACTTCGGAGAACTTGATGGCTGCCTGTTCTGCAGAGCTTAAGAAGAGACTGACGACGAAGTGGGCTGTGCCGGAGGCCCCAGTGGTGGAGGGAGTCTTCCTCCCGAGCTGAGCCTGATGCCCCTCTTGAAGTAAAAAGGAGGAGGTTGATTTCTGGCTCTCCCGAGCCAGTCCCTGCCGAGGCTGAGAAGGAGGCCGAACCTGCCATCCCTGTTTCGGCTGCTCCTCCTGCCTCTTCTAGTCCGAGCAGGAGGACTAGGAAAGGGAAAGCACCTGCTGCACCGTCCGAGCCGTTTGCTGAGCCAGACTATCAAATTGCCAAGAAGGCATTTGATCAAATATGGGCTCAGGGCCCGCACCGATACAGAGGGGATGACCCCTCCAAGCTGATGATTGAGATGATGAATCTCCAGATGAAGGTAACTTCTGAAGCCTTTCTTGACTTTCCTGTTTGTTTATTTGTTCAATCTAAATTGTCTGTCTTGCCTTGTGCAGAGCATGCATAGTTTGGCTGCTCTGATGGTGACCCCTATGGGCCCTGAGGAGGCTGAGAAGCTGAGGGCTGAAGTGGAAGAGATGAGGATGGAGCTTGGGACAGCCCGATCCAAGATTCAGACCACTGAGGAGGATCTGAAGAAAGCTACCACCAACCTTACCGTGGCAGAGTCTGACAGGGACATATGCTCAGAAGGTTGAGGGGCTTCAGGCGGAGTTGGTTGAGCTCCGGGGTTCCTTTAATCAGAAGGTTCAGGAGGCAGCTGATCAAGCCAAGGTTGAGGCTGAGATGGAATTGAAAGGTGAAGTTGAACAGATGGGTGATGACCTGATCCGGTTTGGCTTTGAAAGCTTCCGAACTAGATTTCAGATTCAGTTCCCAGGTTTCGACGTGTCGTCAATCGTTCCTCCTGAGCCTGCCTCGTCTGGTCCTGACCTGTACAAGACGGCTGGGGCTCCTGCTCTTAACTTGGAAGAGGACCCAGGCCCCTCTGACAAGGCCTGAGGCTTTTATGGGTCTTTTGATTTTTCTTCATTTTTGCCATTTCCTTTTGATGTAATGGGTGTATACTTTTGATCAATGAAATTGACTTTCCTTCAAATTCTTCCTGTGTTCTTTCCTCCTGTGCAATTTTGTCGCAAGTGTGGCTGTTCTGAACCTCTTGCATGTTAGATCAACCGTCCAACAGTCAATAGTTGCTCTCTGAGCTTCGATACTCGTCACTGAATAATTAATTTCACCTGTCTCATCACAATAAGATAAGAAGGCAAACATAATCAGATAGATAGAGCCCAATAGAGTGGGAGTGAGCTTTTGTAGATCTCTGAGATAGACTGCTCTGAACTAAGAGCTTGTGAGGATAGTCAGGCAGCTTGTGCTTGTCATTATGATGCTCGGCATGCTGTTTTCGAGTACTCAGGATCAGGATATGTCCGAGCCGTTTTAGCCTTTGTCATGTGATTGGCCTGTCATAAAATAGTTAAGACTATAAGTTCTGAATCTTGGATAGGAGGCCTGTACATTTAGACGTTGTCCCCCTCCCTTTATTAGTTCAGATGCTCCAGTGCTGGGCTGTGATTTTCGTTCACAGAGCTCTGTACCCTGTCTCTTGGTATATTGAAGAGGCACATTTTTTATTAGTTCAGATGCTCCAGTGTTGGGCTGTGATTTTCGTTCACAGAGCTCTGTACCCTATCTCTTGGTATATTGAAGAGGCACATTTAATGCACCGCTTATTTATTCGATTGCCGTTTGAGATTTCGAGGCCAATCTCTTTTTCACCATTGCGACGGTTCAGTTGGGTGGCTTTTGGACTTCAAGGGTCTATATATACGGAAGCGAGGGCATTCGGTTGCGTTCACCCCTTTTATTCTCGAACTGTTTCCTCGTAGGAGAGACTTTAGATGCTGCCGGAATTTTGTCATTCGCCCGGAGATGATGGATGGTTCTCTGTCTGAGTTAGGAATGATTGAACTGTGGCCGAGAGTTAACCTTCTCCCTTTTTCAGTCTCCAAGGAAGGATTAAAAGAAGCACAAGTCTTTTTGTTTCCTCTGGCCTCCGGTCGAGATTCCTCCGATTGGTGGTGTTCCCTCCCTGATTCAACCGAGGCTCGGAGCGCCGGTGATGAAGACGCAAGTGGGGTGCCTCCTCTTCTTCATGTTTCGTCAGAGACCCTTGCTTCAATCGGTTGGGGTGTAACAACTGACGTGAGGAAGACGAATGGCGGTCCCCTGAGACCTAGAGCCCTCATCCTCCGTTGGTCGTGAGACCAGTGATAGTGATGATGAAATGGCCTGGGTGATTCTTGATGCGGATTGGGGTTCAAGGTTCCTTCCTTTCAAACGGAGCCGATGACGGCGGTAATGGAAGTTTTGGATCCTGTGCCCTTTTATCATCCCATGAAGAAAAGCCGTGATGTTGCCAAGTGTAGCTTCTGTAGTAACTTCTGTAATAGTTTCTGTAATAGCTTCTGTAATAGCTTCTGTTTTATTTCCAGTCTTTGTACTGATGTAAATCCTCTGATTTATTAATAAGATTGAGCTCTTTTTTCTCAAATCTGATGTTTTCTTCTGTTTGAGTGTGCCTTTTTGAGTTAGACTACCCTTTTGTGCACTTCTGATCAATAACTCCTTCGTATGTCTTGAGAATAGATCAAAGAACTTAGAAAAATGCTTGAATCAAAATACTTTACATCTGATCGATACCATAGTACTTGTTGCTTGTTTGACAGATAAGCCAAATAATATAAGTATCAGATCTGAGGTGTTCCGATCTAGGAAACTTTAGTTTGTAGATGCCCGGAACTTCTGTCTTTGGATGGACTGGATCATAGAATCTGCTAATTGAGGATGGACCAGGCTCGGAAGGCCTGTGCATTAGGGTGGTCCAGGCTCTGGAGGCCTGCGTATTTAGAAAAATGGACCAAGTATTTAAGACCTGCATATTATGGACCAAGCTTTGAAGGCCTGTGCATTAATAGATGGACCAAGTGCGAAGACTTGTACATTTATGGACCAGGCTCTGAGGCCTGTGCATTAATAGATGGACCAAGTACTGAGACTTGTACATTTATGGACCAGGCTCTGAAGGCCTGTGCATTAATAGATGGACCAAGTGCGAAGACTTGTACATTTATGGACCAGGCTCTGGAGGCCTGTGCATTAATAGATGGACCAAGTACTGAGACTTGTACATTTATAGACCAGGCTCTGAAGGCCTGTGCATTAATAGATGGACCAAGTGCGAAGACTTGTACATTTATGGACCAGGCTCTAGAGGCCTGTGCATTAATAGATGGACCAAGTACTAAGACTTGTACATTTATGGACCAGGCTCTAAAGGCCTGTGCATTAATAGATAGACCAAGTGCGAAGACTTGTATATTTATGGACCAGGCTCTAGAGGCCTGTGCATTAATAGATGGACCAAGTGCGAAGACTTGTACATTTATGGACCAGGCTCTGGAGGCCTGTGCATTAATAGATGAACATTCTATGGAAGTAAAAGAAACATATCTATTGATAATACTTCCGTAAGTGCTCTACGTTCCATGGCCTAGAAACATGCTTCACAGTCATGTCTTCTAGCCAGTAGGTGGTAGGCCGAACAACCTTTGTTACTTTGTAGGGGCCTTCCCAGTTTGGTGACAATTTTCCCATAGTGGGATCCTTGGTGTTTTGAAAGACTCTTCTTAAGACGAAGTCTCCGACTTGAAAGCTGACTGTCTTGAGTCCTATCTTGGATTTGTTGACCATTCTCTGTTGATAGGCTTCCATCCTGATGCTAGCTTGATCCCTTCTCTCTTCGAGCAAATCCAAGTTTTCCATCAGCTGCTGATCATTGGATTCTTGCTCAAAGGCCTCAGTCCTTAGGGTTGGCATACCGATCTCAACAGGAATTACGGCTTCTGTTCCATAGGCTAGAGAGAAGGGAGTTTCAGAGGTGGGAGTTCTTCTTGTTATTCTGTAGGCCCAAAGAACTCCAGGGAGTTCTTCTGCCCACTTCCCTTTGGCCTGTTCCAACCTTTTCTTTAACCCGTCAAGGATTGTTCGGTTAGTGACCTCTGCTTGCCCATTTTCTTGTGGATGGCCTGGAGAGGCAAAGTGTTGCCTAATGTTGAGATTTTCGCAGAATGCCTTGAAGCCTTTGCCAGTGAATTGTGTTCCATTGTCGGAAATAATCACACGTGGTATGCCGAACCTGCATACAATGTTCTTCCAGGTGAAGCTCTCAACTTCCTTTTCTGTGATATGTGCTAGAGGTTCGGCTTTGGCCCATTTAGAGAAGTAATCGATGGCCACCAAGAGATACTTCCTGTTTGGAGGTGCCCTTGGTAATGGGCCCACAATGTCCATTCCCCACTGAGCAAAGGGCCAAGGACTAGGAATTGGGATAAGCTCGTGATGAGGCTGATGTTGGTACAGGGCAAACCTCTGGCATTTGTCGCACTTCCGAACATATTCCTTAGCTTGTTTCAACATGCCAGGCCAGTAATAGCCCTGCGATAGAGCTCGGTGGGCTATTGTTCTGCCCCCATTATGATTCCCGCAAATTCCTTCGTGTATTTCAGCCAGGACATATTGTGACTCGTCTGGAGCTAAGCATTTTAACAGAGGTTGAGAATACGGCCTTTTGTAAAACTTGTTGTTTAGGATCAGGTACCGAGCCGCTTTGATTCGGATTCTCCTGGCTTTGTTTTTGTCCTCTAGGAGGAGCCCAGATCTTAGATACTGGAGGATTGGAGTCATCCAGTTCTGGGGCTGTTCATCAACTTGAGCAATTTGGGCCTCCTCAATGCTAGATCCTGGCTGAAAGGAGATTTTAACTGTGGAGTTTACTTCAGACTTGAGGCGGGAGGCCATGTTAGCCAGAGCATCTGCTCTGCAATTCTGGCTTCTCTCAATTTTCTGGATAGTAAATGTCTGGAAGGAATGCTTCAAATGGTTCACCAGTTCGGAGTACCGGAGCATCCTATCATCTTTAATGGCAAATTCTCCCAAGACCTGGCTCACCACCAGTTGGGAATCAGAAAAGACATCGAGGTTCTGAGCCTCGCATTCCAAGGCAAGCTTCATGCCTAAGATTAGGGCTTCTTACTCGGCTTCATTATTAGAAGCTTTGAATCCCAAGCTGATTGCTTTTTCTGATGTGAGCCCATCAGGGGACTGTAGTACCAGGCCTACCCCTGAACCTTGATCGGTTGCCGATCCATCAATGTATAGCAGCCAGGTTCCCGAAGTCTCGGTGAGTTGCGCTTTGTTCTGAAGTGCCGGGGTGAACTCTGCCACGAAATCAGCTAGGGCCTGCCCTTTGATGGAGCTTCGGGGTACGTATGATATGTCGAACTCCCCTAGCTCCACAGACCACTTCACCAATCTTCCCGATACCTCAGGTTTCCTCAGTATTGACTTCAGAGGGTAGGCAGTCGGGATCTCGATTGGATGGGCTTGGAAATATGGTCGAAGCTTTCGAGCTGATATGACCAAGGCATAAGCCAGTTTCTCTACTTTCAGGGTATCTTTTTTCCGTGTCAAGTAGTGCCCTACTGACGTAGAAAATAGGCCTCTGTACTCCTCTGTCCTGTCTGATCAATGCGGAGCTGACCGCATTTTCGGAAACTGCAAGGTACAGGAGTAGCTTTTCTCCTTGTACTGGTTTTGATAGGAGTTCTGGAGAGGCTAGATACTCTTTTAGCTCTTGAAAAGATTCTTCGCATTGTTCCGTCCACTGCAAAGCTTTGCTGCCTTCAGAGCTTTGAAGAAAGGTAGGCAGCGGTCAGTGGATTTGGAGATAAATCTGTTCAATGCTGCGACTCTGCCATTCAATGCCTGAATTTCCTTCCTGGTTCTTGGTGACTTCAGCCCACTCAGGGCTTGGATCTGAGCGGGGTCTGCTTCGATACCCCTCTGAGAGACAATGTATCCCAAGAATTTTCCCTTCGTAACTCCGAAGGTACATTTCGAGGGGTTGAGCTTCCTCTTGTGCTGTCTGAAGATATCGAAGGTCTGGGCTAAGTGCTGGAGGTGGCTGCCTTTCTGAAGACTCTTTACCAGCATGTCGTCGATGTATACCTCCATGGTGCTGCCGAGCAGTGGGCTGAACATCTTGTTCACTAACTGCTGATAAGTGGCTCCAGCATTCTTCAAATCGAAAGGCATCACTCTGTAGCAGTAGAGTCCTCTTTCGGTTATGAAGGCAGTCTTCTCTTGATCTAGAGGGTACATCTGGATTTGGTTGTATCCAGAGTAGGCATCCATGAAACTCATAAGCTCATGCCCCGCAGTGGCGTCAACCAGTTGGTCTATTCTTGGCAGTGGAAAGCTGTCCTTGGGGCACGCCTTGTTGAGGTCTGTATAATCAACGCAGACTCTCCACTTGCCGTTTTTCTTCTTGACAAGCACGGTGTTGGCCAGCCACTCGGGATAAAACACTTCCCGTATCATCCTGGCGTCCAGCAGCCTTTGGACTTCTTCATTTATAATCTGATGCCGCTCAGGAGCAATCGGCCTTCTCTTCTGTCTGACTGGCGGGTGATCTGGATCCACCATCAGTTTGTGAGTTATAAGATTAGGATCTATCCCCTCCATGTCTCTGGTTTCCCAGGCGAAGATAAAGAGGTTGTCTTTCAAGAACCTGACTATCTTCCCCTGCTCAGTGTGTGTGAGGTCTGGGCCGATGTACAAATAACGCCCCTCTACTTCTGAACTGACCAGTATTTTAATGGGCTCGGCAACAGGTTTGGCTTGGCTGTCACGTCCCCTTGGGCTCAGGGGTTCTTCAATGCTGGAGGGGCAATCCTCCACCTCGGGAGAGTGAGTGAGAACAGGATCTGCACAGTCCCGAGCGTACTGTAATTGCTATTTAGGGGCCTTCTCCTTGAGGGCAATAGCGTGGCATTCTTGAAAGGTTGGCTGACACCCTCTAACCGAGTGGACGCCCTGGTTGTGGACGTACTTCAGACACTGATGGAAGGTCGAAGTGACTGCTCCTATCTGATGCAACCAGGGTCTCCCGATTATGACGTTGTAGGGAGATTTCATGTTTAACACCATGTACTCCGAGATGGTGGTCTTCTGCCCTTCACCCTCTCCTACGGTGGTAGGAAGGTCGACTCTCCCCAAAGGGGTACTGAGGTTGCCATCAAAAGCTGCCATCACGGCAGTAATAGGCTTGACGTTGTCATGTTCTATCCCCATCTGTTTAAGCGGCTCATAGAACAGTATGTTGATGGGGCTGCCAGTATCGACCAGGACTCTCCTGGTCTCGAAGTTGGCGATTCTGAGGGTGATAACAAGGGCATCACTGTGAGGGCAGTGTACCCCTGCTAGATCTTGCTCGGTGAATTGGATCTCCGGTGCTGGCTTGAGCCTCTTTTCGACGTTGGAGATCTGTAATACGTTCGGGGCGGCTCTAGCTTCCCGAGCATATCTCTTTCTTGCCCTGTTGGACATTCCTGTGACAGGGGAGTCAGCATGAAGGACGTAGATAACATGGTTGTTCTGCCTCTAAGGCTCGTTTTGTCCTTCCCTCTGCTCCTGCCTTTGCTCGGGCCTTTGATATGGCCGTTGTTGAGGCTTGTCGTCTTGGGGGTTCTGCCTTCCGTCTGGCTTGACGAACTCCCGAAGACGCCCCTTCTTTATGAGCTGCTCTATCTCATATCGGAGGGTCCTGCATGTGTTAGTTGTATGTCCATGATCTTTATGAAAATTACAATACTTACTTTGGTCCCGCAAGCTGGGATCTCCTTTGATCGGTTCCGGCCACCTCAGGTTCTCCCGATCTCGGATCTGCCGGAGTACCTGGTTCGGTGTAGTGTTCAAAGAAGTGAAGTTGGTGAACTCCCTCGGTCCGGAGTTGTACACAGCTCTGGGAGCTGCTCTCTTCTCTGGGTTCCTGGCCCTCTTTATGTTGGAGTCTCTTCTGTGATCCTCCTTCTCGTGGTCCTCCCGCTTTGGATTGTCTCTTTGGGACTGATCTTTGCCCTTCTGGGATGTGCGGTTGGCTTCTTCCAGGTTGATGTATTTTCTGGCCCGATCCATTAATGCCGCCATGTCGGCTGGAGGGCTCTTTGTTAAGGAGTCTCTGAATCCTCCTTGGGCAAGCCCGGCAGTTAGGGCTGCTACAAGGAACTTTGGGCTGCAGTCGGTGATCTCCGTAAGTTCGGTATTGAAGCGCGCAATGTATGCTCGGAGGGATTCCTCCCTGGTCTGCTTGACATTTAACAGGAACTCTGGGCCCCTTCTGAGCCTCCTGCTAGTCATAAACCTGTCCAAGAACTGTCTACCGAGCTCGTAGAAGCTGGTAATTGAGTTCGGAGGGAGATTGTGGAACCACTTCAGAGCAATTCCCTTCAAGCTGGTGATGAAGGTTCAGCACATGAAAGCATCAGAGGCTCCGTGAAGGGCCATCGTATGCTAATAGTGCAAGAGATGATCTCCTGGATCTCCAGATCCATCATATAGGGTGAACTTGGGCACCATGAACTTTCTGGGCCTCTCTTCTGACATGATGGCGTGAGTAAACGGGGTGGCTAGTCTTCCGAGCAGCCTGGCCAACTCGTCTTGCTCTAGAGGGTTCTGAGGCCCTCTCTAGAGGGTTCTGAGGCCCTCTCAAGGCGATTGTCCGGTCCATAGACTCGGCAATCTCCTCTACCCTCCGCTGGTCCCTGATTCTGATGTCTTGCGAACCCTGTCTGACAGCCTCGGCTTCAGGGTAGTAGGGTTGAGTATGCCCTTCGGACGGAGGAGTGGTCCGAACCGGAGGGATTGGTGCTGCATAGGGAGGAGGCTCCTGCGGTGCCGGATGCGCTCTTGAGGCCCTTGGAGTTGGGGCCCGAGTAGTACTCCTGTAGTGGACGTCAAGAACGAAGGCTGATGTTCCCTAGCCTGGAACTGACGGTTGCGGATCTCTGCCAACGTGGGTAACGCCCGGGGGGTGCCCAGGCTGGTTAGTTGGAGCCTGCTCATGGATTTCTTCATTCTCCGTGGCAACAGGAGGTTGCGTTCCCGCAACGAAGTTGACCGGCAAGCTAGGAGAACCCGCTGCTTGGTTTTGTGTGAGTGGTGCCAGTGTTCTGGTGATGGCAAGCAACTGCTCCTGCACCAGTTCATTGTGTCGTTTTATTGCTTTGATCTCTTGTCGCATAGGATTGGCCGCTGGTCCCTTTGTGCGAGGAGCAGGCGACTGTCGTTGAGCGTTTTGCGAATTCTGAGTATTCTGTCGTGGTCGGAGATTTGGTGCCATGGTTTTTCGGTGAGGAAAGAGATGAGTTTATGAATAAAGCACTTGGAGATTAGTCGTTTCCCACAGACGGCGCCAAACTGATGCTGCACTTTTCGGCTCGCAATAAGTGAGGACTCCGCGACCTGTAGAACACTCAGAAAGACGATCAGAGGTCCACCGGACTGGCTCCGGCGGTAGCCGCTCCGATGCTTAAGTAAGTAAAAAGGAATTGAAAGACTGTATTGAAAGCCAAAGAATGAGCATGAAAATAAAGCGTACCTTTAGGGTTTAATTTATAGACCGTGGCTTTCCTAAGTTGATTAGGATTTGATGCCATGAATATAGGGATTTGATCATCGGAGATTGCAGTTACCTTGTGGAGTATTGCATAGAGATAACCATAGATGGTAGTTCCCTTGTTGAAGACTGTTTCCTTGTTTGAAGACTGTTTCCTTGTCAAAGACTGTTTCTTTATTCCCTGCTCGGCATCCACTATGGCGGTGACGAGGTCTGGAGTGTTGATCTGGACCCTGTGATAAGTTCTGAGACCCTTGTCCGGATATGTATGCTCTGAAGGTATAAGTTTGGTCACTTCCGACCTTTTGTGCTGATCTGGATGATTGATCTTTTAGTCATTGGCTGAGTGGAAACCATGTCGGCAGTGCATGAATTGGATTATGGTCATACGTGTCAAATGCTGATTGGCCTGCTCTTTTATGGTATACCATATATAATATACAAGTAATGTTATAAAGGACAAGGTGGATGCCCACCATTAAAAAGAAATAAGCTTGGTATATATCAAACATTAACATTACATATGTTATTGTTGATGTGGCAACTTGAAAATAAGAATTGAATAAGGCAGTAAGTGATATTGAGGCAGCAGGAAATATCACTTACAGTGGCGACAAATTTACATATATAAGGAGCACGATGAGTAATTTAACAATACAGTTTTTATTGAGACAGAAAGCAATAACTTGTTGTCAAGGATCAAAATTTCATTTCGTAGTGTTGTTTTGGTCACCTAGAAAATGGAAACATTTCGAAAACGTTTCGGAAACACAGTGAAAATGATGAAAAAATTAAAATCTATAGAAACACTTGGAAACATAAAGTCAACTATATGAATATGTGAAGATAAATATTATAATTAATTGAAAATATTTTAAGGTACATGTCCATCCACACACGAAGATACTAGGATGAAATTAAAAATATATATATATATATATATATAAATGTTAATTAGTCATTAATACCAAATAACTATTTACTTATTAAAATTTAGTATAAAAGATTTAAAGCTAATTTCTTTATGCAATATGAATTTATTATATTTTTCTATAAACTATGCAAAGTTATTATAAACCATAAAATAATAAATATATATTATGTAATATCTACGGATTAGACAATTTAACACAAATTACATTTAATATGATAAGTAAAAATAAAGTAATTTAAACTTATTATAATTAGTAACTAAGTATTAAAATAAATTATTTATCTACATTTTATTTCCACTAGTTTTACTTTTCGTTGTCTACTATTTTTGAAGAAAAATAAAAATATCTTCTTATAATTTTAGGTTTTAATCTTTCAATTTTCTCCATTTAAAAAACAAATGGATATTATTTTTTACTAACTTCTAGAAGTTTTGCTGATACCAAAGAAATATTTTTATTGTTTCAGTATGTTTCCACTAGTTTTGATATGTTTCTACGGAAACAACTTTGTTTCTACGGAAACATGTGAATTTCAGTATTCTACTCATGTTTCATTTCAGTTCACTACGAAATAGAAATGTTTCGGCCGTTTCGATGAAAACGAAATGAAATTTTGATCCCTACTTGTTGTAAGCCTAGTGAGATCCATTATTGTACCCATTTACATATATAGTAAAATCTTTTCTCCCTTATCTGTAAACATAGGCCTGAGGCCAAACCACAGAAATTTTGTGTGTACTTGTGTGGTTGGTTTTGATCATTAATTTTACAACACATACTAGATTTTGACCATTAAGTTTACAATACGTTATCAGCACGAAATTCTAATCCACTATGGAGGTATTGAAATAGAAGTAATATTTAGTACATTTAAATCTAAATATTCTCCTTATCTTATTTGTATTATGTCAAATCTCACCAAGCTTGAGTTTGCTGCATTGGATATCACCGAAAAGAATTATTTATTATGGATCCTTGATGCTGAACTTTAGATTGAAACTAATAGTCTTGGTGATACTATTAAAAAAGAAAACACTACATCCCTGAAGGATCACGCACATGCCCTGATATTTCTTCGCCATCATATTCATGAAGGTCTAAAAGCAGAATATCTCACGGTGAAAGATTCACTAACCCTTTGGAGGAATCTAACAGAAAGGTATGACCACCAGCGTACTATCATTTTTTCAAGGGCTCAATATAATTGGTTACACTTGAGGTTGTAGGATTTTAAATTAGTCAGTGAGTACAATTCTGCATTGTTTAAAATTACTTCGCAATTGAAATTATGCAAAAAAAATATTGCAGATGCAAATACGCTGGAAAGACATTTTTTGCATTTCATGCATCGAATATCGAGAGCGTAGGTTTACTAAATAATCTGAATTGATATCATGTTTTCTCCTTGACTAAACAATATAGTGACTTTGTGATGAAAAATCATTAGTTACGTCCCACTAGTTCTGTACCATTTCTTGAAGAGAATGGAACTACATTTCCTGAAGCAAATGCAACTTCATCAAATAAACAGAGACATGAGCGCGGGCTTGGATATGGTCGTAGATGTAGTCACGGTTGCAGCTGTCATGATAACACATATTGAGCTGGTTATAAGAATAATTCTCCTAATTGTCCTAGAAAAGACACACCGCAGCACCTGAAGTGTAATAATAATGTTGAATCAAAGAAAGAAAATGGAAAACAAAAATTATCCTAAGATCCTGAAGAATCTTGTTATCGTTGTGATGGAAAATGACACTGGTCACGTACCTATCGTACGCCTAGACATTTTGTAGAGCTTTATCAAGCATCACTAAAGGAAAAAGAAAACAAAATAGAAACAAATTTTACTAATGGTCTTGTGAATGTTACCGATGAACTTTATGGATATTTTTTATGATCTTGTGGATATTACATACCTAGATGTCTCAGATTTCTTTGCAAATCCTAGTGGAAGAATTGACCATTTAATAAACGATGGTACATATCAATTAGCGTTCTTTGTTATATTATGTTATTTTGTTTAACCTACTGTAATATTTGTATTATTTTATTTAACTCACTGTAATGTTTCTATTAAATTATGTTGCTTCAATGCAATTTAACTTTTTCATGTCTCTATTTTTAAAACATTGATAGATTCTAAATGGATAATAGAGATATTTGTCTAGCAAACAGTGCCACTACTCATACAATCCTTCGAGATAAAAGATATTTCTTTACTCTAAAATGATGTAAAGCTAATGTTAACACTATATCTGGTGCTACAAATATGATTAAAGGCTCAGGAAGAGTCGACATCACAATGCTAAATGGGACAACATTTCATATAATGTTTCTATTAAATTATGTTGCTTCAATACAATTTAACTTTCCCATGTCTCTATTTTTAAAACATTGATAGATTCTAGATAGATAATGCAGATATCTATCTAGCAAACAGTGCCACTACTCATACAATCCTTCGAGATAAAATATATTTCTTTACTCTAAAATTATGTAAAGTAATGTCAACACCATATCTAGTGCTACAAACATGATTAAAGGCTCAAGAAGACCTGACATCACATTGTCAAATAGGGCAACATTTCATATAAATGATGCCTTATATTTAAGCAAATACAAAAGAAATTTGCTTAGTTTTAAAGATATCCGTCGAAATGGTTATCATATTGAAACCATTAATGAAGGTAATATGGAATACCTTTGTATTACATCTATGATTTCAAATAAGAAGAGCTTCCTAGAGAAACTTCTTGCTCTCTACTTGGGATTGTACCAAACTAATATAAATGTCATTGAATCAAATGTTGTGATGAAACAAAAGTTCACCGACTCAAATACTTTTATACATTGGCATGACTGATTTGGTCACCTAGGGGCAATAATGATGCAAAGAATCATTAAAAATTTACATGGACATCCTTTAAAAAATCAAAAGATTCTTTTACCACGTGAATATTTATGCACTACTTGTTCTTAAGAAAAACTGATAATAAGGTCATCTCCCACGAAGGTGAATGTTGAATCTCCAATGTTTATAGAACACATTCAATGAGATATATGTGAACCTATTCACACACCAAGTAGACCATTTCGTTACTTTATGGTATTGATAGATGCATCAACTAGATGATATCATGTTTGTTTACTTTCATCTTATAATATAGCATTTGAAAGACTCATTGCTCAAATCATTCGATTAAGAGCACAATTCCTTGACTATCCTATCAAGAAAATACGTCTCGATAATGCTGGTGAGTTCACATGCCAAGTAATTAATGAATATTACATGTCAATAGGAATTAGTGTTGAACATCATGTTACTCGCGTACACACAAAAAATGGTTTAGTAGAATCTTTGATCAAATTTCTTCAATTAATTGCTAGACCTTTACTTATGAAGACAAAGCTTTATACTTCTACTTGGGGGCATGTCATATTGCATGCTGCGACATTAATGCATATTAGGCTAACTACTTATCACAAATATTCCCCTTTACAAATTGTACTTGGTTACCAACCAAATGTGTCATACCTAAGAATCTTTGGTTGTGCTATGCAAGTCCCTATAGCACCCCCACAACGTACTAAAATGAGTATTTGTACGGAAACATAATGAACAAAATGAAATTATCAAATATAAAGCCAGACTTGTAACTCAAAGTTTCTCGCAAAGACCTGGTGTTGATTATGATGAGGCATATTTTCTAATCATGGATGCAATCATGTTTCAATTTTTGATAAGTCTGGTAGTCTCAAAAGGACTAGACATGCACCTTATGAATGCAGTCACAACATATTTATATGGATCACTTGATAGTAATATATACATGAAAATCCCTAAAGGATTTACGGCTCTTGAAATTAGTAGTTCACATCCTCGTAACATGTATTCAATCAAGTTACAACGATCACTATATAGATTAAAACAATTTGGACGTACGTGGTACAATCGCCTCAGTGAATATTTACTAAATGAAGGATACGCAAATAATCTGATTTGTCCTTATATTTTCATAAATAAATCGAATATTGGATTTACAATAGTGACAATAAATGTTGATGACTTGAATCTTGTAGGAACTCCTAAAGAACTCACAAAAACTGCTACTTATTTGAAATAAGAGTTTGAAATGAAAGATTTGGAAAAACAAAATTCTGTCTCGGCCTACAGATGAGCATTTCCTAAAAAGAATCCTTCTTCATCAATCGGTATATACAAACAAGATTTTGAAACAATTTTATATAAATAAGGCACACCCATTAACATCATCTATGGTTGTTCGTTCACTTGATGTAAACAAAGATCTTTTTTGCCCTCATAAAGGTAATGAGAAGCTCTTTGGTTATGAAATACCATATCTTAGTGCAATTGGTGCCCTCATGTATTTTACAAGTTGTACACGATCAGGCATTGCATTTGCTATCAACTTGCTAGCTAGATATAGTTTTGCTCCAATCCGAAGGAATTGGAATGGCATCAAGTATATATTTTACTATTTATGTGAGATAGATGATGGGGCTTATTTTATTCAAGAAGATCCAAATCACCATTAGTTGGATATAGTAAATGCTTGTTATCTTTCCGATCCACATAAAGCCAGGTCACAAACCGTATATATGTTCACATGTGACGACACTGCTACATCATAGAGATCTACAAAGCAAACAATGACTGCTACTTCCTTAAATCACTATGAAATTCTTACACTTGATGAGACAAGGTAGAGAATGCATATGGTTGGGATCTATGGTCCAACATATTTGGGAATTATGTGAATTACCTTGCATTAAAGACGGTCCAACAACAATATATGAAAATAATGCAGCATGCATTGCACAAATTAAAGGATGTTACATTAAAAGAGATAAAACCAAACACATTTCGCCAAAGTTCTTTTGTACTCATGAAATCTAGAAGAACGTCAATATTAATATACAACAAATACACTCATGACAATTTGGCAGATTTGTTCACTAAAACATTACTAACAACAACCTTCAAAAGGCTGATACATAAACGTAGAATATATCAACTCAAATATTTAAACAAATAAAGAAACCATACTCATATCATGATAGGGGGAGCATAAGAAGATATTAATTTGTAACGAACCGAATTTGAACAAATAGTAGACATCCAATGAAGAGTGTTATAAAAGGACAAAGTGGATGCCCACTACTAGAAAGAAATAAGTTTGATAAATATCAAGCATCAGCATCACATATGTTGTTGATGTGACAACTTGAAGATAAGAATTGAACAAGGCAACAAGTAATATTGAGGCAATAAGAAATATCACTTACAATGGTAGCAAATTTACCTATATAAGGAGCACGATGAGTAATTTAACAGGACAATTTTTACTAAGACAAAAAATAATAATTTGTTGTGAGCTTAGTGAGATGAATTATTGTACCCATTTACATAAATAGTAAAATCCTCTCTCCCTTGTATATGGGCGTAAACCTAAAATCGAACCTCAGTAAATTTTATGGACACTTATGAAGTTAATTTTGATCGTGCACTTATGAAGTTAATTTTGATCATCAATTTTACTACACGTACCAAGTTTTGACTATTAATTTTACAATAAGTAATTAATTTTTTTTTTTTTTGATCAATAATCAGTAATTAAATTTTGAAATATGCAAAAAAATTTCTTGAAAGAGTTCTCCTATATTAACAAGAAATCAATTAAAGTATGAATATTTTAATCTCAAAATAATTGAGAAACTTTAGGGTTAATGTTTTTGTTAGTGCGTCCGATAACAATTTTAATCTAATTTGTGAAACTTTTGACAGAAAAATCTTAAAAATAAAAAATTCATCTACCACTTATAAATAAACAATATATTGTTAATGGATTTTCATTAATAATGAAAAATACATTTTAAAAAATATCTTTATAATCTGAAATTTGTTAAACTAACTATAGTATAGTTCGCTTAACTAAATGTACATAATTTTTTATTCCTATAGAATATATAACAAAAATAAAATATACTACACAAATTTAAGCATATTACTAAAATTCATCAATGACAAATCACTTAACTACTTTTCTTGTTAAATTTATTATTACTTTTAAAGAAATTTTGAGAATAGTAAAATACACGAAAGTCTCCTACTAGGATATTCACAAGTCAGACGCCCAGGCAACTGTCAAGGCGATCACCCTCCCTAGCTTAATTTAGGCAGTACTCACCTAGACCTAGCTGAGTGGTGTGACCCAAACACCCAGGTGATCACCTAAATGCCCAGACAGCCACTAGTAACAAATATCATTTATGTTGGTGAAAAATTCCACATACTCTGGCCTCAAAGTACTTAATATAAGCAGGGGCTGCAATTTGATTTGCATTCAAACTTACAGGGCTCTCATTTCCTGTGCCTTAAAAGTAGAACTAATCCAACACTAAACATTGATTAATCCAAATTGAAATCATGTGTTACAGCTATTCAATGCATCCTGGAATACAGTATAGTCTTTTTTTTTTCTACTTACTTCCCACTCGACTATAACTTAATAGGGACAAACAAAGTTTGCCTGGTTTTGTACAAGAGCCGATCAATCAGTCAACATATTCAGAGCATAAATCCCAAATGTTTAGCCAGAAACTTAAAAAAAAAAGGGGGGCATTCCGGACAGAGCTTAAGCCTTCAAATATTTTAAGCACCGAGTACTCAAATTGTTGCATCGCCATTATTCTCATTCTTTGTGTGAATTTTTGCACCCTAGTTCTAAATAATACTTGATTTCACTCGAATGTTTCTACCCTCAAGGATTTTGGTGATATTGCATGCTTAAGTTTAAACCCCCCCCCCCCCCCCCCAAAAAAAAAAAAAACCATAAAAAAATCTTCTACAATTTACCAACATATTTCATCAAATCTCGGAATCAGAGCTCTTCTCTTCTTTAGGAGGTGCAAACTGCCTGCTAAGCCGGGATTTTGTCCATGGGTCTAAAGGTGCTCTTTGCGGAGGTTGAGGAGTAGGTGGTTTCGACTGTCTAAGCTCATTTTCTCTATCTATAAACCTGTTACAAGTGAAAATACATAATAAAGTCATGAGAAAAGATACAATTGATCATCCCAGTGATACTAAAGATGCATTTATCACCCAGGAAAATATTATATGATTGGAAGGGGCATATTCTCCTTTCTTCCCTCAAATGCTTTGCTTACCAGGGCAAATGCCCCTTCCAAGTTACTTCCCCTTGGATCTCAACTTGCCACAAATAAGGAAATGCAAAGAATATCAGTTCAATTAAGACAAAAAAATGATAATGATGATCACACGCGTTTCTTTGTTCAACAGACTGCAACAAGAAATGAACAAGAATCTTACTCAATATAGGCCATTGGTGCAGCATCGCCAACTCGTATTCGAGTTCGGAGCAGTCTTGTGTATCCACCTGCTCTATCTCTGTAACACAAAAATGCCCATCAAATATTAAAACCATACCACCAGAAAGACTGGAAAAGCAGCAGGTTTGAGATTCACTTGTATCGATAAGCCAGTTCTGTAAATAGCTTGTGAATGACATCATCCCCTCGCACAAAGGCAGCAGCACGCCTTGCAGCACAAAGAGTACCCTGTAAATTTTGGGAGGATATTATTGAGACAAAAGAAACAAATTAGAACTGAATAAACAATTTTGATATATCTTTGTGATCCACGCTAACAATACCTATTTAAGAAAAAATAATCATCAAATTTCATATAGGTTTTATGGAATAGTTTAATACCAATTAGTGCGAGGACTCAACAATTTTTATTTCATTCATTCAAAAATGGAAACTAATCAACAGTAAGAAAATATGTATGAGAAAATGATAATTTTTCAGCAAGTCATCAAAACTCGCCGAGTTAAACTGAGTATTTTCCTCAAGCTCAGATTGAAAAATTGATGAACTCCAAAGCAGAACTCTTCATTTCATGAGCAAGTTTCTAACCAATATGATTTTGATATGTGCCTGAGTAGCTTACTTTTTTCTATAATTGGGATACTTATTAGCTTACCAAGCCAAGTTAGCCAGGCTCAATACATTAATGATGCTCAAAATATAATCAAACTTCACTCATTTATGTCATGAACTAAGAACTATAAAGGTGTTGTATCTGTGTCAAACACCAATATCTGTAGCTTCCTACCTTTTTTTAATTGGTAAAAAGATACTATATTAAAGAATGCCAAAGGGAATGCAAGCCATGAACAGAGAAAAAAAAAAAAAAAAAAAGAGCTCGGGTTAAGCTCCTGTACAGCTCAAATCCCCGAAGAAATCAATGAAAGAATGAACCGAGACTAGGACAAAATGTAACTATTGACTAGAGATTTCTCTTTTCTATAATTGGGATACTCATTAGCTTATCAAGCCAAGTTAGCCAGGCTCAATGCATTAATGATGTTCAAAATATAATCAAACTTCACTCATTTATGTCATGAACTAAGAACTGTAAAGGTGTTGTATCTGTGTCAAACACCAATATCTGTAGCTTCCTACCTTTTTTTAATTGGTAAAAAGATACAATATTAAAGAATGCCAAAGGGAACGCAAGCCATGAATGGAAAAAAAAAAAAAAAAGAGCTCTGGTTAAGCTCCTATACAACTCAAATCCCCCAAGAAATCAATCAAAGAATGAACCGAGATTCGGACAAAATGTAACTATTGACTAGAGATTTCTTCAATCCATGTACAGACCTTTTCTTGTGTAAAGAGAAATTAGCACTATAAAAAGCTATCAGAAGTTGAACATGAGATGAACAGTTTTATGATATTTTTTTATAGTAATACATAATATAATAATCTTTTTAATATTTGTCAAACTTCATCTTCTATATTATTATATAATAAATGTATAGATATAAAGTTTTATATGTATATGTTGTCGTGCTTTTGCCGTGTCTGTATCTTACTTAAGATTTGTTGTGTTAGTTTATGTGTTGTATCACGTCCGTGCCCTCTGTCAATGTTGGTGCTAATTGGGTCATGAAAGATCCCAAATCTAGCCAAGTTGACTGTGAGCCAATGTATTAGTGTCTGGGAACGCATTCTAGAAAACTCTTGAAGAGATTCATGTTTCTAGAATATGAAAACTAAAAGACAAAGATAGCAGAATAAACACCTGCACTCTTCAGGACAGAGGAGAAGGAGCACAATGTCATTTAATAGAAAATCCAGCCCCCTACTTTGAAGTGTGGAGGGACTCCAAGGACAATGAAAGATATATCCCAAGAAAGACTCGGATTCTTAATCTTCCTAAGTATATTGAGATCCCGACAAGGTTCTCCTTCAGCAAAGGGGCGTAAGAGGGAAGCGGATGAGACACGGATTGTTCTCAAGTGATCAATATCTATGTGATCTCCCAAAATTTCCTAGGCCCCTTGTATATACTAAACCCTTAGATCCAATTAGGGAATATAAGGAGTTAATTTGTCAGGCTTCAATTCATCATGAATTGGAAAGTGGTGGGTAGTCTTGTGTCCAGACCTATTCAAGACGTTAGCTTCATCGCAGTGAAGGGGCTCAATGGTCATCGAAAAGGTATCCATAATAAAGACTGGAATACAAGAGAAAATAAGCTAATAAGCACTCAAAAAAATGTGGCTAAGAGTGTCATAAAATTCCATGGCACATCCTCATCCAAAGGCAGAAGGTAGACAGTCAAATATAGCCTAATTCTACTAACCAGAGAACTCATTGAAAGGCAAGCCAGGAGGAAGTACGTATTCAAACTCGAACCATCCTCTCAAAAAGCCTCTCTAAACAAGTTCAGAAAAATTGTGGGCAAAGAATGCAAAAAGAATTAACAAACCTCTTCTTTGATTGAAGACATGAGCCAACTAGACTCATGACTAACAAAGGTCCCCAACTGGAGACCCAAAAACACTCTACTGTGATGGGGAGCACCCCACCGGCTATTCGTATTTGATACCAGAGGATCTTTATTTTATTTTAGGAGTTATTTTTATTTTGGTAAGTTTACTTATGATTTGCTTATATATAGACAAGCTTTGATTATTGAATATTGATATTTGAATTTTTGAGCTATTAGATTTTCTCTTTGATTTTTTCTTCTCTCTTGTTTTCCCTCTCTCTCTCTTTCAATCTTTCTTCTCTTCTCTATCCTCTTTCCTCTGCTGCACTAATTTTGGTACCAGTCTAAATTCGATTCCATAATCACTGTTCATCATTCATTGAATTAAAAAAAATACTGTTCATTGTCATCACCACAAACCCATTGTTCATTGTCCACGATTTATCCTACATTGTACTGGTTACATGCATAATGCCCATAGCAGAGGCCACTGCTGCCAGTCCTAAGAAGCATGAATAAGGACACGGGACATAAAAACGACACAACACGGACACAACAACACGTTATTTCTATAAAATAAAATAAAAAAAGTAGGACACGAACATGTTAGGGACACGTTAAATATATATAAATTTTTTATATATTTTATATTACTATATAATAAAAATCTAACATTATTTCAATTCAAATTGGCATTAAAATGCACAAATCACAAAAAATATTATTAAGATATTAAAATAACAAAGTCATTAAATAAAACTTCAAGAAGAAATTCTTCATTTAATCACTAACATTCATGATTCAAGTTTCGAAAAAAATCTATTATCTATTACATAGAACATATATATGCATATATAACCCAAAAAAGAACCAATGAGAATGGGAGAAAAAATAAATAAATTAGACACTCTTTTTTCCCGTGTTCGAAAATATCGGTGTCCGACACGTGAGCCAAAATAAAGTGTCTGTGCTTTATAGGCTGCCACTCATTAACACAATCGTCCACCTTCATCAACCACAGTGCAGATCCATCGTCTCAAATCTCCATTGTTAACAGCCTTTTCGTTGCTGTCTGCCAGAACATAATCCCCTTCTTTGTCACGGAACCCTTAATCATCTATTGTTGTTATTTTTGCATCACAATACAATCAAGCCATTGTCACCACAACATCAGTCTACATCATCACGATCGCACTGTGTCATCATAGCAAGCAACCCTTATACCATCATCGAGAGTTCAAACACTCCATAATCGCAGACCACTGGTGTCATCTTCACTGAATCACTCATCGAGTTCCGTAGATAGTCAGTGTCATCTTTGCTGAATCACTCATCGAGTTCCAGTTAGATAGTCAGTGTCATCCGTCAGCCATTTCCACCATCAAAGTTGGTCCTCATCGCCCTCTGTTTTGTACTCAACTTTCTTAAAATATTTGACCATTCACATGTTCCTATGCTTAGAGATATAATAACTAAATTAAATGTTTGAATTCAACCTCATCTGACTAGGGTCTATGGTAGATGGACTAGGACACAATTTTTTAATATGGATGTGTGCATATGTGCTGAATGCAACTGCTTTCCCATACTCATGTTGTGTCATAATGATATAGGTACTTCATGGTAACAGGAAAATCCAAGTAACTTTAGATAAGGGTATGCCATCCAAATCCAAATTAGGCCAACTTGATGAAATTAAAGTTGAATTTAAACCGTGGTAACCACAATTCACTCCACTCCTAACGAATTACGAATTGGGATTGCATAATCTAAAACATGGTTCATTAGCGATTTAGAACGTAAGATTTAGCGTTCCACTCTAAAATATTAAAAGTCCAAAAAAAATCATACAAAATATACACATATCATTGAAATTTTATTTTATAATGGCTTGCATTTGTTGAAATCTTTTTAGTGTATATATAAATATACCAATATTATTACAAATACAATCAAAAAACATGTCACGTTTCCAATAAACGTATTTCATTCCAACAAAGCGATCCAATGAAACCTACCCCTAACGTACCATGTTCTATAACAAGTGACGATCTACATTCCCGTTCCCGTTCCCGTTCCTCTTCCCCGAATTATAACAATTCACGTTCCAGTTAACATTGATTTAAACATAAGGCTATGAGGGATGAATCCTCTTGCCTTGAAAAAATTGAATCCATTAGAGAGAGAGAGAGAGAGAGCACTGCCATGTTGAGGTCACTAACTATTACATGCACTTCACCGTCATTAGCAAGGTACACAAGATTTTTTCCTTGTTATCATTAGGTGCTGGATAAGGGAGTGCAATCATTGGTAGTGATGAAGTATGCATGTAGATACTCCCTTTAAGAATATACCAATACGATAGACGAGGCTGCATCAATACATAAATCAAAAATTTGGAAAATTTTCCCAGGATCCCCTATTTAGACACTAAACTAAGGGGCATATCATTTTAATAAATACTATCAATAAATTCTCTATTATTATTATTATTGTAGGTAACAAATTCTCTCTCATTTAAGTAATCAAGAGAAGCTTTGATTATTAACACCAACCAGGGATTTTGAGACCCAAACAGCATAAGTTGTAGTGCAATCTCCACAACTAGGGACTCTAGCTCATGCTCTCCTACGAGGAACCAATAAAGTATTCTTTGAGACCGAACATTACTTCTCTTCATCTTCCTTTTTCCTACCATAAATTTAACTAATTAATCAATTAGTGAATATGTTGAGACATATTTAGGTCCTATTTCATGTTAATTTTCAGATAACTAAATGATATTTAACGTCATTGCCCCCAAATCATATTCCAAACTATCGGAACCCATCTACGTAAGATTTTGAAAGGGCTCACTGCTTGCTACATTGACTGTCAAGTGTGAATTTGAATACAATCCTTTTGTTCAACTGACACCAAAGGTTAAATCCATACCCAATCTAAGCCTCCCATCTCCCTGCATTGGTGGAACAAGCACCAGGTAGTGGTCTTTCTACATGTTAACTTTTTGCTAAAATATTTAGCACTTATAGGGCTATAATAGTTTGACCATGTACAACGACAACCAATAATTGCACCACTAAAAAATGGTAATGCAGTTCACATTAATGATCGTGCTAAGAGAGAGGGAAGGCCAAAATTAATTTGAATAGAGATAGTAAAGACATATATGATAGTGTATAGTTTAACAAGAAGGATGGCCTTAAATAGGGGTAGAATGATGAGACATGATCCATATAGCCAACACTAGTTGGAACAAGGTTTTGTTAAGTATTCAACAATTTTGTTTTCAAAAAATAAATGAGAATCATGGTTACGCCCATTGCCTAGGGATTTTTTTTTCTTCAGTAAAACGTAATACTAGCCTAACATATCTACCTATTGAAAAACCAATCACCAGCAGATAAGGTTATAGAGCGTCAAGTTATACACCTCTTTTCCAAGCTGTACCATGTTATCAGCAAGCCGACGGACTTCTTTTGCCTACAAACGTAAAAAAATACATAGTTTTAATGAAAAATTATGCCAAGCCTAAAGCTCCTGATTTATTGAAGCTTTAAAAAAAAAATCTAAGCAACTCAACACCACGTAACTGACAAAAATTAGACAAAGATCAATCCCACCCCCCCAAACCAAAAGAGGAAGAAAAAAAACACACATGCACTTATTTGCATAAACCAAATCAGTTAAAACAATCAGTGGAAAAGGAATGTAGACATGTTGTCAACATTTTTAACTTAAAACCCCCAATTTCAAATCTAACCAGATTTTTTGAAATTTGAGAGAATGCTAAATATTATGAATGCCGACCAAATGATAAATTTTTTTCGAAAAGAAACAAAAACAATAAATCAAATTAACTTTTTTTGGGTCTAAAGATAAACCCAATGAGCTGAAAATATCAGTAAAAGGAATATTTGTTATAATCAAATTCATTTAAACAAAAATCAAAACCAAAGAAAAACCCTGAACATCTAGCCAAGAGTGAAGGAACCTTAGCAACAGTGGTCTCGATGCGCTCGTGCTTCACCAATTGTGATACCATTGTTCTGCACAAACAAATAAATATCAAAACCCCCATTCACACATGCGCACATACATAGACACAACAAGTAAGGCTTAAAACAGTATGTCTGGAAGTGCCAATTACGAACCTCAGCATAGAAATTCGATGACCAGTGGGACGATTGAGCTTCCTGAACTTTGTCATAGTAACTGTAGAGAGAAAAACAAACTTTTACACAATGTTTGGATAAGTAAGAGGGAAAGAATGGAAATAATAACATTAGTTATAAGAGAAAAGAAATGATAATTTCATTGTTCCCACTTGGTTGGATAAGTAGGGAGGGAAAATAAAGAAAAGGAAAGTCATAAACCCTCGTATTGTTTGGGAAAATTGCAGGGAAAGGAAAGGAAAGTGTCTTATATTGTTTTACTATTATACCCATTTTGTATATAAAATTACAAGTTAAGAGTATTTACAACAACAAAAGCAACTTGAAGATACAACCATATGAAAACTTTAAACAACTGAAGTTGAATATTTTATTAGATATTGCAATATACAATTAACTAATTTGTTCATTGGTCACTTTGAAAATATATGGATTATTCTATTATATCTTCAGCTAAAAAAATTGTATTAGGATTTGGCCCAAAAGCGGGCCACCTCAATTCCTACAAATGAGAGTTTCTCTAACAAACTCAATTTTTTTATTAAAAGATAAATTCAAAAAATAAAAATAGAAAATAGAAAATATAAGATAAAGAAGATAAGAAGGTGAACATTATCTTGATTGGAGAGATCAACATCTCTTTCTCTCTCTCACTTTTGGTTGTTTGAAGAAATAAAATTAAAACTTATCCCTCTATCAACTTAATTCAAGATTTTGAATTTGTTTCCAAGATAAAAATATAGAACAATAGATTAACTACTTTCACCCTCCAAACCACACCTTTATTGATAAATGTAAATATTTTATTTTTAAAATTGTTCAGTTATTGAGCTTTCTTCAATTTTAAAATGGAAAAAAAATTGTTACATGATTTTTAATTTAAAAATTATTGAAATTTATAAAACTAAATTTTTGAGAGATTTAGTTGTTTCCATGCAGAGGATAGACCAACTAAATAGAAGTAAATTGTTGTTGAAATTGAGTTCTCTTTGATTTCTCGAATTTGAATGTTGGCATGTGTAAATTTTATACAAACTAAACATTAACTAAAACTAATTCATATAAAAATTGTGATGCCCCAAGCCCAAAGACCGGAGGGTGAACCGGTTAATCTAAGTTTAAGATTTTAATCTAACTCAATTCAATTTTTTTCATCTGTTTTCACTCATAATACTTCTGATGCGAACCCCTGCCAAAATAACGAGACCCGACAACGAAAAAGATTCCAAGATCATTCCATAATCAAATCTTAATGACAGACTTCGACCCGTTGTTTACGACAAACAAGAACCTCGGTATATATGACCTCAACCTGTTATTTAGTGCGAAATAAGAACCTCGGTATAAGGAAGATGCCACAAACGGTGGTGGAAATCCGTTTGATAAGTCGTTGGTGAACGCCACGGGAAATCCCGATAAGTTCAGATAGTTCTTCAAAGAACCGCAGAGAAAATACTCTCCAAAAATTTACTGAATAATCATCTGTCTGCCAAATGCGGCTACAAGTTCTTTTTAAAACATTACTATGAAACCCTAAGGGCGAATAAGGCCTACATTAAATACAAGATATAGGCTGGACATTTTCAGGCCCAAAACATCCTAAACTACTGACTAAAACTAATTAACCAAAATCCACTAAATAAGTAAAATTTTTGCGCAGCCAAAAACGTCATCAGTGTAGGTACAGCAACTTTCAAACCCGATTTCGACCTTGATACAACCCGAATCTCGGAAACCTCAACACATGAAAGTTGTAGAACTATTCCTTGGCTTTCCATAGCATCTTGAATCATCTGAATCAGAGCTCGGATGAGAGAGTTATTCCCAGATTACAAAGCGACGTTGAAACTGTACGAAAATCACCCAATTAGCATTTTTGTGCACTTAACTTCTTAGCTCTCGACCTTGTGTTTGGCCCATCTAGATCTTGTAAAGGATCTTTAAGACTCGGTCCACCATGGTGCCCATCATTTCCCCTCTCTTCAAAAGGATTCGTCCTCGAATCTTTAAGACTCGGTCCGCCATGGTGCCCATCATTCCCCCTCTCCTCAAAAAGATTCGACCACGAATCGTCACCTGCATCAAAGGGAGAAAGATATATATATATATATATAGATATATATTTTTTTTCTCTTTTGTGAACTCTCTTTTTTGTTTTTTTTTTTAATACTCTTCTCTTTTTTTTTGTACTCTTTTTTTTTTTTTTGTACTCTCCTTTTTTTTTTTATTCTATTTGCGACTGGGCTAGGGCAAAGCAGAATAAAAAAAAAAAAAAAAAGCAAGCGGCGCTGATCAGAAAGGCGGTAGAAGAAAGAAAAGAAAAAAAGAAGAAAAAAAAAAGCAAGAAAGAAAAAAAAAGAAAAAAAGGTCAAGGAAGTTACGGCGCAAGGCAGTAAAAAGGAAGAGAAAAAGAAGGAAAAAAAGAACCACAAGAAAAGGACAGAGCAGCGGTGCAGGAAACAGAACGAGAAAAAGAAAGAAAAGAAAAGGGGTGCAGCTTGTTGTGGCTTGGGAGTAATTTTTTTTTTTTTTTTTTTTTTTTTTTTCAGGGGTAATAATCTAATGCACGAATTAAAAAGGATAGAGTAGACCTGATTTGTAGTCTGAGGCTCTGATACCAAATGATGCGAATCCCGTCAAAAATAACGAGACTCGACAACGAAGAGAAACCCAAGATCGTTCCACAATCAGGTCTGAATGACAGACCTCTACCCGTTGTTTACGACAAACAAGAACTTAGGTATATATGACCTCAACCCGTTGTTTAGTGTGCAAACAAGAACTTCGGTATAAGGAAGACGCCACAAACGGTGGTGGAAATCTGTTTGATAAGTCATTGGTGAACACCTCGGGAAATCTCGATAAGTTCAGATAGTTCTTCAAAGAATCGCAGAGAAAATACTCCCCAAAAATTTACTGAATAATCATCTGTCTGCCAAATGCAGCTACAAGTTCTTTTTAAAACATTCTATGAAACCCTTGGGCCGAATAAGGCCTACATTAAATAAAAGATATGAGCTGGACATTTTCAGGCCCAAAACATCCTAAACTACCGACTAAAACTAATTAACAGAAATCCACTAAATAAGTAAATTTTTCGCGCAGCCAAAAACGTCATCAGTGCAGGTACAACAACTTCAAACCCGATTTCGACTTTGATGTAGCCCGAATCTCGGAAACCTCAAAACATGAAAGTTATAGAACTATTCCTTGGCTTTCCATAGCATCTTGAATCATCTCAATAGGAGCTCGGATGAGAGAGTTATTCCCAGATTACTGAAGCGACGTTTACTGTACGAAAATCACCCCATTAGCATTTTTGTGCACTTAACTTCTTAGCTCTCGACCTTGTGTTTGGCCCATCTGGATCTTGTAAAGGATCTTTAAGACTCGGTCCACCATGGTGCCCATCATTCTCCCTCTCTTCAAAAGGATTCGTCCTCGAATCTTTAAGACTCGGTCCGCCATGGTGCCCATCATTCCCCCTCTCCTCAAAAAGATTCGACCACGAATCGTTACCTGTATCAAAGGGAGAAAGATATATATATATATATATGTATATATATATATTTTTTATGTTTTGTGTACTCTCCTTTTTTTTTTTGGCTAGAAGAAGCAGCGCAAGAAGACGCACCAGTGCATGTTTCTGTGTTTCAAACGACAGAACTACTGTGTTTCAAGAAGCGGCTGGTACGTGCAGCAAAAGAAAAGGGAGATTTGAAAAAAAAAGAACAGAAGCTATGGCTTGAGATTAAAAGCAAGCTGAAGAGAAAAGACAAAAAGAAAAGAAAAGCAGGGAAGACAACAGCTGGACTGAATAATAAAAAAAAAAGAAAAGAAAAGAAAAGAAAACTAAACAGGGAGAGAAAAGAAAGGTTGCGGCTTGAGATTTGAAAGAAAGAAAACAGAAAGCTTGCGACGGCTAGCAGTGGCTGGATCTTGGCGCAAAAGCAGAATAGAATTCTTTTTTTTTTTCTTTTTTTTGGTTCTATTTCAATGGACAGGGGTTGCGGCGAAAAAAAAAAAAAGAACAGCAGGAAGAGAAAGAAAAAAAGGGCTGTACGTTTTTTTTTTTTCAAGGATAATAATTCTAATGCAAGAATGAAAAAGGATATATTAGACCTGATTTATAGTCTGAGCTCTGATACCAAATGATGTGAACTCTGCCAAAATAACGAGACCCGACAATGAAAAGGATTCCAACATCGTTCCACAATCAGATCTGAATGACAGACCTCGACCCGTTGTTTACAACAAACAAGAACCTCGGTATATATAACCTCAACCCGTTGTTTAGTGCGAAACAAGAACCTCGGTATAAGAAAGACGCCACAAACGGTGGTAGAAATCCGTTTGATAAGTCGTTGGTGAACGCCAAGGGAAATTCCGATAAGTTCAGATAATTCTTCAAAAAACCGTAGAGAAAATACTCTCCAAAAATTTACTGAATAATCATCTGTCTGCCAAATGCGACTACAAGTTCTTTTTAAAACATTCTATGAAACCCTAGGGCCAAATAAGGCCTACATTAAATAAAAGATATGGGCTGGACATTTTCAGGCCCAAAACATCCTAAACTACCGACTAAAACTAATTAACAGAAATCCACTAAATAAGTAAATTTTTCGCGCAGCCAAAAACGTCATCAGTGCAGATACAGCAACTTTAAACCCGATTTCGACCTTGGTGCAGCCCGAATCTCTTGAAACCTCAAAACATGAAAGTTGTAGAACTATTCCTTGGATTTCCATAGCATCTTGAATCATTTCAATCAGAGCTCGGATGAGAGAGTTATTCCCAGATTACGAAGCGACGTTGAAATTGTACGAAAATCACCCAATTAGCATTTTTGTGCACTTAACTTCTTAGCTCTCAACCTTGTGTTTGGCCCATCTGGAACTTGTAAAGGATTTTTAAGACTCGGTCCACCATGGTGCCCACCATTCTCCCTCTCTTCAAAAGGATTCGTTCTCGAATCTTTAAGACTCGATCCGCCATGGTGCCCATCAACTTCAATTACCTTGTTTTAGTCTCAATTAGTTTCAATGCCTTTTTTTTTGTATTACCTTCTTTCGCATTTTAAAAGTTAAGCTCATTTTAAAAGTTAAGTTCATTACATGAGTGTTAGGAGTTCTTTCCAGAGGTAATTCTTTATTTCTTGTAGGTGTATTATTCAACAAAATGCCATTCACCATCAATTGTGTTCAATTCATATTTTACTAATTACATATAGCAAATGATTGCATTTTTCTTTTTCAAAGTGTCATACTTTTGCAAGATTCACTTTCAAGGTCATTAGTGAGATTATTACAAAATAATGATCTTGTTCCAACTTCCATTTTCATACAAATAGAGTCCTGATGAAAATATAAGGTTTTTTTTCTCCATTCACATGTCACAAATCTAAATTTAAAGTTTCAATTACATTCATGATATTCAAAAAAATACAAGGCATTGTAATTTCTCTTTATTGAATGTCTATTTAAATTGCTTTGCCATTCAATAAAACTCGCTCACGTCATTAACTTAACACAAGACATAATAGGTTTACAATTTCATCACATGGTACCTCAACAAAAGACATAGATCTTGATTTCACATGCTCATGTTTTCGTGCTCCTTACATACAGCAGTAATGGCTATATAACAAGGACAAGTTCTCTCAATATCAGTGCTAACTTCCACCTTTCTTCCTTCAGGCTCTTCAAGAAAAACCTAAAATGTTTGGGGTGAGCACGACCACCAGTAGGCTCTATAATTGATTTTTTTGAGGATTCTAAGGCAGTAGTTTTGTAGCCTTTCCCTTTTAAATGAGTTCACCCCCTTGGGCATTTTCTATTAATACACTTCTACTTATCAAAAAACAAACACCTAAAGGGGATCCCACCTGACGATACACAATAACCTTGCCAATACCAAGAACCTGACCCTTATTTAATCACAAACTGATGGACCGAATAGAAAAAAATGAGCGCAAACAGAATGATACAATAATATATTTTTTTTCATTTGATTCTAGTATAGTGCAAACAATCATGACATATTCATTCTATACCATATATGAGAGTTGGGCAAATATTTCTCCAAACCATTGAAACAGCAATTTCCATTGGCATCGAGAACACTGATTTTGGGGACATGAATTCTCATATGAGTTTTTGAGCTTCTTGTACTTCCGTGTTTGGCAATGGGTAGAGGCATGTTGTTGACATTTAATTAATTATATTTTCTGTTTTAATGTACAACAATGCTAACAAGAATATTCATTTAATATAATACTGATGCTGTGTTTGACAGCTTGGAATTTGAATTGAAGATCAATTTTAGTTCAAATCTAAAACTAGTTTTCTTCCAACTAGAAAATTCATTTAGTACACGATCATTGTAAAGCTTCGGTCAATAGCGGTGTTTACCTGAAGAGAGAAGACGAGGGACTGAAGAATAGGAGGCGGCTGGAGAGTGGAGATCGGCGGCTGGAGAGCGATAGTCGCCGGAGAACAACTTATGATCAACAATGGCTGGAGATCGACGGCGGGGTGGAGTGACGGTGCCGTGGTTGTAGACCGAAATCTAGGCTTGATCCTCACCGGTGAGTTGTGTGAATGCGAGAATGGGATTGCGAAAAACCTAATGGGTATATATATATAGGTGGCATTCTTGTAATTACAGGAATAATAAGGGTAAATATGTGATTTAAAAATTAGATAAATTACATTTTTCCTAACGTAGTTAGCCCCGTTTTCATATAACCTTCTTTAATTTAAAAATTGACATTTAACTTCTCTAAAATTAAAATCAAAGGGAAATTTAACGGAATATACAAAAGGACTAAAATAATATCATTTCTTTCTCCAAAATTAAGGTTCCATATATCAATACAAATACACACACACATATATATATATACACACACATACATGTTAGATCAAATTAAACAATAGGATCTAAACCAATTTTGAAATCATAAAAGATTAAACAATAAGATTTAAAACTAATTCTGAAATCAAATCAAAGGCAGAATGCTAAAATAGAATATTTGTACGTGTGTGTATATATCTGTCGTATCTCAAGTTCTCCCTCCCTTTCTCTTGAGCGTGCGTGCGTTTGTCTATCTATATAATCTATGTCAAGTTCTCCCTCTTTTCTTCTGCATGTGTGTGTGAGTATATATATATATATATATATGCCTCTTAAAATGTAAAATCAAATCCAAAATCTAATTTAAATTCCCCTTATAACCAGACCCTAAATCTGGTATATGTGTGTGTATGTGTGTCTATATATATATGATGTGTGTATACACACACACACATACACACACACACATATATATATATATATAAATCTGATGTAAATCTAATGCCTACATATATAAACCTAATATATTTATATATGTAAATCTAATGCAAGCACATAAGTGTGTGTGTGTGTTTGTACACACATTCAATCTCCCTCATCACCCTGAGGTTAAAAAAGAATCAATGGCGGCAGTAAGGAAGAGATGGTGGCAATAGGGGAGGAGGTTTACTCTCATTCTAAATTTTGTCCTAATTCCCAACTTCAACAAAGGGTATAATAGGAATTTTGTGTAAAAAATAATTTAAAATCCATCCAAAATCGCATATGTAGTACGTAAAATACACACATCATGTATTTGGACGAAAAACTTAATAGTTTCACTTTGATCTTAAATTCTAAGAGATTAAATGTCAACTTTTAAACTACAGGGGGTTATATGAAAACGGGGCTAACTACAGGGGGTAAAATGTAATTTCCCCTTACATATATAATTAGGGCAGGTTCGGCGGGGTGACCCTTCCCCGACTCGACCAGGTTTTTGTAGCTATACCCGACCTTGACCTTGCCCTGTTTATTATCACTCGAAATTCGTTACATTAGGGGCAGGACGAATCATTTTGACATCCTTAAATAGAATGGGTGATTTTGTCATCTTTATTTCTTGAATTTTGGTCCTTTTGAATAAAGGGTAATGTTACTGTAAGTTTGAGTGCATATGAGACATTTTGTTTTAACCCTTAGATAACCTAAGAACTAGACATATGGGATAGATAAAAATTTCATCCTATCATCCAATGGTTAAAATACCATATCTCATATGTACTCGAGTTTATAGTAGCATTACCCTTGAATAAAAAAAAAGATTAAAAATTGATGTTAATTGCTAAATGGACTCAAAGCAACCATATATCAATAATCAGAAGGGTGACTGAGCATATCGCTTGTTTTGAGCATGGTTTAAAAACTTGAAAATTGAAATTTAGTTGAATAGTGTTAACTCAATAATTCGTCTTCACTACAAAAATAAAAAAATAAAAATTGACTCATTATATGTATACTTTTGGGAAAAAAATACACTTGCAATAATGTGGTTTAAGAATAGCAACTTAACTTCTTCTTCTTCTTCTTTTTGTTGAACTTTACGCCATTCTTTCCATAACCCTTCCTCTAATGTCATCCAAAATGATAGACCATAATTCCCTAGGAAAGTCATTTGTCCAACAACTTTATTTCTCACATGATGAGCTTTTTAAGCCAACCAATTTGTTGCTAAATTCACTTCCCTATAGACATGCATAAAATTAATCACAATATTTTTATTCCTAACAATTTTTTCATAATCTTTAAGAATATTGAAAACCTTCCAAGGATAATTCTGCTTTCCTAACATAATATTAATAATTAGCTAAGAGTCACCTTTAACGTCCAATATTGTACCATCCTGAGTATTGATGCATAACAAGACTTCTCGAAGAGCTAAAACTTCTAACCAAGGGACTGACAAATTACTCTTATACCACTTGGATAGTGTCCAACAAATATACCCTACCTCATCTATAATTATAACTCCCACTCTACCTGACAAACTTTCTCCTAGTCTACATTCAGTCAAAATTCATTTGTTACTGATAGGAGGAACCCATCTAATGAATCTTGTTAATTTCCTCTTACCCAACTTGATTCCATTACTTGCCATGACCCGAGACCCACCCTTATGCGGATCTCGTGTCGTGCACTTGATTCGACACTGCATGTCGAAACCAAGGGTCTCAACTTGCTACACAATCAGTGCTACTAACATGCAACAACTAAATAGCGAAAGACTTAGACAATAAAATAAATAAAAGTTGCATGTAATATATTTGATGTTCTCAAAATGCGCAATACAAAATTTCTTAATACAACTGTCTATCTCCAAGATGTGGATAACATGGGAAGCTATAAGACTGTCTGTACTAAGTATTACACTGCAACTTCAAAAATAAATGTCCACCTCTTAGCTATCAGGCTCTATGGTCTGTCCTCGAGATCTGTGCCTGAAATAATCAAAAAATAGTATTTGTTCTGAGCTATGAAAACTTAGTAAGTAGTCCCTTACTCTGCCATGTGCACAGGTGTATATAAAAGAAATGCTAGCCAGTCAATGAATATATAACTCAATATCAAATGATATAAGTCAAATGATAAAGAAATGAAATTGCTATGCCAACAATGTCATACTGCTATAGTCATGAACTATATCAAGTATGAAATGTAAGCACCATACTGAAAGCTGTAAAATCTCATGATTATTCAATAACAACATAATATGATCAAGCTATGAATAGCAACAATGAAGGATAGTGATATCAACTAAAACTGAGATGCACTGATGGAGCCTAAAAATCCTCCTGAGCTAGTATTCAGATCCGCTCGGGCTGTATGAATATTGCTTTGTGTACACTGTAACTGTACGTCCCATGCCTCGCATAGCAACGTAGTAAATGTTCCACTCGGAACCTGGACCCGAAGGTCATAAATAGTATCAGATGGAGATGTGATTGAGCACAAATCCGACACTAATAATATATCAAGATCATGCTATCTTCCACAAAGAGTATAGTGGAATCATAACTGATTCTAGGCAGTCTGACATAATAATAGTTTTCGAGGCTACGGTTACTAGACTACTTCGAATAAAACTGTCTGGCCTTTGCGGCCTTAGGTACAAGTGTACATAAAGAAATCTGTGCACAAGTGTTACAATCATGATCGAGATATATATAAAAATTAATAACTGGTTCCCACATGATAGGGCAATATCAATGTGGCTAAATGAATACTGGTAGGTGTATATAGAGTACAATAGGTAATGTATATACAAGGACTATGACATGGCTTGGAATGTAACACGTACAGAGATCAGATTTTACTTACCTTTTACTGTCTATAGAAGGATCTACACTGCCTTCTCTTTGCTCTTCCGTGTTCCTAAAATTCATGAAACACGTTTTAGTCTATCGCTACCTAAATTATGCTATTCATCAAATTTTATGCCTTTATATCCAAAGTTTCTCTTTTACAAAAATAAACTCTACCATTGAGTTTAAAACATCAAAGAAAGTTAGTTTAGGCTTTCGCGGGACTCAATTTGGACATCTGTACTAAAAAGGGCAAAATGGTCATTTTGCACCTTTACGGGTCTTTTATTATTTGAGACCCCATCTCCGTCACGGACCTCACCATTGGCCTCAAGAGGTCCAAGATAGTCAAAATGCACTAATAACTTGTCAAATTTGGACTCCGAGCTATTTCACTATATTTAATTTAATTAATTAAATATCATAATTACATAATATATAATTATTGTGGCGCAACAAGTAACACGGGTTTACCTATCCAACTGGTTCTGGGCTTAGGGTTCCTTCCAACGCGTCTTAGGTTCGATCCGCAAGGGCTGCGCCCCTGCGTATTTTTTCTAAATGTTTTGGAGCCAAACGCTGTACAAGGACCCAAAATTGGAATAGCATATCCTCATCCCCTATTTAATCCCTATTCTAACTTTCGAAACCCGTAGCCAAATAGTCCCATTTTAAACTTTAATTTAAAACCACCCCACTTAAAACGACACAATATCGACCCTACATAACCCTAAATGACGCCGTATCATAACCCTGTTTACTTTCTTCACCCTCGGTTTTTCGGTGGAACTCCAGTAGGTTTCCGTCGCCATCTCCGGCGACGGCGACCAAATTTCAGTCGAATTTTAATGCTTTTTAATGCCATTTTCTTCTATTTTTCATAGGGATCTCATTCATAGGTTTAGGTTTCTAGTTGCTTTATTAGAACTCCATGAAATGACGAAAAATCGTGGCTCCGACCAACTGGTTTTTCTTCATTCCTCGGCCACTATGTGACTGTTTCAACCCTTTTCTTTTTCAATTCATTTTCTGCACTTAATAGGATGATTTCTAGGTTATTTAAATAGAGTTTAATGCATAAAATACTAATAAATCCGAATTATTTACAAACCTGCAATTGTCTCTAACTCTTTCATTTCTTAACCATTTCTCTTGATTCAAGTTGCAGTTTAACCCATTTTACATGCTTAATATAGCCCTATAAATTAAACTAAAAATCATGCTTTATATTTTAAAAATAGCAATATACGAACTTACCTATACTTTCTGTATTTCTTGCTGCTTCCTTCCTTTTCCTCCTTTTGTTTCAGCCTCTGAACCCTTCTGAATTTCACTGCTTACAGGCTTTTCAACCCAATCCTTTCTTTCTCTTCTATTCCTTATTTCACGCAGTACTCTTATATATATATATATATATATATATATTCACACAACACTCCACCGCCCCAGTCATTTCTCACTTTCTCTCTCGGTTTCTCCCCTTTCTAAAGCCCTTTTTTTTGACTTAATGTTCTTATTTCTTTTTCTAAATGCAACTTTGCATTTATGGTTATGTCATGTTTGTGTGTATATATATATATATATACGTATATTATATCACACATACCAACACACACACGCAATACGCCAACCGACCTAACTCATGCATTCTGTTGGCAGCTCATTTTCTTTTCTCATATATATATATATATATACGTATATTATATCACACATACCAACACACACATGCAATACGCCAACCGACCTAACTCATGCATTCTGCTGGCAGCTCATTTTCTTTTCTCATTTTATAATGCATATATATATATATATACACATACAGATACTATACTAGGCATATGCATATATACACACACACATATATATAAATACTTGCTTTATACATATATATGTATATATATACTCACATATGCATATATATATATATATATATATATTATTTTCTAATTACGCGTACATACATTCATTTTAAATAAGCTACGTGTATATGTATACGTACGCATGCATGGAACTACGTGCGTGCACGCATTACGAGGCATAGTTCTAGGTTGCTCGGGTATTGCCTGGCACTAACTGTATAACTGACACTGTTCACATTTCAAAATCGTCCAGTACACGAAATATCATAATATAGAGCTTTAAATAGCTCGGGTTACAACTGATAGTGCACTACCCGACTTGATCTACCTCGGTATACGTGCTAACCCAGGTCAGGATATTACATTCTTTCCCTTTTAAAATAAGTTTGTCCCCAAACTTAGTACATACTAGGTCGGAAATATAGCTACTAAGATAAAAATAACTGAGGATACTTGGCGCGTATATCATCCTCTCGCTCTCAAGTAGCTTCCTCTATATGGTGATGCTTTCACAAAACCTTGACTAAAGGAATAGTCTTGTTCCGTAGAACCTAATCTCGACAGTCTAGAATCTGTACTGGATGTTTTATGTAACTCAGATTCTCTTGGACGTCTAATGGCTCAGTGCTCTACTACCTGATCTGCATTCTGTAGACACTTCATCAACATTGAAACTTGGAATACATTGTGTACATGTGATAACTCTGAAGGTAGGACAAGTTGGTAGGCTACTGGCCCGACCCTTTTTATGATCCTAAAGGGTCCAATGTATCTCGGCCCTAACTTTCTCCTCTTGTCGAACCTCACTACATCCTTCATGGGTAATACCTTCAAAACACGTAGTCATCTACTGCGAACTCTAACTCTCATATGTGAGCATTGGCATAACTCTTTTGTCAGCTCTAAGTCTCTAGTAGTCGCTGTTTGATCACCTGTATCTTTCTTGTAGTCTGTTCCACTATTTTTAGGCCCATAAAGCTTCCTCTCTCCCACCTTTGTCCAACACAGGGGTGATCGGCACTTCCTGCCGTACAATGCTTCATATGGCACCATACCAATACTAGCTTGGAAGCTATTATTGTAAGTGAACTCTACCAGTGGAAACTGATCTTCCCAACTCCCTCTAAAGTCCATGACACAGAATTGCAGTAAGTCCTCTAGCGTTTGTATCGTCCTCTCTGACTGACCGTCAGTCTCGGGACTGATATGTTGTGCTAAGACTCAAATCTGTGCTCATGGCTCACTGTAGGCCTATCTAAAATCATGATACAAATTGTGGATCTCGATCAGATATGATCGATACCAGAACTCCATGAAGTCTGACTATTTCTCTGATGTATAACTCTGCTAGTCTCTCCAAGGTCTGTGTTGTCTTCGTTGCCAGGAAATGAGCTGTCTTGGTCAGTCTAGTCAACAATGACCCTAGATAGAATCGCTCTCTCTCGATGTCTTTGGCAACCCTGACACGAAGTCCATCGTAATGTGCTCCCACTTCCACTCGGGAATAGGTAGAGACTGTAAAATTCCACCAGGCTTCTGGTGCTCTACCTTGACCTGTTGGCACTTGGCACATCGTGCTATGTACTCAGCGATGTCACGCTTCATCCCAGACCTACCAATATGTACTTCTGACGTTGTGATACATCTTGGTGCTCCTTGGGTGCAAGGCAAATCTCGAACTGTGTACCTCTTGAAGGATCTCCCTTCTCAGCTCTGGCATGTCGAGTACATAGATCTTGCCCTGGTAGCATAACATCTCATCTCTCACTGAAAAGTCGGAGTCTCTGCTTGACTCAGCTTCCTGACGAAGCTTGGAAAACTTCTCATCCCGAGCCTACTGCTCTTTGATCCTGTCCACAATCGATAAACTAACTGTGACGTTGGCACACAATGCCTCATAGCTGGGTAGAATTACCTCTATCTCCATATCCTCCAAGTCTCTCAGTATCTCTATCTAAATAGTCAACAAGCAAGCCAAGCTCCCTGATGACTTCCTACTAAGAGCATCAGCTACCACGTTTGCTTTCCCTAGGTTGTATTGAATGCTGAGCTCGTAGTCTTTGATCAACTCTAACCAACAGCGCTGTCTCATATTGAGCTCATTTTGTGTGAACAGATACTTGAGGCTCTTATGGTTAGTGAAAATCTTGCACGTGGTTCCATATAAGTTATGCCTCCATATCTTTAAGGCGAAGACTATGGCTGCTAGCTCAAGATCATGTGTCGGGTAGTTCCTCTCATGTGGCCTCAACTAACGTGAAGTATATGCTACTACTCTTCCACTCTGCATCAAAACACATCCTAAGCCCTTCAGTGAGGCATCACTATAAATAACGAACCCCTGGGTTCCCTCTGTCACTATCAGAATTGGAGCTGTAACTAGTCTGTCCTTGAGCTCTTGGAAACTCTTCTCTCGCTCCTCTGTCCAGACAAACAGAACGTCTTTCCTGGTCAGCTGTGTAATTGGCATAGCTATTTTCGAGAAGTCTTTGACAAACCTTCTGTAATAGCCAGCCAATCCCATGAAACTCCGCACTTCCATGACACTGGTAAGCCGAGGCCAATCCACGATTGCCTCAATCTTCTGAGAATCAATAGAGATCCCTTCTTTGCTAATCACATATCCCAGAAATGCTATGCTAGGGAGCCAGAACTCATACTTCTTCAGCTTAGCGTACAGTTTATACTCCCTCAACTTCAGTAAAACCTTCATCAGATGCACCTTACGTTCCTCTTGGCTCTTAGGAATAAACCAAGATGTCGTCTATGAACACGATCACGAAGTCATCTAGATGTGGCTTGAAAACCCTGTTCATCAGGTCCATGAATGCAGCAGGGGCATTTGTGACCCCAAACGACATTACTAAGAACTCATAATGCCCATAGTGGGTTCTGAAAGCCGTCTTCTCAATATCTGCCAGTCGTACCTTCAGCTGGTGGTACCCAGACCTCAAATCGATCTTAGAAAAGACCTGTGGTCCCTTCAACTGGTTCGAAGAAATCATCTACCCTTGGCAGAGGGTATCAGTTCTTGAATGGTAACTTTATTCAGCTCGCAGGTAGTCAACACGTAACCGTATGGTCCCATCTTTCTTCTTTACAAACAATACTAGAGCACCGCTACGGTGAATAACTAGGTCTGATAAAGCCCTTCTCTAACAGATCCTGTAACTTGGAGCTTCAGCTCCTTTCAGCTCTATCGGTGCCATATGGTAAGGATTCCTAGATATCGGGGAGGTACCTGGCTGTACATCAATACTAAACTCTATCTTCTTATCCACAAGCATTCCCGGCAAGTCATCTAGAAAGACCTTGGGAAAATCTCTAATTGCGTGGATCTGAGCTAAGGGTGGTGGTTGTGAGTAAGCGTCCAGGACGCTACACAAGAACCCATGGCAGCCCTTACGTAATAAACGTCTGGCCTGGATAGAAGATACAAAATAGGGTGGGGTAGCTACACCCGTCCCATCAAACTGGATGCTCGGACATCCGGGTCTCTGTATACTGACTGTCTTGGCCACTGCAATTTATAGATACATGATTCGCGGCCAACTGGTCCATACCGAGTATAACATCAAAGTTACAAATATCTAACTGGTATCAGATCGGCTAATAAATGTGAGTCTCCGATCTGAACCTTACATGCTCGATATATAGTATTGCTACATAGTGACTCTCTTGAAGGCATAGAAATGGTTAACATATAACCTAAGGGTATTGTTTCTATGTTCAGTCTAGCAGAAAATACTAGTGATATAAATGAATGTGTGGAGCTAGTGTCAAAGAGTACTCTAGCATGCTGAGAACAAATTTGAAGAGTATCTGTGACTACTGAGGTGGTAGCTTGAGTATCTCCAGGTGTCAGTGCAAAAACCCTCCCTAAGTACAAGCGACTCAGCTCTCTGTCCACTACTTCTGGGTTGTGATGCAGCTGCAGTCGTGGTTGCTGAGGTAGATGGGGTGCCAGTTGTACTCCCGATTAACTGGGTCTTCTAAAAGCAGTTGGTTTTGAAATGCCCTTCCTGACCACACAAATAGCAAGCACAGGAGTTAGCCTGACACGACCCCTTATGATGTTTGTGGCAGGTGGGGCACTGAACTACACTCCCACCAGTGGCATTGACCCCTGATGGCCTGGGTCCAGAACTCTTGGGTGTTGATCCCGCTCTTGGTCGAGTGAAGGTAGGTCCTATTCCTCTGCCCTGGCTCCTAGTCGGCCCCTTACTCTGACTCCCTAGTGGCCTTGGTGCTGGGTTTGCCCTTCTATTGGCAAACTCCTCGCCACTCTGCTCTATGATCTTTGCAGTGCTCACCACTCTATCATAAGTGGCTAACTGTAGGGGCTTAACCCTATCCCTGATATTCCATTGCAGACCGCTCTCAAACTTGTGGGCTTTCTCATGCTCATCCTCTAAGACTGCAGGAGCAAATCTTAACCAACTGTATAAATCTAGCCTCATATTCCTCCACCGTCGAGTTCCTTTGTTGTAAAACAAAGAATTCTGCGATCCTCTGGTCTCTTGACTTCCCGGGGGAAGTACTTCTGGTTGAAGACCATGGTGAACCGATCCCACGTCATCTGAGGCTCTCTAGCCTTCTCTAGTAACCACCACTTGTGAGCCATCCCTCTGAAAGTGAAAGTAGCAAAGGCTACCTTCAGTACCTCAGTATAGCCTATGATCTCAAAGATCCTCTCCATCTCGAGCCTCCACTCTTCAACGAAGTGGGGCCCCTGGTACCGTCGAACGTAGAGGGTCGTAGTGTTTGAAATTGCCTTATAAAGATAGGCCTAACCCTTTTTGTTCTCTTGACGCACTATATGTACTACAGGTGGCACCTGTTGCTCTGGCCTGGCGGGAGTGCTGGAACCCGCCTGGTTCTGAGATACATTCTGAATGAGCCTGTCTACTAGTCGCTCTAATCGTGCTATGTGGCGTTAGCCTCATCCAATGGTGTGGTAGTACGAGTGTGCACCATTTTCTACAAATGATTAAAGATTAGTTTCATAGATATAAGAGTCTAATATCGCATGTCAGTTTCTATCTACTGACTCTACTTGGACGTTTGTAATACTAGTACCTTAGTCTATCTCCCATGAACCACTGTGTCACCTAGAATGTTCTGATACCAAGCTGTCATGACCCGAGACCTACTTTATGTGGATCTCGTGTCGTGCACCTAATCTGACGTTGCTTGTCGAACCAGGAGTCTCAACTTGCTACACAATCAGTGCTATAAACATACACCAACTAAATAGCGGAAAACTTAGATAATAAAATAAATAAAAGCTGCATGTAATATATTTGATGTTTTCAAAATGCGGAATACAAAATTTCTTAGTACAACTGCCTATCCCCAAGACGTGGATAACATGGGAGAGCTATAAGACTGTCTGTACTAAGTATTACACTACAACTTCAAAAGTAAATGTCCTACCTCTTAGCTATCAGGCTCTATGATCTATCCTTGAGATCTGTGCCTAAAATAATCAAAAAGTAGTATCTGTTCTTAGCTATGAAAACTCAGTAAGGAGTCCTTTGCTCTGCCATGTGTACAGGTGTATATAAAAGAAATGCTAGCCAGTCAATGAATATATAACTCAATATCAAATGATAGAAGTCAAATGATAAAGAAATGAAATTGCTATGCCAACAATGTCATACTGCTACAGTCATGAACTAAATCAAGTATGAAATGTAAGCACCGTACTGAAAGCTGTAAAATCTTATGATCATTCAATAACAATATAACATGATCAAGCTATGAATATTAACAATGAATGATAGTGATATCAACTAAAACTGAGATGCACTGGTGGGGACCGGAAATCCCCCTGAGCTAGTATTTAGATCCGCTTAGGCTGTATGAATACTGCTCTGTGTGCACTATAACTGTACGTTCCATGCCTCGCATAGCAACGTGGTAAATGTTCCACTCGGAACCTGGACCCAAAGGTCATAAATAGCATCAGATGGAGATGTGATTGAGCACAAATCCGGCACTAATAATATATCAAGATCATGCTATCTTCCACGAAGAGTATAGTTGAATCATAACTGATTCTAGGCAGTCTGACGTAATAATAGTTTTCGAGGTTACGGTTACTAGACTACTTCGAATAAAACTATCTGGCTCTTGCAGCCCTAGGTACAAGTGTACATAAAGAAATCTGTGCACAAGTGTACAATCAAGATCGAGATATATATAGAAATCAATAACTGGTTCCCACATGATAGGGCAACATCAATGTGGCTAAATGAATATTGGTAGGTGTATATAGAGTACAATAGGCAATGTATATACAAGGACTATGACATGGCTTGGAATGTAACACGTACAGAGATCGGATTTTACTTACCTTTTACCATCTATAGAAAGATCTACACTGCCTTCTCTTTGCCTTTCCGTGTTCCTAAAATTCATGAAGCACGTTCCAGTCTATCGCTACCTGAATTATGCTATTCATCAAATTTTATGCCTTTATATCATTAGTTTCTCTTTTACGAAAATAAACTCTACTATTGAGTTCGAAACGTCGAAGAAAGTCGGTTTAGGCTTTCACGGGACTCAATTTGGATATTTGTGCTAAAAAGAGCAAAATGGTTATTTTGCACCTTTACGAGTCTTTTATTTTTCGAGACCCCAGTCTCGCATCACAGACCTTACCATTGGCCTCAGGAGGTCTAAGGTAGTCAAAATGTACTAATAACTTGTCAAATTTGGACTCCAGGCTATTTCGCTTTATTTAATTTAATTAATTAAATATTATAATTACATAATATATAATTATTGTGGCGCAACAGGTAACATGGGTTTACCTGTCCAACTGGTTTTGGGCTTAGGGTTCGTTCCAACGCATCTTTGGTTCGATCCGCAATGGCTGCGCCCCTGCGTATTTTTTCTAAATGTTTTAGGAGCCGAACGCTGTACAAGGACCCAAAATCGGAATAGCGTATCCCCATCCCCAATTTAATCCCTATTCTAACTTCCGAAACCCGTAGCCAAACAGTCCCATTTTAAACTTAAATTTAAAACCATCCACTTAAAACGACATAGTATCGACCCTACATAACCCTAAACGACACCGTATCAGAACCCTGTTCACTATCTTCCCCCTCGGTTTTTCGGTGGAACTCCGGTAGGTTTTCTCACCATCTCCGGCGACGACGACCAAATTTCAGTCGAATTTTAATGCTTTTTAAATGCCATTTTCTTCTATTTTTCAAAGGGATCTCATTCCTAGGTTTAGGTTTCCATTTGCTTCACTAGAACTCCACGAAATGAGCGAAAACTGTGGCTCCGGCCAACTGGTTTTTCTTCATTCCTTGGCCACTGTGTGACTGTTTCAACCCTTTTTGTTTTTCAATTCATTTTCTGCACTTAATAGGATGATTTCTAAGTTATTTAAACAGAGTTTAATGCATAAAATACTAATAAATCTGAATTATTTACAAACCTACAACTGTTTCTAACTCTCTCATTTCTTAACCATTTCTCTTGATTTAAGTTGCAGTTTAACCCATTTTACATGCTTAATGTAGCCCTATAACTTAAACTAAACATCATGCTTTATATTTTAAAAATAGAAATATACGAACTTACCTATACTTTCTGTATTTCTTGCTGTTCCTTCCTTTTCTTCCTTCTGTTTCAACCTTTGAACCCTTCTAAATTTCACTGCTTACAACCCTTTCAACCCAATCATTTCTTTCTCTTCTATTCCTTATTTCACACAGTACTTATATATATATATATATTCACACAACACTCCACCGCCCCAGTCATTTCTCACTTTCTCTCTCGGTTTCTCCCCTTTCTAGAGCCCCTTTCTTTGACTTAATGTTTTGATTTCTTTTTCTAAATGCAGCTTTGCATTTATGGTTATGTGATGTTTGTGTATATATATACGTATATTATATCACACATACCAACACACACACGCAATATGCCAATCGACCTGACTCATGCATGCTGTTGGCAGCTCATTTTCTTTTCTCATTTTATAATTATATATATATATATATATACACACACATAGATACTATACTAGGCATATGCATATATATATATATATATAAATACTTGCTTTATACATATATATATGTATATATATACTCATATATGCATATATATATATATATATTATTTTCTAATTACGCTGTACATACATTCATTTTAAATAAGCTACGCGTATATGTATACGTACACATGCATGGAACTACATGTGTGCATGCATTACGAGGCATAGTTCTGGGTTGCTCGGGCATTGCCCGGCACTGCCTGTATAACTGACACTGTTCACATTTCAAAATCGTCCAGTACACGAAATATCATAATATAGAGCTTTAAACAGCTCAGGTTACAATTGATAGTATACTACTCGACCTGATCTACCTTGGTATACATGCTAACCCGGGTCAGTGTGTCACGACCCGAAACCCACCCTATGCGGATCTTGTGTCGCGGGGTCTGCCCAATGGCCGTCCCTACTTTTTCCATTCTTTTACTTATGATATCAGTAAATAATATAAACATGACATTAAAGTGCAGGAAGCTTTATTACAATTATTGTTCAAAGATTAAACTTAAACTAACAATAAACTGATCCTGAACCACTCTTAGGTGGTGAGTACATGGGAGAGACTTCATTCATTACTATCATGCTCCTCGACTGTCACCTTAAGCTCCTGATCTCCTACTGTGGTTCTGTAACATTCTCACCTGAAAAAAATTTAGTAAAAGGTGAGCTACAAACTCAGTAAGTAAACGCCTATCTTAAATACGGGGTTAGAGTAATCATGGAACATATAGGATCATGGATGAACATGATAACCAGTCATGGAAACAATTTCAGTCAATCAGTAAGGTGCCAAAATGGCCAATGAACAGTAAGGCATGATAACCCAATAAGAACAGTGATATAAAATGAATACGGGAACATTCAACATTCACTAATCGACGTAAATGTACTACCACAATGGAATGATCTCAATCGAGTCAAATGAATAAAGGTACTGTCAACATGGAACTATTCGTAGTGAAATGAAACATCACATGAATCAAATGAACATCACATAATAGTCAACATGAACGATGCATTTACTCTGTTCAGGGTTTGGCAGACCCTCAGGTCTTTTGGGGCCCGGCATACCGCCCTTTAACATGAAGGCATATAAAATGCCATTAAAACTCACTGCATAAAAATGCCATCATTGCCACATGTCCGTTTGACCCGTAGGTCCCATAAATTGACCCGTAGGTCCCATAAATTGACCCGTAGGTCCAGTCAATCAGATTGCATCAGAAGGGTAATATGTCTGAGCACAAAACCCGACATTTAACATAAGTTAGGATTCTGTTGTATTCCATATGAAGTGTACAAGCATGGAACATCGTAACATAAACATACAGTGAATAGACCTCAATATAGTAAATTAAGTCATGAAGTATCAATCAGTAAACTTCCACCATATAGAACAATATCCAAGTGGGAACAATAATAGTGAACATATTCATGAGCACAAGCTTGGCAGTAATGGAAAGATTGTGACTTGGGAAACCACGTATAAGAGATAGAAATTCACTTACTTTATCAGTGTCCTAGTATCCCTGTGACTTTCTCCTTTCCTTTTGAATTGCCTATACATCAATACACACGTTTCAGATTTTATGTCATTTATTGAATTTATGCCTCGTTACTCTAAATATATCTTTTACTATTTTATGCTCTTAAACTTGATTTAACCAAGGGTAAAATGGTCATTTATGTGTTTCTACTTTTCGGGTTCTGTTTTCACAATTTGGACTTCACCGTTGAGTCGAGTAGGTTTGAAATAATAAAAATCTACTATTTACTTAACTCAATCGGAGTCCGTTTTTCTTCATTTGTAAATGGCGTTTTTCTCACTTGTAAATGGTGTTTTTCCTGGTTCCTTTTTACTAATCAAATAAATTGTCACATGGCCTTCTATTGCATACTATCATCAATTTACCTATCAAGATGTTCTGATTTTTTTTGCACGAAATAGAGAAAGAAGACGGTGGGGTACCTAGGATAAGAACGCCTTCTTGAACACTTAACACGAAGTCGCTCCAATCCAATCACTCATACGCACTGACCACAAATGGCATTGCCATGAAACAGAGTAATATACAAGCATGTCTAGATTCCTCTGGCCCAATAGAGACCCAACACCACAACATCACCAGATTGTAATCTTCTTTTCCAGAAATCTCAGCCACCGTCTGATCAACGGCCTCCGATACCACATCGTTGACGATCGTTTCATCCACCATTGCTGATCCCAAACCCATTGTTGCTCCGTCGCCCACCGCCCCTCTCTCATTTGGTCTCTATCAACACCAATAGGTCCTGAATCCAACCCATTTCGAATTGGCCAACAATTTGGAAATCCAATAGCCAACGCAAACCACAACCCCGATCTGAAAATTCCAATTGCAAGAAATCGATCACCCTGACTCTTTTTTTTTAATGAACAAAATCTTCAATATCCCTCACCGCATGATCGAATCTGACAACACCCGACTCATTGACGGCCGATAGGCAGAGACGTAAGACTCGCACAATGTGTCAATGGCGGTGTATCTCAAAAACCGTGGATGTGTTGATCATCTTCATCTTTTTTTTTTTTTTTTTTTCCAACGCATGCAATGGCATGCTTAACCGCTCCCTTCTTCTTTATTTCTTTCCTTCTCTCTCTCTCTCTCTCTCTCTGGCTGTTCACTCCTCCTCTCTCTTTCTTTTCTTTCCTTTTCTTGTCCTCTCACTCTTACCGTAACCACCGCCCCTTCATTTGCTACGCCGTAACCCCCCATCCGTTTTTCTTCTTTTTTTTTTCTTCTTCAGTTACATATTATAACTGATTACACCACACATATACATATTTCTTTATTTATTTATATATTCACACCTATATATATATATATTCATATATATATATATATTGTTCACATATTACATTCTCATTTTTATTTCTTTCCAATTCTCATTTTTTTCATTTAACTTTTATTTTATTTTTCTTTTTATTTTCTTTTTATATTTTTTTTCATTTATTTTATTTTCCTTATTTAAAATTTCATTTTTGATTTCGGTATTCGTTTATGGCTTTCTCGACATCGCTTGGGCATTTATCTGTACCTTCAAGTCTATTTAAAATTTCACAATCGTCCAGTTATTAAATGTTATAACAAAAAGCTCTAACAGCTCGAGTTTACTTGGCTTGCTCCAGTAACATTTTGGGTTGGGGTATTACATAGGGTATTACATTACCATTAATCCAATTCCCTAGAAATCTATAGTCTTTAATCATAGTAGTAGTTTTTTCTATGGTTTTAAAAAGGATTAAATTTATGTTTTCAAAAAACTCTACCATTTTGATGACACTATATTTGTCAAATAATATTAACTATTTTTTCATGTAACCCATCTTTCTGTTTTCCCGAATGTTGAGTTTTTCTTAACCAATCCACAATGTGAGATTCATCATTACATGATATTTACAAGCTCTCCAATCAGATTCCACACATATTTTGCAGCCCCTACAATTTAAGAAAATATGGTTAAAATCCTCAATCTCACTTGGGCATAAATTACAATACCAATCCACACGAATTCCTCTATTATTAAGCATTTGTTTATATGGAATTATCTTTTTTTAGTAATGGACAGAGAAATGATCTAATCTTTAGGGACATTCTAACTTCCAACACCATAAGAATATGGATTTATTCAGCCCTAGATATTTATCTTTATCTCCACACTAAATGTCTCTAACCAACTTTGTGGCAGTTCTTTGAGACAATCTACCTTTATTTTCCAATCTCTACCATATTGCATCTTCCACATGAGATACAGGTAATGGAAGACTAGTAATAATATTACCCAACTCATTCCCCACTAAACCCTTAATTTTGGATTCATTCCATTATCCAAAATACACTCCTTAACTTTAAGATTCCAATCAATATTCCTCTGATCTTTATACGTAATATATTAATACAAAGCTTTCTTCATGGCTCATTTATCAACCCAAAAGAGAATCTTCTCCTTGTCCCCAATGGACCATAAAATACCTGCACTTAGAATATTCTTTACTTTTAGGATATTTTTCCAGGACCAAAACTCTGATCCTCTAACCTTAACAATGAAGAAATCATCACGATTTAAGTATTTACCCTTGACTTGAGTTACCCATAGTTTATCTAGTTTAGTTAAAATCCTACATCCCAATATGGCCATGGCAACCGTATTAATATCGAAGGCAATTCGAATTCCTAGCCCCCCTCAACTTTTTTCCAAACATACATCATCCTATTTAACCTAATTCAAACCTTTTTGTTCACAACTTCTCTCCCACAAAAATTCATTTGCATCTTATGTATTTCATCTCTTATCTTTTTTGGTAACAAGTAACAATTCGTGTTATGTTGAGCCAGAGAATTTGATATTGATTTAACTAGAACCTCCTTAGATGCCCTTAACAAGGTCTTTGTCATCCATCCTTGCTTATTGTTACCAATACATTCAACAATGCCTCTAAAATAATCATTTTTATTTTTATTGGAATCTATCCAAGAGGTCCAAAGATACTTCCCTAAATGGCCTTATACTCTTAGGCCCAACGCCTCCTTTATCATCTTCCTATCCTAGTGTGCAACATTTTTTGAAAAAAAAAAAATACTCGATTTATCAAAATTAATTACTGGCCAGAAGCTTTGCCAAAAATATCATGTATACTCTTAACTGTATCACATGTCATCTTTGAAGCTTTACCAAATATCAAGCAATCATTACCAAATAACAAATGAATAGTGGGCTTGGCATTCCTACCAATTTTAATACCCAAATTGCTCCCCTTCTTGTTTTGTAATTCAAAATTCAATAAGTTAGATAAACATTCCATACACATAATGAATAGATATGGAGATAAAAGATTGTTTTGCCTAATACCTCTAGTGGGTGTAAACTCCTTAGAAGGAATACCATTTACCAATAATTGAAAAGAATATGATAAGATACACAAACATAACCAAGTAATAAAGATTTCATGGAATCCTAGTTTTTTCAAAACTTTTTCAATAAAATTCCACTCTGGCCTATCATATCCCTTTTCCATGTCAATCTTAATACTCATCCTTTTTTTTACCTTTTTCGATTTAAAAGAATGGTTTACCTCATGAGATATAAAAATATTATCCACAATCTATCTATCCTACACAAAAGCGCTTTGATTACCTGAAATAATTTTTGGTATTAATTTTTTCATTTTGTTAACCAAAACTCGAGTTGTTGGCTCTAAAGGTTTTCAACTAAGAGCATTGATTTTGATGATTACAAGGCATTGATATTGTGGACTAATGATTTACATTAAGTGTTAAAGCAAATAGGTTATTGAACTCAAAGAGATGGTGGATCAAAGCTTGACTAAAGATGAACATGATCAACATCATGGAAACATGCATACAAGATCAAAACATCAAGTCAAAGTCAAGAGAGCATCCATACCCAAAGAAATCAAGTGAAGACTTTTATTTTTATGTTGGGAATAAGAGTGATCTACGATTAATTGATCAAAATATAATGCCTTAAGTATTTAAGTAATCAACTAAAATCAATCAACCAAATAAATTTTCAAAAGCATAACCAAGTTAGAAACTAAGCTTTGAAAATCAAGAGACTTGAAATAAAAAACAATAAACAAAATAGGCATCAAAGCTAAACTATCAAAATTAGTCGACTAAGTTCCCAATTTAGTCGACTAAATCATGTTTACAAAACATGCCTATTTTGTTTTTAGAAGATTCAGTCAACTGGACCCAAGACTTAGTTGACTAAACAATCATTTTGTTTATAAGGCCCAACACATTATTATATTTAGTCAACCAAATTGAACATTTAGTCGATTGAATTACTTAAGCATTTTTACTCAACAAAATGACACTAGAAGATTTAGTTGATTGAACCTAAGACTCGGTCGACTGAATGACTTTTTATAAAGAACAACCTTTACCCTCTAGACAATTTAGTCAACTAAACTATGATTTAGTTGACTGAATGGTGAACTCAGTCAACTAAATCTGTCAATCTGACATTTTCAAATTCAAATTGTAAATAGATCTAAAGAGGGGAAATGACTATTTTCAAATTCAAACGACTATAATCTCACAAAGCCTATAAATAGAAGTTGTTAGAAGCATTTATTGCTATCATTAATATTCACAAGCTTGCTTTTACTTTCAAATCTCTCTAGTAACTTGAGATCTCATTTATTTTCAGATTTAGATCTCGAAATTCTCTTAGCTCTTAAATACCTAAGCATTTATTGATCAACTTTTAGAGAGTGAACTTATTTGTACCATTCAGCTCTCAAGAGAGCATTTTTTGATAAAAATATTTGTATCATCTCACTACGGTGAGAGTTGTGGGTAGGTGCTACCTAGTGAGACAAAAAGGTATATTTTATTAGAAAAAATAGTGAAGAACTCTTGTTGTAAATGTTTGACCTCCACTTGCAAGGAGATCAAGATAGTGTAAAAACTCAAGTGGGGATGCTTGAGTCAAAGACATAGGAAATTTTTTAACCCTCGTAAATTAGTATATTTTCTCTCTCTCTCTCTCTCTCTCTACTCTTTACTTGTGCATCTTTAACATTTATATTTAAAGTTTGTAAAAGTAGCTAATATTTGCAAAATATTCTATTCATCCCCCTCTATGGTAAATATTTGGGTAACAAGTGGTATCAGAGCATTGTTTATTATAAAATAGAGGTAATACTCTAAAGAGAAAAGATATGGCAAATATTGTTGGAACCGTCTTTGTCGAGGGGTAATCAACCAATAGACTTCCAATGTTCAATGGGCAAAATTACACATATTAGAAGGCTAGAATGAAGATTTATTTCCAAGCCTTAGACTATGAAATATGGAAGATCATTGTTAATGGGCCTCATGTTTCGATGAAGACTGAAAGCTCCACTAGTATTAACAAAGTTGTTAAAAAGAAGGAAAATGGGATGAGAATGATCCTAAGCTCATCCAAATAAATGCTAAGGCCATGAGTAACTTATATTATGCCTTAAATACAAATGAATTTAATAGAATCTCTGCATGCAAATTAGCAAATGAGATTTAGGATAAACTTGAGATTACCTGTGAAGGTACCAATCAATTAAAAGAATAAAAAATTAGCATGTTAGTTCATAGTTATGAACAATTTAAAGTAGATGCCAGTGAGTCCATACTTGAAATGTCTACTCGTTTTACTAATATTATTGATTCCTTGAAAGCTCTTGGTAAGAGCAATACCAATGTTGAAATGGTGAGAAAAATCCTTAGGTTTCTACCAAGAACTTGGGAAGCCAAAGTGACGGTCATTCAAAAAGCAAAATATATTAACAAGCTAAGCCTTGATGAGCTCCTCGGATCTCACATGACTTATGAGCTCACCCTAAGAAGCCATGATGAGCAAAATAAACCAAAGATGAACCTTGCCTCAAATCTTCATTTCATAACAACGATGAGGAAAAAGAGGATCAAAGAAGTGATGAAGATGTAATGTTTATCACACGAAAAGTCAAGAGTTACTTAAGAAGAAAGTAACAAAACCAAAAGTAACAAAAAAGGGAATCAAGTAAGAAAGAACCCCAACTTGCTATAAGGTCTATAAGTTAGGACACATCAAGGTAGAATGTTCTCAACTAAAAAGAGAAGGAAAAAAATCAAGGAAAAGGTAATGAAAGTTACTTGGGATGATTCAGAGGAAAAATCAATTGACCAAGAGGTAGCCAACTTTTGTCTTATGGCTAAAAAAGATCAGGTAACTTCTGATCTTGACTTATCTCCTTTTTATAAAGATCTATAAGATGCCTTTGAGGAATTGCATGAAGAACTCAAAAAAAATCCTCTTTAAAAACAAGGATTTGAAGAAGAAAATATCTTATCTCTCAAATGATTTGCAAATTTCAACAAAATAAGATTTTAAAAGAAGAGAAAGATTTCTTGAGTTTAAAGAGTAAAGATCTTAAAAAGGAAAATTCATCTCTAAAAAAAAAGTTGGATGATCTAAATTTTACCATTAAAAAGTTTACTAAAGGAAGTGAAATTTTGGATAAGATCATCTCACGACAAATATTTGTTTTGGATAAACTAGACTTGGGATATAATGCTCATACTAAGGAAAAGTCTTATCAAAAATTCTTTGTTAGAGTTTCTAGTTCTAATGTAACAACTCATGCACAATCTTTAAGAAAATCTAGAAAAAGGCATGAGGGACAAAGACAAAATGATTTAGGTTCCAAAAAGAACGCACTTACCTAAAGCTAACCCAAAAGGACCCAAGAAAGTCTGGGTACCAAAAGGAATTACTTGAGTTATTTTTGTAGGTGTGCTTGAAGTCCTTCTCAAACAAGGATAAATGGTTCATTACTAGTGGATGCTTAAGGTACATGACCGGAGACGAAGCCAAGTTCACATCTCTCACTTCAAAAGATGGTGGATATGTGTGTTTTGGAGACAATTCTAAAGGTAAAATTATTAGCATTGGAAGCATGAGTAAATTTTTTCTTTATCCATTGAAAATGTGCTTCTAATTGATGGCTTAAAGCATAATTTTCTTAACATTAGCCAATTGTGTGATAAAGGCTATGTTGTTATTTTTTAAGCCAATAAATGACTTATTAAAGAAGCATGTAATCATGATAATATTCTATTTATTGCATATAGGGATAATAACATTTATTGCATTAACTTTAATGATATTATATCACAAAATGTTAAATGCTTTGCGCCCATAAATGAAAATAATTGGTTATGGCATATGAGACTGAGTCATGCAAATATAGACTTGATCTCAAACTTGTCAAGACATGAACTAGTTAAAGGCTTACCCAAAACCAAGTTTGTAAAAGATGGTATTTGTGGTGTTTGCCAATTAGGGAAACAAGTCAAAACTTCCTTAAAAAATAAGAAGAACATCTCAACAAGTAGACCTTTGCAACTTCTTCATTTAGATTTATTTGGACCAATTAGAGTTACTAGTCTTGGAGGAAAATATTATGCCTTTGTAATTATTGATGATTACTCAAATTATACTTGGGTACTTTTTCTCTCTCACAAAGATAATGCACATGAAGTCTTCACAAAACTATGTAAAATAATTCAAAATGAAAAAGGGTATATCATCAATAATGCTAGAAGTGATAGAGGAAAGAATTTGATAATAAAGATATAGAAGAATATTGTGATGAATGTGGAATTAGTCACAACTTTTTAGCCCCTACAACCCCTCAACAAAATGGGGTATGTAACACCCCGACTTTGTGTAATTAATAATTAGTTATTAATTATTAATTAATACTGGCTTATAGAATGATCTAGGGAATTAATCATAATCCCGGCGGTCATGATAGACCGATAAAATAATTAAATATGTCTGGAGGAAAAGGGTAAAATACCCGAACCCAATTACTGATTAATTCGGCGAAATAACACCGCTTTAACACTAACGAAATCCGAATTAGCTAACCCGAAAAATCTCGAATGTTTAATAAATGACACGGAACCTCTGACACTGAAGATAACTGAAATATAAAACTCCCGGAACAAACCGTGTCGAAAAAGGAGTTACGGAATGAAAGTTATGAAGGAAATACTGAAACTGAATTTCTGCGCAACCAAACGTGGCCTTAACCGAAAATATGGGAAAAATGGCCAAATGGGAGGCCAAGGGAATTGAACCCTTGACCTTTGAGTGAAAAGAAACCTCATCCAAAAAATAACCAACTGGGCTAGTGGCATCTTTGTGACCATATATACAATGAAATGTATATACATACAAATCTGAATAGGCCACCTCCCAAGTGACCAATGAACAAGCATGCAACACATCAGCATGCATCACCCTATGCCCCCTAGGTTATCATGCCTACACATCACATGATGACCCCTCCCCCAACCCAAATGCATGCAAGCCAATGATGGTATATCTCACAAATCAATAACCATTTCATATGTGATATATGGTGAGGGTGAGATCAGAAATTGGGGGATCTGATATACTGATATAGAGGAGGTGATAAGGTGTGAGAACTGATCTGTTAAGAGAGAGAAACCATGTGAGATCAAGTGAGCTTATGTGTGAGAAACCATTGTGAGAATGGTGTGTATGTCCATGGTTTACACATGATGGTGTTCCATGAAGATGCATAAAGAGGAAGGAACTGAGGACCGAGGTGCCAAGGATCAAAGAGTGAACCATTGAAGTAGGGACGTTCACTCTTGATAGGTAAACACCTCAAAAACTGCTTTGGTTTTCTGTTTAAATTTTCATACTGTTTTGATTGATTTAGACTATATTAACTGCATGCATGCACCTGAATGTAGAAGAGGATGATAATAACAAAGAATGGGGTGAAAACTGCACTGCTTGGGCACTAGACCATGATAGGCCGAGAGGGGTAAATTCTGGGTTTTTTAAAATCTACACTAAGCTCGGTTTGATGCGTATAGGCATGACAAGCGTGGAAAATGGAACTTAACACAACTTGAACGGACCAAAATGGTCCAAAAATGAGCTAGATATGGGCAGTTGCAGGTGCGGCTGACCCAAAACGATAATCCTCCAATCGATTGGTTTTGTAGGATTTTAGTACACCAAACTGTTCCTAAGAGTTCCAAAAGGTCCCTGTGGTCGAAAACAGGGGTTAAAACGACCCAAAAACGCACGAAAATGAAACGGAAACGTCGCCGGAAAACTGGCCCTCACCGGAGCCGCGACCTGTAATCCGCTGTTCGACGGCTAAAACTTGGTCGGGGACGAAAACCGACACCGGGGATGGAAAGATCACAGAAATGCCTTTCAAACCCCGTTGGACCGAACCCACGAAGGCACCGGAATTGCCCCACCGGCGCCGGAGAAGACCCCTGCAGCTCACTGGAGAAGACAGAGACCATTTGGTCTCGGGTGGGTCCTGGATCGGACTCGGGTCGGGACCCGACCCGTTGCAAAACCGGATAAGTGGCACGTCGCCGTTTTGAAGTTTACTGTTTTGATTTTAAAATTGAATTCCACCTGTTTGGACGCAGTGATAAGAAATTAAAATCAGGTTATAAGGATAACCTGAACACGGATAAGGGCAATTTAGGGTTAACTGGAATATGCTATTCCGGTTTTCTGAAAGTAACTGAACCGGTTGGTTTTCTGAGTTTTGGACCGGTTCAATTTCTGAACCCCTGAACCCTCTGGTCTGAACCCTAATTTTCTGAATTTATATTTAACCCCCCAAATGTTTCTGAAAATTTCAGAATTACCCCTGATAGTTCTGAATATTGCACAGTGGCCCTGATTTCTGAAATTTTGTGCAATCAAGCCCCTGAAAAATTAATTAAATAATAAATTAATTATTTAATTATTTTATTAAATAGGTAAAATTTCGATTTTACCCCTGGACATTAATCATGTCAAACGGAGTCCAAATAAAGCAAATAAATAGTGTATTTTCACTATTTCAAGCATTCTGGACTCAATGGTACAGTCCAAATTAGGAAATTATGTACCGAAAAATACAGACCTGTAAGTGACAAATGACTGTACTACCCTTGAGGGTACCCAGGCCCAAATAAAAATAAAAGACAGTCTATTCTGATTATGTCGGACGCTTTGGACCCAATGGTGAGGTCCATTCTGTGAATTGAGGCATCGAAAAATATGACGTATGAAATTACCAAAATATCCCTAATACTGTACGAAGCCCAAATGAAGTCCGATTGGGACGAAATTGACACCGATAGAAGCCCAGATACTGGTGAAACTGTAAACATGATTAAATAATGATTCGGAGTCAGAATCTTACAAAACGTAAAATGACCAAAATACCCCTGAGCACAGTAAGTGCAAAGTAGGGGTCAAATAAAAGTCAAACTGATCTGATAAATTATCATAAGGATAATTATGAACACTGAAGGCCTAAATAAGGCTCCGGAACAGTTAACGCGTAAAACGAGAAACGACTAATGTGTCCCGATGACCAAAAACAGATACCAAACGAAGTCCAAATGACTTAGAAAATTATATCTAAGATATATGGACTATTCTGAGGACCACGATAGGGTCCGAGACAAGAATGGACAAATTACCATTTTACCCCTAAGGCTAAATAAGCACTTAACTGATAGCGATTCAAGTCTAAAAGACTTAGAACTTCATGTATACGATATATGGGATATTCTGAGAACCACGACTGGGTCTGGGGCAAGAGTGATAAAATGACCGTTTTGCCCCTAAGGTTGGATAAGTAACTGACTGATAACGATTGAAGTCTAAATGACTTGGGTTATAATCCAGATGACTGCTGAGCCTAAATTATGAATAACATAGCCCTGGATGAAACCCGATAAGAGGGCGATAGGCTACTAGGGTATCTTAGGTAATCCGATAGACACCTAAGATGACGAATAAGACCTGAATGGATAAATTCTGATCTGTCTGTGATTGATGATGATTGTTCAGGATATACATGGTGATGCCTGACGTACTTGGAGGTTATTAGATTGTTTATGCAAGGAGATAACCGTAACAGCTGTGAGTAACCTGGAACTTCTGACTTGGTGTATAAGTACACCTTCTAGTTACTGTATTTTAAATACTGTACTGTACTGTTTTATTTGATACACTGATTTCATGCCCTTACTCAAATGCATGATTTTTACTCTGTCTGATTCCTCTGTTCTGCACTGAAATAAACCTATCACTGTTTTTACTGAAAGAACAACTGATTCTTGGTACCACCTCAGTCTTGAGCACTATATGAGCATACTGCACTGTTTAATCTGTGCATACTGTACTGTTTATTCTGTTATATTGTTCTGCTCTGCTCATTACTGATCTGTTATGTTACTCTGATGTTTTAACTGATCTGTTCTGTTACTCTGATGTTTTAACTGATCTGTTCTGTTACTCTGATGTTTTAACTGAACGGTTCTGTTACTCTGATGTTTTAACTGAACTGTTCTGTTACTCTGATGTTTTAACTGTACTCCTGTTTTTAATACCGTTTCAAATGAACGTGTTTAACTAACTGTTATGTCTAATCTGTTCTGTTGATCTGTCTGACCCGTTCTGTCTGATCTGTCCTGACCTGTTCTGTTGATCTGTCTGACCCGTTCTGTTTGATCTGTCCTGACCTGTTCTGTTTGATCTGTTTGACCTGTTCTGTTTGATCTGTCCTGACCTGTTCTGTTTGATCTGTCCTGACCTGTTCTGTTTGATCTGTTCTGTCTGATCTGTCCTGACCTGTTCTGTTGATCTGTCTGACCCGTTCTGTTTGATCTGTCCTGACCTGTTCTGTTTGATCTGTCTGACCTGTTCTGTTTGATCTGTCCTGACCTATTCTGTTTGATCTGTCCTGACCTGTTGTGTTTGATCTGTCTGACCTGTTCTGTTTGATCTGTCCTGACCTGTTCTGTTTGATCTGTCCTGACCTATTGTGTTTGATCTGTCTGACCTGTTCTGTTTGATCTGTCCTGACCTGTTCTGTTTGATCTGTCCTGACCTATTCTGTTGATCTGTCTGACCTGTTATGTTTGATCTGTTTTGTCCTGACCTGTTCTGTTTGATCTGTCTGATCTATTCCGTCCTGATCTGTCCTGATTTGTTATGTTTGATTTGTTCCATCCTAACCTGTTTGCTTTGTTTCGATCTGTTCCGTTCTGTTCTGTCCCGTTCTGTTCTGCTCAATACTGATCTATCATGTTCTTTGATGATGTACCTGTATCTCTGACTGACGTATTGTTTCCGCTTAGTTCTGTCTTGTTCCGTTCCGTTGATGATATACATGTATCCTTGATTGATATACTGTTTCCACTCAGTTTTGTCTTGTTCCGTTCCGTTGATGATATACATGTATCCTTGATTGATATACTGTTTCCACTCAGTTTTGTCTTGTTCCGTTCCGTTGATGATATACATGTATCCTTGATTGATATACTGTTTCCACTCAGTTTTGTCTTGTTCCGTTCTGTTGATGATATACCTGTATCTCTGGTTAACATATTGTTTCCGCTCCGTTCTGTTATGTTCTGTTCTATTTTATTCTGATTTGTTATGTTTTATTCCGTTCTGTTCGGTTATGATTTGCTATGACCTATTCTGTTCTGTTCGGTTATGACTTGTTATGTTCTGTTCCGTTCCGTTCTATTATGTTTTATTGTGATCCGTTCTGACCTGTTCTATTTCGACCCGTTTTATTCTGACCCGTTCCATTCTGACCTGCTCTGTTCTGATTTGTTGTGCTTTGCTTCATCCTGTTCTGATTTGTTATGTCCTGCTCTGCTCGGTTCTGCTCCGTTCTAACCTGTTGTGTTCTGTTCTGTACGGTTATACTTGATATAGTCTGTTATGTTCTGTCTGTTCTGATCTGTGGTTTTATTTTGTTCAGTCCTGCTTTATTCTACTGAAACTGCATTTACAGTAGATTTATAAGACTGCTATTTTCAAAAACAACTGAACTACCCTTGTGCTTTGTAAACAAGAAATGGTTTTGAAACCCTTGACAGGGAACCTGTGTTACTCATTGGGCTTTTCGAAGCTCACCCCATTCTCTAACATTTTTCAGGAATGATATCAATTGGATCTGATGGCACTGATCTGTGGAGACTGGATTATTAAGGATTGATTCTGTTTAATCAGGTGAGTGATGTAATACGACTGACTTGACTGATATGTACTAAATATAGACATGGCTCATGGATTTAAACGGTACTTTAGAGATTATAGCTCTGCTCTGTTGTTATATGTCAGATTATAGATATGCTCTGAGGTTAAAATTGTTAGCTGTTGGATTTTAGACTGGCTCTGTGGTACATAACCTTACGGTGAATACATGAGTTGCATTCCCTTGACAAAAGAAAAAGTTTTAAATTCCGCTGCATCTGACCCTACAGTCGGAGTGCAATTCACTAGAAAGTTCAAAAATTTGCCTTCGGTTGGTCGCGTGGCGACTGACTGGCATCACGTCCTCGACATCCGCGTAGGGTGGGGTTCGGGATGTGACAGGGTAGTTGAGAGAAAAAATAGACCACTTCAAGAAATGGCAAGAACAATACTTAACGAGCATAATTTACATAAATACTTTTGGGCCGAAGTAGTAAACACGACTTGTTATGTAATAAATAGGGTAAACATAAAGCCAAAACTTAACAAAACTCCATATGATTTATGGAATAGCAAAAAGCCAACCATTAGTTACTTTCATGGATTTGGTAGCAAATGCTATGTGTTAAAAGACAAAGAAAACTTAGGAAAATTTGATGCTAAAATCCAATGAAGGAATTTTTCTAGGATGTTCTACCATAAGTTAGGCATATAAAATCTTTAATAAACAAACTCTAACCTTAGAAGAATCCATCCATGTTTTATTTGATGAATCTTATCCTCATTCTTCAAAGAGAAATGAAGATGATGATGATATAGATAATGACTCAAACACAAATTAATTACTTCAAGAAAATAGGGATATAAATCACCAAAATTTTGAAGAAGGAAAAGATGAAGAAGAAAGAAATAAAAGAGAAAATATAGTTATAACTCAAGATGTTGGACTAGATCCTTCCAAAGAGTGGAAGTTTGTCAAAGATCACCCCAAAATCAAATCATAAGTGAACCAATTGAAAGAGTTGCTACTGGAGCATCATTAAGAAATGTATGCAATAATTTAATAGTTTTATCTCAAATTGAACCTAAAAGTACTCAAGAGACTAAAAATGATGAATCTTGGATGTTAGTTATGCAAGAATAGCTAAATCAATTTAAAAGAAATGATGTATGGACTTTAGAACCTAGACCTAGATATCAAAGTGTAATTGGGAGCAAATGGGTCTTTAGAAATAAGAAAGATGAAGAAGGAAATATAACTAGAAATAAATCTAGGTTAGTAGCCCAAGGATACAATCATGAAGAAGGCATAGACTATTAAAAAACCTTTGCCTTGGTTACTAGATTAGAAGCCATAAGGATGCTACTTGCCTTTGCATGCCAGAAGAACTTTAAACTCTATCAAATGGATGTAAAAAGTACATTCTTAAATGGATACATTTTAGATGAGGTATATGTTAAACAATCTCCTAATTTCAAAAATCATGAAAAACTAAATCATGTTTATAAACTAAAAAAAACATTTATGGTTTAAAGCAAGCTCTAAGAGCTTGGTATGACAAACTTAGTGATTTCCTCATTAAAAATGAGTTTATTAGAGGAAAAGTAGATACCACTTTGTTTATCAAAACAAAAGGGAAATAAATACCCATTGTGTAAATATATTTTAACGACATAATATTTGGCTCAACAAATGAATATTTATGTAAAGACTTTGCTAAGTGTATGCAAAATGAATTTGAAATCAGAATGATGAGAGAATTAAATTTTTTTTTAAAGATTACAAATAAAACAATCTAAAGCAGGAAAATTTATAAATCAATTTAAATATGTCAAAGAATTAGTTAAAAGATTTGACATGGAAGACAAAAAAATCCTTTAGTACTCCTAAGAGTGCTACCACCAAACTTGAAAAGAATGATAAGGAAAAGGATGTTAATATTAAAAAATATAGAGGCATGATTGGAAGTCTCTTGTGTCTCACAACTAGTAGACTGGACATCATGTTTAGTGTATGCTTATGTGCAATATTTCAATCATGTCTTAAATAACCTCACCTAAAAGCTGTAAAAAGAATTTTTAGATACTTAATAGGAACTACAAACTTAGGGCTATTCTATCCTAGGGATACATCTTTTGACCTATTAATCTATTTTGATACTAATTTTGTTGGTTGCAAGGTAGAGAGTACAAGTGAAACTTTTCACTTTCTTGGACACTCCCTAGTGTCATGGTTTAGTAAAATGAAAAATTTTGTAGCATTGTCCACAACCGAAGCAAAATATGTATTAGTCAGAAGTTTTTGTGCTCAAACTCTCTACATGAGACAACAACTACAAGATTTTAAGCTTAATTATGACTACATTCCAATTAAGTATGATAACACTAGTGTTATTAATATAAGCAAAAATCATTTTCCAACACTCTAGAACTAAACATATAGAAATTAGATATCATTTTCTTAGGGATCATGTTCAAAATGGTGATGTAATACTTGAATTTATTGACACAAATCATTAATTAGTGGATATATTCAACAAACCACTTCAAGAAGAAAAATTTTGCTTCATAAGAAGAGAACTTGGAATAGGTGATCCAAATGAATTAAGTAACTAAGTCAGTGAGGAGAAAATTCAACCCACTCAGTCGATTAAATTGACCACCCAATTGTCTGATCTTCCAATTTAGTCGAATGGTTGAGGAAAATTAACCAAATAAGTTAGAAAAATGGTATACTAGAAGATTCAGTCGACTAAATCTTCTCAATCAGTCGACTAAGTTGATTGAAGAAAAACACACTAGATAATTTAGTCGACTGAATACACACTTCAGTTGACTAAACGAGAGAAAATAATAGAAAATGTTACGTACTAGACAAGTTAGTTGACCGAATAGTCAACTGAACTAGATCTAGGGCAATATTTAGTCGACTGAATGATGAACTCAATTGATTGAACGATCGAATCTATAAATAAAAACCCAGATCTCAAAACATTTTCTCATCACACCAAAACACCTTTTAAACTTCTCTCTTGCAAAAACTCTTCCAAACCCTAGAAAAACCTCTCAAATCACCTCCAACGGCTCTTAAGACCAAGAACCCCTCTTCCAAATCTAGTTCCAAACGTCAAAGAGAGGAAACCTCACAAGAATAACGAACCAAATCACATTAGAAGGCTCAAACCTTTCTCATAAATGAGATAGCTCAAGCCTATGAAGATGACTTCATCCACCAAATCACCATTCTTGGTAAGGTCATAAACTTCATCACTCTCGATTTCAAACACATCCTTATTCACCAGTATTTTTGTGGCCTAGGATGGGACAAGATCTGATATACCATAAAGTGACAAATATATTCAAAGCATGACACGTGTATATACAGAGCTTTTTGGGGTACAGATTAAGAAAGATTGTTCTATCCAGATCAAACAGGCACGGGTGGTTCAGAAGTATATGGTTTAAAACATGGAACCACCGCATTCTATACCCTACCGACCTTAGAATAAGAAAACAAAGTTCAATATGGGAACTATTATTTTTGGATATCTTTGAATCCCTACTTTTATGGTTCCTAATCTTACTTAACTTAGGAGATCTACAATCTATAAATAAGACCATAAGGTACACCTTTAATTTATGTTGAATTATTCTTTTCAATTATAGTCTCTTTCTATTTACTGACTTTATCATCGGAGCGGCTACCACCGGAGCCTACCCGGTGACCCTCTGATCTTGAGTTCTTGACAGGTAGCGAAAGACAACAGGCCCCTCTGATAAAAAAGAGCAACATTAGTTTGGCACCATCTATGGGAACGATAATCATTTTCACTATCTTTTGTCTTTTTCTTCCAAAAGGCAATGACTTATCATTCTTCGTCCTAGAAAGAATTCTTAAAACCCTCAAAATTAACCACCTGCTGGAAGAGGAAGGAGGCAAACACCTAATCGTTTGCAACAATCGCTTGATCGGATTCAATGACAATCTAATTAGATGCAGGAATAACTCACTGCCATGTCACAAGCTCTAACTTCATTGGCCCAGAGCCAGAGGAACAATCCTCCTCCTCCTACTAATGTTGTTCACGGAGGAATTCAGCCTCCCACCACTACCACGGGTCGAGGATCCCCCAATGAAAAGTTGTCTAACAGGCAACTGGTACACCCCCATGGTACCACTCATATAAGGGCTGATCCCCAGACGTCAACAACTGTAGGGAGAGGAATGCCCACGTTTCATCTAACTGTCCACTATCAGAGTACAACGAGGATTCCTACTCCAATGGCGTTTGGAGCCAATCCAGCACCACATGAATTCCACCCCCTCGAGACTCTAGTCCTCCTAGTTTTGGGAAGGCCAACATCTTCTTGCTAACACCGAATAAATTCCTCCACTGAGTCAAGGATCTGGAGGTACAAGACAAGATTAACAACGGGTTCTGATCCCACAACAAGACTTGCCCAGAGCCCCTCAGAGGGCAGAGGAGATAGTAGACTCTTAGGAGCAGACAATCTCAACTAGAGGATTTCATGCTCCTCTAGAGCAAGACGAACTAAGTAAATTGCTTGGGAGCCTCTCCACATCATTTACCTCTGCCATAATGACAGAAGAACGCCTAAAAAAGTTTATTGTCCTAAAATTCACCCTCTACGACGGATCTGAGGACCCTAGGGACCACCTTGTCTCACTAGCAGCACACAATGGCTCTCCATGGAGCTACTGATGCCTTCATGTGCTGAAATTTCATGACGAGCCTCAAGGGTACCGCTTTTAAGTGGTTTCACAACCTCTCCAAAAAATTGATCAGCAATTTCTATGAGTTTAGTAGGCTATTTCTTGACTGATTCTTAATTAGCAGGAAGTTAGAAAAATGACCAGAATTCTTACTAACTATAAAATGAACAAAGGGAGAATCGCTTTGGGAGTATATAGCTTATTTTAATGTCGAGCTTATAGAAATAATCGACTACAGTCCGAGCTTTCTAGTGGCCGCCCTCGCTTCAGGCCTTGGGCCTGGACGCTTCTGAGATTCCTTGACGAAGAGTGCCTCCCATTGATATGACAATACTCATGGAACAAGCGCAGAAGTATATTAATCTTGAAGATACAAAAAGTCTTTTCGAAAAGCAAAAGAATAGGCTTAGAATGATGAGCAAGTTTAGAAGAGGGATCCCAATCCTAATAGGAAGATAATCAGGAGCCCTGATAGAAGAATGACACCTAGAGCCCAGAACAATCCTAACTCTAGGAGGTAAGAAACTTCCACCTCTCTAAATGCTTCTCTTACCCACATACTCTAACAAATCTAGACTCGTGAAAACTTGAAGTGGCCAGAACCACTAAAAAGCCACCTCGACACAAGAAATTAGAACAAATACTGTGATTTTTATAAGGAGCATGGGCACACTAACCAAGGAGTGCAGAGCTCTCAAGCAGGAAATAGAGTATCTCATTAGAAGAGGATGACTGAAGAAATTTGTCCACTAGGATGGAAGGCAGAACCTCCTGTGATGATAGACCGTTGCAAAGAAGGAAAGAACAAATACCTGAATAGAAAGAAATCTGAAACAACCAACAATGGTAAAATAATTCAAGTCATCTTTGTGCTTCACGTTAATAATGCAATAACGAGAATGTATAACCGAGCCAGGAAAAGATATGCTCGGGAGGCAAGGGCAGAACCCCAGTATCCTCTAGATCTCAGCCATTAAAAAAAAGATAAAGTCAGGACCTCAAATCCAGTTCTCTAAATTGGACCTCATTGGGATACACCATCCCCACAACGATGTTCTTGTCATCTTACTCAAAATTGCTAACTTTGATATCAGAAGGGTTCTCGAGGATACTGGAAGCTCCATCAACGTATTATTCTATGGACTCTTCAAACACATAAAGCTCAACCCTAATGACAATAGAGCTACCACTACTGTCATGACAGGATTTGATAGAAATCTCAGCATCCCATTAGGTAAAACTGATTTACCGACCACGATGGGAGAAAAGGGGACGGACAAAAGACACTAATCTCTGAATACATGGTCCTGAACACTAAATCCCCCTATAATGTCATTATTGGGAGACCTTGGATCCACTAGATGGGAGCAGTTACTTCAACCCTCCATCAATGCCTAAAATATATCCACAACAACAAAGTCTTCTCCATCAAGGGCTACGAGCCCACTGCTTGGTAATGTCATGCCCTCGCATTAAAAGAAAAACCCCTCAAATAGTAATTATAGTACTATCATGAAAGGGAAAGTTCCTTATCTTCCAACCTTAATGAGGCAGAGGAATGTCCCTCTGAAATTGACTAGCCATTAAGTCCTAAAAGAAAGGATAGCATGGTCAAACCAATGGAAGGAGCCCATCAAAATACTCATCAGCACTGAAGGAGAGGGAAAGTATATGCAAATTAGCTTAGTTCTGTCTCATTTCAAGCAAGAAGAAATTGTTGAATTTCTAAAAAATAACTTATCAGTATTTTCTTGGAAAACTAAAGATATGGAGGGAATAGAGCCTAATTTCATCTTTCACAAGCTAATGACAGATCCGGACTATCCTCATATGAGACAAAAAAGGAGAACATTTACCCCTGAACGCCACAAAATCATCAATAAAGAAGTCCAGAGATTGCTAAATGCTGGAATGATAAGAGAAGTATTATACTTAGAATGGCTTGCCAATACAGTTCTTACAAAAAAGAAGAACACCAAATGGAGGTCTGTGTTGACTATACGGACCTAAATACAGCTTGTCCCAAGGAAAACTTTCCTCTTCCCTAGGATTGATCAACTTGTTGATGCTACGGTAGGTCACGAACTTATGAGTTTCATGGATGTTTATTCTGGATACAACCAGATTCAAATGTATCCATCAGACCAAGAAAAAATGGCCTTCACATTAGAACGAGGTCTCTATTGTTATCGAGTGATGTAGTTCAGGTTTAAAGAATGCTAGAGTTACGTACCATCGACTCGTAAACAAAATGTTTGGCCCCCAAATTGGGGACACAATGGAATTCTACATCGACGACATGCTTGTCAAAAGTGTTTGAAAGAGTGACCACATCCAACACTTGAGCCAGCCATTCGACATCTTGAGGAAACATATAATGAAGCTAAACCTTTCACAAAAGGGAAATTCTTGGGTTTTTTAGTCTCTCAAAGAGTAATTGAGGCAGATCCCTTACAGATTAAAGCTCTAATTGAATTAGAGTTACCTAAAACTAAGAAAGATATCCAAGGCCTGATTGAAAGGATAGTAGCTCTGAACAGGTTTATCTCTAAATCAACGAATCATGCCTCCCGTTCTTTAGAGCCTTAAGGGGGAGTAAGGCCCTAGAATGGACCCTTGAATGCGAAAAGGCTTTCCAAGAACTCAAGTGATACATAGCTTCCCCCAAACTCCTTTCAAAACCAGTACCAGGGGAAAAACTACAAAAAATGCCATCAACTCCGCTTTAGTCAGGGAGGAAAAGGGAATTTAAAGGCCTATCTTTTACGTTAGTAAGGCACTTCTGGACACCGAGACAAGATACTCCAAAATTGAAAAATTAGCCTTAGCCTTGGTGATATACGTTCGAAAGCTCAAACCATATTTTCAGGCTTATCCTATCATAATCCCTATGTCCTATCCTTTCAATCCTACACAAACTTAAAATTTCAAGACGACTGGTCAAATGGTCAATATAATTAGGGGAGTTTGACATATCCTATTTATTGCGGACCGCTATCAAAGGACAGGTATTAGCAAACTTTGTAGCAGAGTTCACTCGAACACTACATTCGAACGCTTAAATTTCTATAGACACTTCGGTATGGCTACTTCATGCCAACGGTTCCTTTACTAACAAAGGCTCTGGAGTAGTTATAATACTTTAATCCCCTAATGGGATCGCAACTGAAAATGGTTAGCTTGGGATTAAGAGCCTTTAACAACGAAGCCGAATATGATGCGCTTATCCTTAGGATGAAATTGGCCCTAGAATGTTTAGCTCTGAATCTTGAAGCATTCTCTAACTCTTAGCTTGTGGTGAGTCAAGTCTTGAGAGAATTTTGCACCAAGGATAGCAGGATGACCAGATATTCAGAGCTAGTGGAGTCACTAAAGCCGTCCTTCCACAAATTCACCATTCAGAAGATCGAAAAGAAGCCAAAACTCCAGGGCTGATGCCTTAGCAAACATGGCCTCCCATTTCAAGTCGAAAAGGGACTCAATGGTGAAAATCTCCTACTAGTCAAAACCAAGCATTGAGGAAATACAATCCCTTCAAATTTTAGAACAACCTCAGAATTGGATGACTCCCATCATCCAGTATTTAAAGAGGGGGTTGCTTCTAGAGGACAAAAATCATGCTAGGAGAATCAGAATTAGGGCAGCTCGGTATTTAATTCTTAATGAAAAGCTTTACCGAAGGTCCTATTCATAGCCCCTCCTACGGTGCTTAACTCTAGAAGAGGTCCACTATGTCCTAACCGAGATATATGAAGGGATCTGTGGCAACCATAATGGCGGAAGGACTATAGCCCATCGAGCACCAACTCAGGGTTACTACTAGTTTGGTATGCTAAAATAGGCTAAGAAATATGTCCAGAGGTGTGACAAATGTCAACAATTTGCCTTATACCAATGTCAACCTCATCATAAACTCGTCTTTATCACCAGTTCTTGGCCTTTCACTCAATGGGGAATAGACATTGTAGGGCCATTGCCAAAACCCCTCAGAATAGGAGATTCCTACTAGTCACTATTGACTATTTTTTTAAATACGTAGAGGTTGAACCACAGACCCATACAACAGAGGTAGAAGTAAATAAGTTCACATGGAAAAATATAGTATGCAGATTCAGTATACCCCGCGTCATTATTTCAAATAATGGGACGCAGCTTGCTAGAAAAGTATTCGAAAAGTTTTGTAAAAACCTATACATCAGTCACCCCTTATCCTCTCTAGGGAACCTTCAAGCTAATGGGCAAGCTGAGGTTACCAACCGCACTATTCTCGTGGCAATTAAGAAAAGATTGGAGGAGGCTAAGGGAAAATGGGTCAAAGAACTCCCTGGAGTACTATGGGCCTACCGAACTACCCGAAGAACTCCAACTGCAGAAACACCATTCTCACTTGCCTATGGCACTGAGGCAGTCATTCCTATCGAAATTAGCATATCAACCTTTAAGACAGACTGCTTTGACCAAGGGACCAATAACCAATAACTCGTAGAGAATATGGACTTACTTGAAGAAAGACGTGAGCAAGCTCGGATTAGGATCGAAGCCTACCAACAGAGAATGGCTAAATGTTTCAACCAAGGGTTAAAACCTGTTAACTTCCAGCTAGGAGATCTCGTCCTAAGAAGGGTGTTTCCAAACACTAAAGATCCCACCATGAAAAAACTTTTCCCTAATTGGGAAGGACCTTACAAAATAGCTAAGATCATCAGACCTACGACTTATTGGTTAGAAGATTTGACTGGGAAGCCTTGTACCCAAACCTTCGAATATTGAATATTTACGCAAATATTATCAATAAAAAAGCTACTTTTGATTCACCTCAGAGTTTGTATTCAATACACAAACCCTTAAAAGCCTTATATTTATTACAAGTGCTATAGGTCTGGTCTATTTTGCTCAATGCACAGACCCTTAAAAGTCTTAGTATCTACTATAAGTGCTATAGGTCTGGTCCATTTTGTTCAATGCACAGACCTTTAAAAGCCTTGTATTCATTATAAGTGCTACAGGTCTGGTCCATTTCACTTAATGCACAGACTCTTAAAAGCCTTGTATCCACTACAAATGCTACAGGTCTAGTCCATTTTACTTAATGTACAGACCCTTAAAAGCTTTGTATCCATTGCAAAAGCTATAGGTCTGGTCCATTACACTTAATGCACAGACCCTTAAAAGCCTTGTATCCACTACAAGTGCTACAGGTCTGGTCCTATTTTACTCAATGCACAGACCCTTAAAAAGCCTTGTATTCACTACAAGTGCTACAGATCTAGTCCATTTCACTCAAATGTACAGATCCCTAAAAATCTTATGTTCAAAGCAACTATTATAGGTCTGGTCCGTTAAATCAATGTACAGATCCCTAAAAAGTCTTATGTTTAAAACAAGTACTGTAGGTTTGGTACATTTTATCAATATACAGATCCCCCATGACCTTCCATTCATTATGAGTGTCACGGGGTCTGATTCGATTTTCTCACTCTACGGATCTCTGGGAAAAGCTTGTTTTAATAACAGGTATTGAGGATCTCTGAAAAAAGCTTGTTTTAATTACAAGTATTAAAGATTTATAGACAAAGCTTATCTTAATTACAAGTATTGAAAATCTTTAGAAAAAGCTTGTTTTAATTACAAATGTTGATGATCTTTGGAAAAGGCTTGTTTACAAATATTGAAGGTCGATATAATATGACTTATCAATATGTAGATGTCTAAGAACCCTTATTTTTCACAAGTATGGTTGCTTTGAGTATCCTATTATTTCGGCCTTTGAAATATCTCGTAGGTGCTTTGGAATTTCTAATGGCCAGGATATTGAAGAGATTATCTTAAAATCAAGTTATACTACAAAAATATCAAGCAGTACACGAGTTCTGGAAGAAATCAAATTTTATATATTGGCCCAAAATATGGGAAAGTTACAAGATAGAAACAAAGAAAAAATAATAATACAGAGGCATCCCTAGTCTACTCCACTGTTGGTTTAGCAGTCTCTAAAGTAGCAACTTGAGGGAGTTCTTGGTTTGCCTCCTCCTCTTCATCATCAGCATCCTGCACATCAATCTCAACTTAAGAGACTTCAATGTCATTTAACCCAGTCAGATCCAAGTCAGGATACTTCTTATGAAGCTTCGCCCTGAAGGTTTGATACCCATGCTCAATTAGCTCCCCACCTAGATCCTGGACTTCAGCTTTCAGATCCACTTCAGTTTGGGCTCTGACGACTTCAATGGTGTCCTGAACCTTTTGAATAGAGGCAGCCTGGAAGTTTGCAAACCTCCTTTTGAGGTCTTCTAGTTCGAGAGCATGGTCGTCCATCTTCGACTCCAGAATCGAATAGGAGTTGGCGGCTTCCTTCAATTTTTCCTCGGCCGCTGCTATAGAGGACTGAGCTATTCCCAACTGAAGTTTAGCTTCATCGAGCTCATATTGGAGGGCTGTCAAGGCTACTTGGGATCCTCAAGAGATTCCATGATGGCTGCTAAGCCATGCACAGCCTGAAAAATAACAAGTAGCACAAACAGGTCAGAATATGTTATAAAGCCAAAAAAAAAAAAAAAAGAAGAAGAGAAAAAATTACTATTCAGAACTCACCCTCATATGGAATGCCATCAGATCTTTAGCAATCTTCTACGCCCTCAGACCTTTGAACTTGGGCCCGTTGCCTAAGAATCCTCATAAGCCTTCTTCATGGCTAATGGGCTGGAATCATCAAACTTTGGGGAAATGGCAACAGACCTGCCCTTCTCCCTTTTATTCTTTTGAACTACAGGCACTGGGGGTAGAAGGGCCTTCTGAACATGGGAAATCCCCAAATCCTCTAAGACGATCCTCTTAGAGGAGTTGGATATTAGCCTCATTCTCTTCACTTGAAGAGGAGGCTAGGCATCGGAATAGCTTTCCCCAACATTCTTTTTCTTCTTCTCTAGGGCCCATCCGGTCAACAGAGACTTTTGCAAGCTCTGGGACCGATCCCGCACTAAGCTAGCCTTCATCAAGTTGTTGGGGCAGAGTATGGCATCATAAGAATGGTTACTGGTCTGAAGGAGCCTCTTATACTTTTGTTGAGGATTGACTGTGAAGATCGATCTTTTCCAAGCTCTCTTATCTACATAGAAGCATAGGGTTAGTCTAAAAAAGAAGAAGCAATACACAGAATTAGAAAGCCCAAAAAATACAAAATAAAGAGGAGACCTCACCCTTAGTCCCAATCTTTTTTTGGAAAAGTTGAAACTTAGCTCTCGAAGTCCTCGAACACCCATCCTCCTTTTACAAAAAAGTACCACTTCTTCCAGGTCTTGTTAGAAGTGGGTACAAAGGATAGAGGTCTGAATCTTTTGTCAAAAGACATATAAAACATTCCCTCCAACTTCAGGAATTTCATGTCCATATTGCTTCTTATTAATGGAAGGTCCACATCGACATTGTTCAAGTGTCCTAAAATTATAAATCCTAGTAAATGCCTCAAGCTGTTTATATTTAGATCAGTGGGGCAGATATTGAACCAACTAAAAAATTTCCTAATTAAAGGGTAAAAGGGAAACCTAACCCCTATTTCAATCAACTCAAGGTAGACGAATATCTCACCTCACTCAGTATCGCAGGGATGGTCCATGGGCCCTGGCACCCTACAAGACACATTGGTAGGGAAGTCAAAAGTAGCCTTCAAAGCATTTATCATGCCCTAAGTCATGGCGCTTTCTCCGTCCTCCCTTTTGTAAGGTTTGCCTAAGGTTTCCCCTTATGACATTTATAAGCTCGACAAAAGCCTCCACTATCCTAACTTTAGAACTAAGGTTCGTGTTGCTAACACTCATATTTTCTAAATCCCCCGACGAGCTACTACTGTTCAAGGTTCACGTCCATTTCCAAAATCTCTTCTATTTCATTGCTAGTGCTTGATTGAGCATCAGAGGCCGACATGGTCTAAGTAGTAAATAGAGAAGAGTAGAAGAAGATGAAAGGAAGTCAGACAATGTTTTTAAATGAAACCTGACTATAGATTTGATCGGAGTTGATCTTCTTATGCCAAAAATCATTTTACTCAAAGATTTTCTCTAAGTAGTATGATGAAGTTCCCAAGAAGCAGAAAATGATGAAAGGAGGGGCATCAATGTACTCTTCCACCTTTTTATAAGGGTTTAACAGTTGTCATGATGAAGGCCTTCAATTCTGAACCGTTACGATGGTTAGAGCAATAATGCCTCAACAACCCTAGCCTCAACTCTACACGGATTTCACAGAACTAAGGCTCAAGGTGGGAGTAGCTGATGTACCATAAAGTAACAAATCTATTCAAAGCATGACACGTGTATATACAGAGCTCTTTGGGGTACAGATCAAGAAAGATTGTTCTATTCAGATCAAACAAGCACGAAGGGGTTTAGAAGGTACATGGTTCAGAACATGGCACCGCCTTCTATATCCTACTGACCTCAGAATAAGAAAACAGAGTTCAATATGGCAACTACTATTTTTGAAAATCTTCGAATCCCTACTTTTATGACTTCTAATCTTACTCAACTTAGGAGATTTACAATCTATAAATAAGACCATAAGGTACGCCTTCAATTTATGTTCAATTGTTCTTTTTAATTATAGTCTTTTTCTATTTACTAACTTTATCATCGGAGCGGCTACCACCGGAGTCTATCTAGTGACCCTCTGATCCTAAGTTCTTGACAAATAGAGAAGGACGGCAGACCCCTCTGATAAAAAAGAGTAACATCAAGATCCTTACACATACACACACACACAAAATATAAACGGTTGGTGAGACTTTTCTATGCTCATTTAGACCTTATCACTTTTGGCCCCTTCACTTCATGGGTCAATGGTGTTTCCATCAAATTTGACTCATCCACCCTAGTCCGACATTTTCAAAATACCAAAAGGGGATTTTCAAATCTTTAGCACCAATGCTTGGACACAAATGGATGGGTTCGATCCACTTGAAACCATTCGATTCATTGGTGGAAACCCTAACATTGAAGAAACCTATAAAACCAAGGCATCCAAACTCACTTTTGAGTCTCAAATTATTCATAGCATCATCACTTACAACCTCTTTCCCTGCTCTATAGGCCGAGATTATGTATCATACATAGATATATTTATTATGTGGTGCCTCTTTAAATGAAAAAAAGATCGTCCTCGCCTATATAATTAGTCAACACATAAATGATTATAAGAAAAAGAAAAATGGTGCTATACCTTACTGAACTTCTTCTCACCACTATTTTCAAACATTTTAACATTGATTTCTCCTCCAAGACCGATATCCAAATCGTTACATCCAAAGATACTTACACAACCTTCAGTTTCAAACTCGTAGGCTATAAGTCCACACCCGAGAGGTGGGTTCCGAAGGAAGGCAGCACAACCTTCTAACCCACAAACCATCGATGAGGATGAGAATCTCACTACTAATCACTCACATTCTCACACTTAACCTACCACTTCCCACTCCTCTGACTCAAACAACCACACCTTAAGCCACTCCATCTGACACCAACCAACTCATCATTTCCACCCTTCTTAACATTGAGTCCTTCCTCACCTCTGGCATCAACACTGTGTCCAAAAACCTCACGAACAAGCTCAAGGACATGGGCAAACAAATCAATGCCATGGAGGTTGACATTCACATCCTCAAGATGTGTGCCAACTCATTCTATCAACACAATGAACGAAGACACGGTGAAACCCTAGTGGACGTCATTGAAGTCAAGAATGTGCTCGAGTAGATATTGATAACTTGTCATCATCCTTCTACTCAATCTGCTCATGCTTCACCCCGTTGATTTTTTATGAAGATCAAAGAGGGAGAAAATGGGGAATGAAGACAAAGAATGAAAGAAAAGAAAAATGAGGACATGCACCAAAGAGAAACAAAACTGATTTTTGTTCATTTATGTAGATTTTTGAATAAGTTTTTTGTAATTGATCTTGTAAAAATCATGAAATGCTTAGACATTTGATTTGTATAAGATCAATTTTAATACAATAATGAAGAACTCTTTTACAAATTTTATGTCCTCTCTCTATATGTTAATTGTATGTATGGGCGCCAATGCTAGAAAAAATCCTTTTGTGGATAAAGGGATCCCAACTTAATTATATATATAGGTGTCAATGCTAGAAAAAATCCTTTATTAGATAAGGGGATCTCAGTTCTCTTCTTCCCTAACGGTGGGAAGGAACGCCTCTTATGGGAAAGATAGAAAGTGAGGAGTCGCCAACTTGTTTTGGGCAATTAAACAAGCAAACCCATTACAACTTGAACAATACATATAAAAGAAAAAATCAAAAAAATTAAAATAGAAATTACATTGCTTTGATCCTTAAATACATACTAAAAGATCCCTTGACGTAGATCAAATAAAAATAAAAGCATTAATCAATACAAAACCAAAGATTATAGATCTAGGGGCTAAAGTATGGAGTGGGAAGGTGTTAGGCACCCACTCTGCTCAATCTGAATGGATCAACCTCAAATATTCACTTGCAAGGGTATTTTATTAGAAAAAAGATAGATGTGAGTCTAGAAATAATAAAGAAAGAACAATCTTGCTTAAAGAAATAAGATAAACAGAAAATATAAAAAGGATTTGACTCGGGCCCGAAGGCTTTCTATGTATCCGTTTGGAAAATAGAATCAGTCATATAGTTCTCCAATTTTTCCTATTTTATTAAAAGCGATAAAAGAGGCGAGATCATTAGGATTAAAGAAGACTATTAAGGGTTTGAGATGCATACCTTTTTTAGTTGTGGTAGTTGGGTAGCACTTCGGCTAGGAAAGTATAATTCAGAGGCTTAAATTGGGTTCTTGTAGAGAGAACTCTAAAACTAAACTAATAGCATAAAGCTACGAAAATTTTGTTTTCAAAAATGATGGCTAGGGGGCTCTATTTATAGGCAAAATATGAGATTCAATCCAAAGGGCTAAAATGAAACCCTAAAACAGAGGGTTAGGATCATCTCTTGAGTGATAATTATCTAATTAAATAAACAGAAAATCAAATAATTATCCTAAGTGATGAATATCCTAGATAAGCAAATTAATAAATAAATATGGCAATGCAAGAACTAATATGATTTTTGTCTACATGTAAGAGCCAATGAGAATTAAGAAAAATAGAATTTAATTGAAAATAAACTCTAAAATGCAAACATCCAGGTTCAATATATCTCCTTATAAGGAAATATTTAGCAACCAGACTTATAGAAACTCTAGAAATGGAAAGTTTTAATTATGCCTAAATAAAGTACTATCATTTAAGATTACCAAATTGACTTTAATTCGGTGGAGAATCTCTGGATTGCCACAGGACATGTAAAATAACCAAATTGTCCCTCAAGATATGAAAATGTGCCTACTTTATCACCAAAGGGTTAAAATTACTAAATTACCCCTAACTAAGTAAAATGATATAGAAATTATAAAAATTCTCCTCAAGTGACCAAAGAGTCCAACTAAGGGTAGGATTATACCAAAATTACTAAAATTCCCTCTAAAGGCAAAATGATGCCAAAATTATCGAAACACCCATTAACAGGTAGAAGAGTCCTACTAGATGTGGGACTTTGACAGAAAGAGTCCTACTAGATGTGAGACTTTGACGAGAAGAGTCCTACTAGATAAGAGACTCTAACAGGAAAAGTCTTACCAGATGTGGGACTCTGATAGAAAAGTCCTAACAAGAATGAGACTCTGTTCGAAGGAGTCCTAACTGGAGTAGGATTCTATCGAAAAGAGTTTTAATGAGAATGAGACTGTGTCAGAAAAAGTCCTACTAGATGTGGGACTCTGATAGAAGAGTTATAACGGGAATATGACTTTATCAAAAGAAGTCCTAATGGGAATGAGACTATGTCTGGAGGAGTCCTAATAGGAATACGACTCTATTAGAGAGAATCTTGATAGGAATAAGACTCTAAAAAGAGGAGTCCTAACAGGACTGGGACTTTATCGAGAAGAGTCCTAATAGGAATGAGACTCTAACCGATGAGTCTTAATGAGAGTGGGTTCTTGGTATAATTACCAAATCGCTTCATATCCAATCAAGGGTGTAATGACCCAAAAAATTAAACAAGGGCAAACTAGTAAGTTGTCTATCTAATTTAATGCCAGATAATTAATAAATTGAAAATAATTTAAATAATTGGCGAAAATGATATTTGAATGTTCAATGAGATATTATAAGGTTAAAAAATATTTTTAAAGATTTTTTTGGGATTGGTTTGAGCCATGGGGCTATGCAGTCCAATATGGAATGTAGATAAAAACAATAATTTAGATAATAAATTTTAAGAAATGGAGTTCATTTTTGGAATTAGCACATCGAAATTAGCTAGCCAGTCAATTTTGTTGCTCTTTTGAGATAATTGATTATTGGGCGCATGTAGTGAGCTCGTTAAGCCAACTAGATACATGTCATTTTGGCGTTTGTGCATAGATTCTTAGTGGAAGCTTTGTGAGTTGTTCAAGAATGGGACACTTGTCAAATAAGTGATAGTTGGAGGAGAAATGATTGGGTGTAACAAGGTACACCAAAGGGGAGCATGATTGGATATTTTTTTGTCTATCTCTTTCTATATATATCTAGGTTGAATGCTCTCTCTCCCTTTCATTTTCACGCCCAACTCTCTTCCTGTCCCCATTTCTCTCTATCTTCCTTTCTTTTTCACCATTGAAGGAGAACTCTAGCTCTTTCTCATCTTCTTGAATTTTACAGCCATTAATGGCCATTTTGTGAGTGTAGGTGTCAAAGTATGTATATATGTGTGTATATACAACCGTGTGTGTGAGAGAGAGTGTGTGTATATATGTGTATTAGTGACGTGTGTGTGTAAGAGAGTGTGTATATATGTGTGTATTGGTGAGAGTTTCACTATGAAAACCCAAATCAAGCAAGGAAGAGAAGAAGAAAAAGATGAAGAAGAAGAAGAAGAAGAATGAAGGAAGGAAAGGAGAAGAAGAAATTAAAAGCCTTAACCTCTATTGATGAAGTTTCAAGCTTTCTCTCTCTACAAGCTTCATGAGGTAGGGATTTTCTAGGCATTTTTAGGGTTCTTGTTTTGATTGATCATGAAGATTTATGAGAATATATGTGGATATACATGTATGTGTATGTATTGATATATGTGTTTGTATATATGTGTATATGCCTATGAATGTAGGATTATTATTTGGAAACCCAAATTGGTCTCCCCATAACGGTAGAATGGATGGAGTTTTGGATTGAATTGTTAAATTGGTGATTGAATTGAGATTGATTGAGTGAAATGGTTGTAGGTATGCATGTATGGATACATGTGGGTAGGAGTTATGCCCTTGAGAATTTAGAAGCTCAATAAAAAATGGACCAAATGGGTGAGCCAATTGGCACACTAAGGACATAAAAATACCTATTCTGTGTGTCTATCGGCACATAGAGCCCAAATGATGCATTTTGACCACTTTTTGTAATTTTGGGTCTTGGACTATGTCTTAGGTGTGTTTCTATTCATTCTAGACACAAACATTATATATTTCCATGTTTAGGTGCTTATCACTTAGGGGGAAAATATTATTTTAATGAATGAAAAATTAAAAGCCTTTAAATAAATTTCTAATCCTCAAGTAATGTGGGTCAATAGATGAAGACACATCTAATGTTTGTGGATAATTTGTATGCAATTAATGGTATCTTTAATTAAACACATCTTGATATACACATCGATATATAGAAAGTATATATATATATGTATGTATATCATGGTTACTCTTGATTAGAATGTAAATGGAAATTCTTTATGATTACCAAAGTACGAACTTTTAATGCTCCATCTAAATAGTATGTTTTATGAATTTTCAATAATGCACATGAGAGATATATATCTAACTACACGTGTACTTATATGTAGATGAGTTTACAACTACATATGTTTCTCAAATGTAACATTAGTTGCTTGAGATCACAAAGCATCAAATATACTTTGATCTAATAGAAGGCTTGGGATATGGTTGGCGTTGAAATAGATATTTTCTTGAGAATTATGATATGGATTCTATGAGAACATGTATGAGCTTAGGCATGTAGAACTTCCTTTCGGATTAATCATAGTATTGAAAAACTTTAGGACACTTTAATATAGGCATGGGATAAATTGTTAGTGTTTTGACTGGATTATATCTTTGGGATGTTTATGGACAATTCCTATGGTTTTTAGTATAGAGATAATCAAAGATTCATTGGTTATTTTATTAGTATGTCTTGCTTATGCCATGTTTCTAGTTATGGTGTGAATGTTCCTTATGGATGAATCTTAATAGATTATTCTCTTCCTATTTGAATGACATATATTGAGTTATTGCTTTGTTACTTGAGGAATTCCTTAACCTCTTACGTATTGATATTTGGTTATTATTGTGCTCTTGGGATGACAATGCCATTGTGACTTGATTAAACCTGTTGGATAGTTGGAATGTTATATTATAATCCCTATGATTCATAATGCATCGATATGCTCACTTGATTATTTAGATACCTTGTTTATTTTATGATCATACATCATGATGTCTGGACATAATGAGACATTTAATGGGTATTATGAAGATGGGTTGTAATTTTGGATGAGATACACGTAGGATTTATTGGATTAGATGTCTTTGTGCGCTAAATGGAATGTATATGAGATTGCGCATTGAATAGAATGTCTTTTGTGTACTCTTGAGCATGGTGAGATTTCACTTTACCTAGGGTTTTCCTTGTGTTCGGGATGGTGTCTCCCATCGGCTTGTAAGCCATAAACCCGCGCTGAGTATTTGTTTGTATCCATCGGGTTAGTAGCCTGTAAAGCACTAAGGCTTATTGGGGGCCAAATAGGTTATTGGGATGAAATATATATTGATTTGATATGAGTGAAAGTGAGCTTATGACGAATGAGTTATCTAGACATTGAGAACTAATAAGATGTGCTAGGAATTGTACTTGAGGTGATTGAATAGAATCATATATTACCTATTTTTGGCACATGTGCATGACATTCCATGATATTTGCAATTATGAATTAGATATTCGTCATCCTTATTGCTTTCATTGTAGGATTATGAACAGAATGGACAGGTATAATCAATATGTTATGCTTTGAATACTTACTCGAGAATTTTGCTTAGTTAGGATTGGATTAATTATATCTTATGAATTGTTGTACTTATGTTCTTAGACTATGAACGGTTTATGCCTCGTTCATTATTGTAATGTGGTAATTTGGGGAAATATGTGGGGCTTGGGAAGTGTATACTTCTAATTGCATCCTGGACCTTAAGAAATGTTCTCATCAGACTTACATTAGCTTTTGTATCCTTGCATGCTTGTGTGTGATTTTGGGAAACCCTATTGAGCGTTATGGCTCACCTCTATTGTTCATGGGAATGGTAGGTGCATAGAATTTAGATAGCAGCCACGGGATTGGGATGGAGTAATTGAAGATCATAGAGATTTTTGTGTTTTATTTCCAATATTTACTTCATTAGTTGAAAAAAGGGTGCATGTACCATGAATTTTCTCATCTGTATATATATATATATATATATATATATTGGATATTGGAATAATTAAACAATACCGTTGATATAGACTCTAGATAAAATTTGATTTATTATAAAGGATTTTTATAGTAGCTAAATTGGAAAAATCCTATTACAGGACTTGAAAATATAAACAAAAGGAAAACAAACTAACTTAATTGAAGCAAGAAATGAACTTGGGGTCTATTTATAACAAAAAACTAGGATAGTTCCTTAGAATGACCTACCAGTTTGGGTTTTAATGACCCTTTAGTCATGGTACCCGAGTTTGGGGCATGACAAAGGGTCACAAAATGAGGTATCTATACTATAACTTCATAAAATTATGCAAATAGGATATCTTACACTTTGTTAATAATTGCATAATGATAGGAGGAGATTTATATATTTGTATAAACCATACATTTGAGCATATTCTATCTTGGTATAAGTATGAAACATTCAAGATAGTGTATGTAAAGATTTGAAAAATCAGGGTAAATTTTTCATTTTTCTGGTAAGACATTATTCATGCATTATTTGTTGGTAGGGCATTATATATGCATTATTTAGACATAAGTCATGATTAGAAGCATAATTTTAGTATGCCATAGAAGGGAAAATATGCTTAGAATGTTAAAATATACCTTCTGTGGGAATTTGAGTGAAATCAGAGCTAGTTTAAAAAATAGGGCCCAAAAGGGCAGCCTGAGTAGCCCGGTTGCACCCGCCAACAGACGAAAATAAAATTTTTATGAAAATATCATTTAAAATAATTTTAAGAACTTTGGTTAAGGAAGAATATCGATTTGAGGTGTTTTGGGACAAGTAAGTAGTGTAATGGGGTCCTACGGCTCATTAGGGACAAAAGGGTCTTTTCACCCCTGACCTTTAGTATAGATAAGACACTTAGGAGTTAAAATCATCAAAATTGGTCTGAGGAAAGTGCTGCAACTCATTCTTGGAGAGAAACCATGAAGAGAACCTAGGTTTTTCAACTTTCTACCTTCCAAAACTCATCTATAGCTTTAGAATCTCTCAAGGCTTCCTTTTAAGAAATTGTTCCCCACCACAAGGGCTACAATCCTACCAATTGGTTCGGCTTCAAAGTGAACAAAACTCCCTAGGGTTGAGAAAAATCCTTCTAGGTATGATATTTTGCTAAGTAAAGAATAAAGTTAAGTTTAGTAGTGTTTTTATAAGTTGATTGTATGACTTACATGCTTACTTGTTATTAGAAAACCACCTAGCATATAGTTGCTTTGAAAACCTAGGGTTGGTACTTTGTGTACTTATGCATTCTTTGAGAATTTGGTAAAGTGATGAACATGTAACATGAATATATGTATAATTGATTGCGTTATAGCCTATGTTCATGTAAACAAAGTCTTGTAATTTGAAAGTTATGGTTTGCTCAAAGTATTGGTACTTTGTGTACTTGTGTATTCTTTGAGAATTTGGTAAATTTGTGAACATATAACACTATTATATGTATAATTGATTGGATTATAGCCTATGTTCATGGAGACAAAGTTATAGTTTGCCTCATGTATGTTGCATAATTTAAGGCACACCCCATGTGTTTGATAAAATGCCTCATTGAAAATTGCTTGATAAAATCAAGGCATATTGGCATATTGTGAATCTTTGGAAACATGGTGTGTATTAAGCACTTTGGTGCTATGCATTATGAGGGTGTAGATCCTGTGGTGGAAACCTTAAAATCTGGCCATTAGTACTCGCGTCCAACTAGGGACGGACCGTGAAACGAGACATACGATTGGTACTTTGCCTTAGAACGGGGAAGGATTGTGAAGCGACATTGGGTTGGGCATAGAGTTGCATGTGTGTGTCATGCATATTACCATTGCATTGCATTAATGAATTAGAAGGTTTATACCTTACAAATGATCACTTTGCACATGCCATGCCTTATATTTATTCTTTATATTAGCATTATGTCATACAAGCCGTCGCGCTTATCCCTATATGGGATTACATATTACAGATGAGATTCCCGGCACATGAGACTTGATAAAGTCTTGAAGCATGGAAGGGTAAATGAACCTCGAAGAATATTTGGCTTAAAGGCCATATTTTGTATGTAAGGGCATAAGCCCAATGAAGTTTATTTCTTGTTTAAAGTTTAGACCTTGTGTAACTTATAAACTTAATTTTATGTTAGATTATATGTAATTGTGTATTGAATGTAAATGAGGAGTATAGAGCTCCATGTAGTTACTTGTTTTTGAAATATGCTTGTGAATATTAGAAATATAAAATTGTATAAACAATTATTCTATTCGGGTGTTATTGTTGGTGTTGAGGAGGGTGATGAGGAGGAATGAGATGAGGAAATAGGTCAATAAACAAATGAGATTATGGTGAAATTTTTTAAAAATAGTAACTAGATTGAGTGGAGCGGGAGAGCATGCCTAGATTTTCTAAGTAGGGAATTAAGTAACTTAAGAAGAAAAAGAAAGGTAAAGAAATGAAAATAGAGGCAAATTAGTCCTAAAATTACTTAAAGTCAAAAAATAAGGGAAAAAATGGTAAAAATGGTAAAATGGTCATTTTACATGTTTTAGGATCCCACACCAAGTTTGGTGATGAAATAAATTGAAATGGGTATAAAAATGTCAAAATCAAGATTTTAGGCCAAGGTTGGAATTTTGACACTGTAGCAATTTAGCTACTGGAATACTGTAGCATGAACAATAGGCCAGCAGGTCAGCAGACCAGCCAGCCCGCACGCTCGTGCACCTACCAGCGCCTTCGCCTGCCATGCGCCTGCACACGCTCGCGCACCTACCCACGTACCTGCGCCTCTTCCTGCGAGAGCCTGCACCTTCCCCGCCCGTCTGCTGCACCGCGCACCTGTGCCATAGGCATGCCATGACTTGCCTTCTAAGGCCATTTCAAGGTCATATACTCCTATGTTAGACACCACCTTTTGGAGCCCCTTTTAGGCCACTTTTGATCATTATACCAATCCATGTTGGGACACCTTATTGGGACACATTTTAGTCATTATTCAAGGCCATGTTTGGCCACTTCCTTTAGGAAGGATTTTTGACCTATTCTTGGTCTATGTTGAGGGCATTTGGAGCCATTGTTTCAAGGCACATTAGAGACATTTTTGAGGCTATCTTGAAGGTCATGCTTGGACATGACTTAGACTATTTTGACCATTGGTTGGGAGATATTTGTACTAGTATTTGGAACTCATCTTGGGTGAGTCTAGTTAGCATTTTTTTTATTCTTAAATTTGGGAAACATGGAGAAACTAATATGAAATCAACCAAATCCATCCAACTGTATTTTATTAATTCTTTTTTAATTCATTTTCATTCACTCCCCGGGTTTAGGAAATTTAGGGCGTGATAGTGCATATTGATAGGGGGAGATTTATGAAAACAAATCTTAAATTTCTTAATCACATTATTTTCCTATTTTCGTCAATGGTTTTTCATTATAAAAAAGGGGGAGATTGTTGGCCCTAAAGTTTTTTAACCAAGGGAATTCTTATAATTTTGATGATAACAAGACATTGATAATGTGAACTAAGGATTTACCTTAAGTTCCAAAACAAAAAGGTCATTGAACTCAAAGAGATGATTGATCAAAGGTTGACTAAAGATGAAAAGGATCAACATCATGGAAACATGCTTACAATATCAAAACATCAAGTCAAAGTCAAGAGACCACTCATACCCAAAGAAATCAAGTGAAGACTTCTATTTTTATGGTGGGTGTATGATTGATCTAGGATTGATTGATTAAAATATAATCCTTTTATTATTTAAGTGATCAACTAAAATCAATCAACAAAATGATTTTTCAAAAGCATAACCGAGTTAGAAACTAAGCTTTGAAAAATCCAAGAGTCTTGAAAAAGAAAACACTGAACAAAATAGACATCAAAGCTAAATATCAAAATCAATCGACTGAGTTCCCAATTCAATTGTCTGAATCATATTCACAAAAACATGTTTATTTTGTTTCTAGAAGCTTAAGTTGACTGGACCCAAGACTCAGTCGACTAAACTAACATTTTGTTAACAAGGCCCCAAAACACTGTCAAATTCAGTGGATCAAATTGAACATTTACTCGGCCAAATTATTTAAGATTTTTTAGTCAACAAAATGACACTGGAAGATTCAGTCGACTAAATGAATTTCTATAAAGAACAACCTCTACCATCTGGACAATTCAGTTGAGTACTTTATTTGACTGAACTAGGATTAAGTTGACTGAATGGTTAACTCAATCTATTGATATGACATTTTCAAATTCAAAATTCAAACAGATCTAAAGAGGGGAAATGACTATTTTCAAATTCAAACGACTATAATCTCACAAGGCCTATAAATAGAGGTTGTTGGAAGCATTTATTGCAATCCATAACATTCACAAGCTTGTTTTTATTTCAAATCTCTCTAGTGACTTGAGAACTCATTTATTTTTAGATCTAAATTTCAAAGTTCTCTCAGTTCTTAAATACTCAAGAATTTATTGATCAATCTTTAGAGGGTGAGCTTATTTGTACCATTCAACTCTTAAGAGAGCATTCTTTGATAAAAATATTTGTATCATCTTATTGCAGTGAGAGTTGTGGGTTGGTGCTACTCAGTGAGGCAAAATAGTATATTTTGCTAAGAAAAAGAGCGATGAGCTCTTGTTGTAAATGTTTGACACTGATTTGCAAGGAGACTAAGATAGTGGAAAAACTCAAGTGGGGATGTCTGAATCGAGGACGTAAGAAATTTTTTGAATCTTGTAAATCGCTGTGTTTTTTTTTCCTCCCTCTCTACTCTTTACTTGTGCATATTTAACATTTATATTTAAAGTTCGTAAAAGTAGCCAATATTTGCAAAATACCCTATGCGCCATTCTAGGGTAAATATATGGGCAAAACGAGCTATAATCTTATAACTCACAATGCATAAACTAATAGGTATAAATTGATTTGTAGTTTCTAAGGATTCACTCTTTGGAATAACTGCTACAAAGGTTTTATTCAAGTTTTGACATAAATATTATGATTGAAAAAATCATTACACATACCTATCACTGAACCAACCACAATATCCTAACATTGCTTATAAAAAAAACAGGCTTAGCAGGCCATCCGATCCCGGAGCTTTCAAATCAAGAATTTACCTTACAACCATCTCAATTTCCTGGCAACCTATCTAGTCCAAGAGCTTTCAAATCAGGAATTTGCCTTATAACCATCTCAATTTCTTGGCAGCCTATCAAGTCCCGGAGCCTTCAAATCAAGAATTTTCCTGACAACCATCTCAATTTCTTGTATGCTTGGTGGGCTAATGAGCCCAACATTATCTTGTTCACTAATTTTAGTTTCTAAATGTGCCAAAGCCAAATTTGCATTACAACTACCCCGAGAAGTAAATCTCTTTATGAGCACAGGCAGTGTCGAAAAAAACCCAGCGGCTATCCGCTCCTTCAAGGTGGGAGAGGAATGCCTTTTTCTTCAGATTGTGTGAAAGCAAATACAGAAAGGAGGCGCCAACTTGTTTTAGGCTAATAACAAGCAAACCAGATACAATACAAAGAGAATATATGTAAAAGAAATAGCAAAGAAATTTAAAAATACATATCTTCAATCCCAATTACATTCTAAACCCCTTAACATGGGTCAAAATAAGGAAAATAAGTCTATGATAAACTGAATAATTCTAAATCCGAGAGGTAAGGTACGAAATGGGAAAGGGTTAGACACCTATCCCATCTAGTCCGAATGGACTAGCCTCTAGTATTCATCCACAAGATGTATATTTCATGATATAAAATAAAAAAGAGAAAGAGAGAATAATAACAATTATATGAATGAATAACATAAACAAAATAAACATATTAAGAAGACAAAAGGAAGAGTAAACTCGGGCTTGTAATACCCCTGACCTAATTAACAAGTACTTAGTGTCAATTAAAAAGATATTAATGTCATTAATATATATTTACACTTTGTTAAGTATTAGGAAATAATACTTCCTAAAAATGTCAAAAAAATGACACAAGTTATGATAAGAAGACAAGAATCAAGAAGACTAGTAGTAGTGACAAAAATAATGTTAGCTAGCAACCAAAAATTAATAAATGAAAATTAATTAAAGAAGACTTAATACAAGGTGATTTAAAATAAAAGAAAAGAGGAATAAAGCAACAAAATGCTTCTATAAAATCTAGAACCCAAGACCAAGAAATAAGGAATAACTTATACAAAAAGAATAACCAACTAGGCTACAAGAATTTTTGTGCTATATCAACCACATGAAAAGTATATAACATGAAGGTATGTTGGAAAATTCAGAAAAAGGAGACACGTGTCATCACCCTATAGCGCTAACCTCTCACCCCTAATTGGCTTGTATGTAAAACTTGCCTATATATATATATATCAAGTTATGTGTATATGTTTGATATACTACACTCAACAGACCTGGCATTTTTGGCTAGAGAGAAGAGAGAGAGAGAGAGAGAGAGAGAGAGAAAGAGATAGAGAAGAAGAAGAAGAAGAAGAAGGAGAGAAGTTGGTCTGCATGGTTGTTTAAATGAATTAGTTTTAAGAGCTAAACCAAGAGAGAAGAAGAAGAAAAGAAGAAGGAGAAGAATGGAGGAACCTAGCCACATGTATGGCCGTCTGAGGTTCAAGGAAGGATCCACAAGATGGAACTAGAAGCAAGGAGAACGAGAAACTGTAGAGAGGGAAGAGGAACCAAAGAGGTAATTTTCTCTCTCTAGAAAACTAGCCTATGAACTCATTGTTTTAAGGTCATATATGGCCTAGATTATACATGCATGTGTTTAGAATTGAAAATGATAGAGAATAGGAAAAAAATGGGAACTGTTTAAGCTCAGAGGCCGTGGAACACGAAATACCCGAAATCATAAACATTGGGTTTTGAATTCAGGCTCGATGAAACTTGAAATGGACACTAAGGCTTGAAAGAACATTAAAAATGGGACACAATACAACTTCGAACCAACCTAATTGGTCAAGAGACCAATGGGAAAGAATAGATTATAGTCAAGAGAAGGAAAATTCTAGGAACGAGTTTTGAATTGATTTAGTTGGTTTTATGAACGGGAAGATATTCCCTAGGGTCCTAGAAACCCATCGGAATAAAAATGAGATCAAATCCATTTTTGAAACCTCACGAAATAAAAAGGAAAATCACTCGCCGAAAATCGGGTCTCATCGGAGAGCCACTATAATAGCCTGTCTCGACGTCTAAACCTAAGTGAAACCAGATTTTAACCCTAGATATGAAATCCTCATGGAAAAATGGTTTGAACGCCATTGGATTTGTCACCAAAAAACATTCATCAGAGTTTGCCATCGCTGAAGAAGGCGATCGGTGCCGGCAAGGTCCTTGTGACCAGGACGGTCAACCGGTCAGATCGGGTCAACTCGTTTAAAACAAATCCTAACTTAAAATTGAATAGCGCCATTTTGATTTAAAGAAAGGCCGATGTCACGTGACGTCAGCATGGTGTAGTGAACCCATAGGATTGGTTGGTTATTGACCTTGTTGGACTGGTTCAACTAGAATTTAGCTAGACCGGGTAGTTTAGGTTAATTAAGTTTATGAAATTTCGTTCGAACCCCTAGACTTTCTTGAAATTATAATTTAACCCCAAACCTTTTTGATAATTACGAAATGGCCCAGAAAAAAAATTTTAAATTATTTTTAAATCCTTTATAATTATAAAAAATTACCAAAACACCCTTAAGCCAAAAATTGGCTAAACGAAGGCTAATTAAAATGCACAAATAGCCTAACTCAATATTTTTGGGCATTCCAGACTCAACGACAAAGTCTGATTTATGAAATTAGACCCTGAAAAATATGAATGGGCAAACTGGAATTATTCTAATTATGTTATAATGATTAATTAGGCTATCACTTGAACTTCGATGACCTTGAAAATACCTACATTGATATTTTTGGACATTCTGGACCCAATTGTGGGGTCCATTTTACAAAATAAAGTATCAAAAATAAAATACCCTGAATGATCCAAAAGTCAGTTAAATGTTAGAGATAACATATACTGACTTTCTCTGACAGTTCAGATTCAGTGGTAGAGCCCATTTTAGAAAACGAAGCACCGAGAAATATGATACATGAAAATGTAAAATTATAAAAATGCCCCTAGGCTTAATATAAGTTATAGATATGCAAAGTAAGATCCAAAAAAGCGTAAACTGATTATCTTTGACACTCTAAATCTAACAGTGATGTCCGTTTGGAAAAAATAAGATCCGGTAACGAACTAAAAAATGATGAATACGTCCTTACGACTAAAATAAGCTGCTAGAAGAGTATAGATGAAATTAAAAGACATGTATTAATGTTTTAAAGACTGCTTAGACTCAAAATGATGCTTGCATAGGAAAATGATGAACTGAATGAAATAAGACGTAAAAGGTAAAATTACTAAAATACCCTTAAAGGGAGAATAAGTTTCAGATGGGACCTGGGGGAGGGTATGGGGCCTGCCTTAGGGTTTAGAGGGCCAGCGAATCCAAAAATAGATTAGGTTGAGGTTATCAAAGAGATAGTGATTAAATAAAATCATATGTTATTCAGATATTGAGTTCAGTTTAATATGTGATCTAGGATCACCAGCAAGGAGATAAGGATAAGACAAGTGTCAAGACAAGTAAAGTAAGCAAATAAAAGAAGGATTGTAGACTCTAGACCACAAGTGAGAAATCCTGGACTTTGAAATAGAGGTTTTAACTCCATGATTTTGAAGTGTTTTAAATTCAACTTCCTGTATTTACATGATTCATGTTTCAAACATGCTACTTGTTTCATTTTCAAGTACTATCATGAACTTAAAATGTACTCATTTTAAATGCCAACTATTTATAAAGTTCTTACTTCATAATGTCTATTTTAACTTCAAAGTGGTGTTAAGTTTCTTCTTCGAAGTGAATATTTTCATTCCAACCATGTTTAAGTATTCTGAAAGTTATGTTTAAGAACTTTTGAAAGATATGTTTAAGTGTTCTTAAAAAACATCTATTTGAAAAATAATGTTTTAAATGCTTCATGTTTGCAATTTGGTAATGTAAGATAATTGTGCATAAGCACTATAGTGATCGTGAGATCATTCTGGACTCACTACGTGTAGTGCCTGGTAGAAGGTTTATCCCATTGGCAAGAGATCTCTCATGTTTTGGTTCATGTATAATATAAATTATATTGACATTCTGTTAATCTTAAAGTTCAGGTTTGAAATGGATTCTCTTGTTAAAAAGTGAAAACAAGCATAATGAATGAATGGTAGAAGGTTTTTGAACCCCCATTTAGGTGAAAATGATTTTAAATGGTCCTACTTTTATGATAAATAGTTATAATCTCCTGTTTACAAGAAAATGATTTCATCATCCTGTTTAAAAAGTAAAGGATTTAAATTCCTCCTCTTTTATATGAACAACATTTGAAGCCCTATTGCCCTAAATAGCAATCTTGTACATATTTACAAGTTTTCTGCTACTGTGAATTAATGATGCAATACTTCTTGTACAAGACTATATGTTAAATACTACTTGATTTAAATGTCTTGCTTTAAGTGTCTTGTACTATGTGCTATGAAATGTGATCAGTCGATAGCGTAGTTTTATCATGAAATACTTTCTACTTTCAAAAACATTATCAGTTGGAAAACCCATGACAAGGTACTAGAATTAATCACGGGCTTTTTATAAAGCTCACATGAATTTATCCATGATATATACAAGTGATATGAAGGTGAGGTATGAGACCCACAGTTACAGTGAAATACAAGTTTAGAAGCAAAGTGTGCGTGAGGTATGGGACTCATAATCATAATAAGTAAGAAGCTCTGAAGAGTGTGTGAGTTATGGGACTTGCAAATTGTGTAAGTATGTAGTTCAATGTGTATGAGATGTGAACACGGGGTATGAGACCCACAATTGATGTATTATTGATGAATGTAGTGTAATGTTTCAAAAAAAAAAAAGATTCTAGCCAATCTAGATATTGTAAGGATCTGTGTAACATGTGTAAATTGCTTCCGCTTTAACAATGAACATGATGTGATGTTTGAATGAGAATAAATTTTGTTTAAGAACTTTACTTCGCATTCCCTAATTTGCATAAGGTGGGTTTCGGGGATGTGACAAGCTTGGTATCAGAGCAAAGGTTAAGGATTTTCGGACTGGGGAATGGGTGAAGTTTGAGGATATTGGAAGACATAAGTTTTTGTAAAGGATAACACTTGAGAGTTATAAGTAGTTCAAGGATTTTAGTTAGAACTACAAGTTAGATAGTTATTAAGGAGACTAGAAACGTGATGAAGTTAAGAAGTAAAGGTTTGGCATTGAGTTATGATTATGGGAGGATGAAAAAGGAAAGGAAGGATTATGTCTATTACTAGTATGCTATTAGGACCTTTGTTATCAGTAAGGAACTACCACCTTATCTTATGACTAGGGGAACTAAGAAACATGCAGTGCTACCCCATCCAACGACATTGAAGAAATTTTTAGATAGTTGGGAGACATGGATCAAGTATGTGACATAAGAGGTTAGAAATTATACGTTAGCAACTTGGAAGTAAAAAGTGGAATGAGTAAACACTAGTAAGTTATATGAGTGATCGAGTTTTGAGGACAAAACTCATTTAAGGAGGGGAGAATGTAATACCCCTGACCTAATTAACAAGTAATTAGTGTCAATTAAAAAGATATTAATATCATTAGTATATAATTACACTGTGTTAAGTATTAGGAAATAATACTTCCTAAAAATGTGAAAAAATGACACAAGTTACAGTAAGAAGACAAGAATCAAGAAGACTAGTACTAGTGACAAAAATAATGTTAGCTAGTAACCAAAAATTAATAAATGAAAATTAATTAAAGAAGACTTAATGCAAGGTGATTTAAAATAAAAGAAAAGAGGAATAAGGAGCAAAATGCTCCTACAAAGTCTTGAACCCAAGACCAAGAAATAAGGAAAAACTTATACAAAAAGAATAGCCAATTAGGCTATAGGCACTTTTGTGCTATATTAGTCACATGAAAAGTATATAACATAAAGTAATGTAAGGAAATTTAGAAAAAGAAGACACGTGTCATCACCCTACAACACCAACCTCTCACCCAATTGGATTGCATACAAAACCTGCCTATATATATATACATCACGTTTTGTGTATACACGTGATATACTACACTTAACAGACCTAGTATTTTCAGCTAAAGAGAGGGAGAGAGAGAGAGAGAGAGAGAGAGAGAGAGAGAGAGAGAGAGAAAATAAGAAGAAGTAGAAGAAGAAAAATAAGAGAAATTAGTCTGTAAGGCTGTTTGAATGAATTATGCTTAAGAGCCAAACTAAGAGGGAAGAAGAAGAAGAAAAAAAGAAGAAAAAAGAGAAGAAGAAGAGAGGAATGCAACTGCATGTACGGCCAGTTTGAGGTTAAAGGAAGGATCCATAAGATGGAACTAAAAGCAAGGAGAAAGAGAAGTTGTAGAGAAGGAAGAGGAACCAAAGAGGTAATTCTCTCTCTCTCTCTCTCTCTCTCTCTCTCCAGAGAAATAGCCTAAAAACTCATTATTTTAAGGTCATATATATACATGCATGTGTTTAGAATTGAAAATGATAGAGAATAAGAAAAAAAATAGGAATTGTTTAAGCTCAGAGGACATGAAAATTGAAATACCTAAAATCATAAAAACTGGGTTTTGAATCTAGCCTCGATGAAACTTGAAATAGACACCAAGGCTTGAAAAAGCATTAAAAATAGGACACGATACAACTTGAACCAACCCAAATGGTCAAGAGACCAATGAGAAAGAATATATTACAGTTAAGAGAAGGAAAATTCTAGGAACGAGTTTTGAATTGATTTAGCTGGTTTTATGAATGAGAAGATATTCCCTAGGCTCCCAGAAACCCAGTGGAATAAAAATAAGATCAAATCCATGTCTGAAACCTCACAAAATTGAAAGGAAAACCACTTGCTGGAAAATCGGGTCTTGTAGGAGATCCTCTGTAATAGCTTATCTCGACGTCCAAACCCAAGTGAAATTGAATTTTAACCATAGATATGAAATCCTTCATAGAAAAATGGTTGAAACGCCGTCGGAATTTGTCACTGAAAAACAGTTGCCAGAGTTTGTCGTCGTTGGCGAAGGCGATTGGCACCAGTAGGGTCCTTGTTGACTAAGTTAGCTGTTGATTGGGTCGATCAACGGGTCGGATCAAGTCAACCGGCTTAAAACAAATCCAAACTTAAAATTGAACAACGTCGTTTTGATTTAAAGAAGGGTTGACATCACATTGATGTCAGCATGATGCAGTGAGCCCATAGGACCGGTTGGTTCTTGACCTTGTTGGACCGGTTCAACTAGTATCTAATTGGACCGGGTTGTTTAGGTTAATCAAGTTCCTAAAATTCAGTTCGAACCCCCAGACTTTCCTGAAATTACAATTTAACCCCAAACCTTTTATTAATTACGAAATGGCCCAAAAAATAATTTAAAATTATTTTAAAATCCTTTTTAATTATGAAAAATTACCAAAATGCCCTTAAGCTAAAAATTGGCCAAACGAAGGCCAATTAAAATGCATGACTAGCCTAACCCAACATTCTTGGATGTTCTAGACTCAAGGTAGAGTTCGATTTATGAAATCAAACCCCAAAAAATATGAACGGGCAAACTGGAATAATTCTAATTATGTTCTAATGATAATTAAGCTATCACTTGAACTCCGATGACCTTGAAAATACCTGCATTGATATTTTTGGATATTTTAGACCCAACGGTGGGGTCCATTTTGTGAAACAAAGTCTCGAAAATATAGACACGTGAATTGTAATAATTTCCAAAAATACCCTTAACGATCTAAAAGTCAGTAAAATGTCAAAGATAGCATATACTGACTTTCTTTGACAGTTTGGACTCAATGGTAGAGTCCATTTTAGAAAATGAAGCACCGAAAAATATGACACGTAAAAATATAGAATTACAAAAATGCCTCTAGGCTTAATATAAGCTATAGATATGCAAAGTAAGATCTAGAAAAGCCTAAACTGATTATCTTCAACATTCCGGACCTAACAATGATGTCCGTTTGGGAAAACTAAGAACTGATAACAAATTAAAAAATGACGAATACGTCTTTGTAGCCAAAAGAAGCTACTAGAAGAGTATAGATGAAATTAAAAGACATATATTAATGTTTTAAAGACCGTTTGGACTCAAAATGATATCCGCTTAGGCAAACGATGAACCGAATGAAATAAGTTGTAAAAGGCAAAATTATTAAAATACCCTTAAAGGGAGAATAAGTTTCAGATGGGACTCAAGGGAGAGTATGGGACCTGCCTTAGGGTTTAAAGGGCCATCAAATCTAAAAATGGATTAGGTTAAGGCTAAAAGCATCAAAGAGAGAGTGATTAAATAAAATCATATCTTTATTCAGATATTGAGTTCAGTTTAATATGTGATCTAGGATCGCCAGCAAGAAGATAAGGATAAGAAAAATGCCAAGACAAGTAAAGTAAGCAAGTAATGGAAGGACTGTGGACTCTGGACCACAGGTGAGTAATCCTAGACTTTAAAGTGGAGGTTTTAACTCTATGATTCTGAAGTGTTTTAAATTCAACTTCTTGTATTTATATGATTTGTGTTTCAAACATGCTACTTGTTTCGTTTTCAAAGACTATCGTGAACTACAAATATGCTCATTTTAAATGCTAATTGTTTATAAAGTTCTTACTTCTGCATGTCTATTTTAACTTCAAAGTGGTGTTAAGTATCTTCTTCAAAAGTGAATATTTTCATTCCAACCATGTTTAAGTATTCTGAAAGTTATGGTTAAAAACTCTTGAAAGTTATGTTTAAATGCTCTTGAAAAGCATCTATTTGAAAAGTAATGTTTTAAATGCTACCTATTTGCGAATTGGTAACGTAAGATAATCATGTATAAGTACTATGTGATTGTGAGATCCTTCAGGACTCACTACGTGTAATGCTTGGTAGAAGGTTTATCCCACAGGCAAGAGATCTCTCATGTTCTGGTCATGTATAATATAAATTATACTGACATTCTGTTAAGCTTAGAGTTTGGTTCGAAATGATTTCTCCTATTAAAAAGTGAAAACAAGCATACTGAATGAATGGTAGAAGGTTTTCGAACCCCTATTTAAGTGAAAATGATTTTAAATGGTCCTATTTTTATGATAAAGGGTTATACCATCCTGTTTACAAGAAAAAGATTTTATCATCCTATTTAAGAAGTAAAGGATTTAAATTCCTCCTCTTTTATATGAACAAATGATCGGTGCAAAACTGCAAGTGCACAGTATCGTAGTTTTATAGTAAAGTGATAAGAAGAGTATCGTCCTCAGGGATTGGTGTCTTACTTTTGACAAGTACCGAAATTAAACTAATCTCAACTTTATTTAGAAAATTCACTAAAATCTTTGGAATTGCAACTAAAAATAAAATTAATGCAAAGAAAATACTCAAATGAAAAGATAGATATTGTTCAAAAATCAAATAAATGGGAGAGAAGAATTCTAGGAAATCGATTTCACCTAATTCCTCACTATGCTTTACTAATCTAACTAATTGAATTTAATTCTCTATGTTTGTTAGCAAATCGCTAATTCATCCAAAAACCTCTTTCGACAGTCAATTGGACACTTTTTTTATTCATTATTTTATACAAGAGTATGCAAATTAATAAATCAAGAAAGCAATAAGACCAATGATTGTTAACACTACACAAGTTCATATAAGTCTTTCGATCTCTATATTTACCTATGCTAAAATATTCAAGATCCATCCCATAATTCCCTCTTTCGACAGCAAATCACAGGATTAAAATCATCTAATTAGTGGTCAGTTAATTAGAAGCATTAAATTCATAATAAATTAGACAAACATGAAAATAATTATTTCAAATTAGAATAGAAAAGTAAGCATAGTTTGAGACTAGATTACATCGTTTTTTTAGAATAAATAAAAATTAGTTCATGCTAAAAATTAATTTCAACATAAACGAATTCACCATTATTTTTCTTGAGAAGAACGGAAGAAAACTGAATACTGATAAATAGCCACAGAAACTCACAGTGCGCCTGATAAGCCATCACAGTTGCAGCCGTACAGCCACTGATTCTTCTTTTGTTTTTCTTTTTTTTTTTTTCTGTTCCAGCTGCAAGCTTTCTTCTCTCGTTGGCTTCTGTTCCCAGCCTCACAACCACCTCGCAAAACCAGCGCCTCTCCCTAAAACAATTGAGACCTCAGCCGCTTGTTTTGCCCTAATGCTGGCAGCAGCTTCTGGGCTTTAAAGCCCATGCCGCAAGGATGACGGCCAGCCCAGCTTGTTTATTATATATATATATATATTTTTTTTTTTTCTTCCTTTTAGACTTCCAATGCCCAACAGCCGCCTCAACTTCAATCCTTTTTCTTTGCTTTTATTTTGTTCACTCCAACCATAAGCTCTTGATTTTTTTATTCTTTTCTTTGGATTTCCTGTACAGCCATAAGCCAAGCCATCAGCCCACCTTTGATTTATATTTTTTTTTTCTTTTTTTCTATCTCTTCTCCAGCCCGGGCCCACTTGCTTCCTTTGTCTTCTTTTCAATTTTTTTTTTTTTTTTTTGTTTCTGTTTCTTCTTAACTGCACCTCCCAGCCGCACTAACAGCTTCTTTCTATTATTTTGGATGGCTGGTATACATTTGAGACGGTCATTGAATTTAGGAACTCATGGGCTGCTTCAATTTCTTTAAATCTAAAATAAAATTTGAATGATAAACAATGAGGCCTAAAATTAATCAAAAGATAAATCAAATTAATTTAAAATTTAAAGTTAAGAGGTGATAAAATTATAAATTATTTAAGTCATCAAATACCCCCAAGCTTAAAACTTTGTTTGTCCTCAAACAAAAACTAAACCTCATAGAAAGATCTCATCACTCACCAAGCCATGGTTTGAAATTAGATTTCATCACTAGCGTCTTACTCTTTTAACATCAAAGACAGCCGGAAAATCAATCAAAAATTTAGCAATTAGTCAAGTAAGAGTTAAGCATTCACTTCAACCTAAAACCAAGACCTTGAGTGTGTGTGTGATATAGTCAATTTAACTCCAAACCACTTGCAAACTCAGATAACAGCAGAACAACTGAAACCAGAATAATTCTCTCAAAACTTAACCCCATAAGTCCAATTTTCAGAAATCCTCTCCACTAATATAGTTAACACCAAAATCAGAGATCAAAAGGTCTTTAATTTGGTTGTAATGACAGGCCACAAGGTGAGGGCTAAGAAAGAAATGGATATGGACATTCAAAGCAAACTGAGAAAACACTTGGTGGAAAGAATACTAAAACAGAATTCCATAAGATTCAAACCAAAGTTCTTTCTCGACAATATGCTCAGTTTTTTTTTTTTTTTTCTTCTGTCATGATGGATAAATCACCTCTAAATAAAAGGCAAACTCAGAAAAAATATCTTTTTTTTTTTTTTTTTTTTTTTTTTTTTTTCACACTTTGTTCAAATAGAGCAAACATAATGCGAATAATTTCATTTGAACCAACTTTCTCTTTACATGTAAATTTCCAACAAAGTATCTTCTCAAACGGTAAATTCATGGTTTTTCAGGCTTAGAACGGGGATGGATTATGTAGTTAAAAGAACAAATAAAGGCTGATGACACATAAGGCTCAAGGGGGCTGACTATGGAAATACACCATGCAATGATGGCATGATAACTAGGACGGCTGGAAAGGCTTTTTGGTTATGAAAAAGATGGCCTAGATCATTTCTCTAATATTTGGCATCAACTAGGATTTCGCCTCAAGGATTCATCAACGGATTCTAGAGTAAAGTAAGATTGAACTACCTTGACCCTAGTTAATTCACTCCTTCTCTTCATAAGCAAAATGGAATAAAGAAAAATGACTATGTGCTCAATTATGTTCAAGGACAAAGATTTAAATTAAAGTACCCACAAAACTCTGCCTGACATAAAAGAAATTTTTGAAATTGAAAAATTTTCTCAATCCCATCCCCAATCTAAAATTTCAGAGTCATAGAGAATTCAATCATATTCGAATACATGCTTGGTAAGAGAATTCAACAACTCAAAACTCATAACCAACAACCAAGAAGACAAAATAACTCTAGGAGTTTACACCCCCAAAATTAAACTAAACAATGTCCTCATTGTAAGTCAAAAGTGAGAAAGAGTGAAGAAATGAAAGGAACTTCCCTGGTTTTATGGTGAATCAGTCATAGTTGAAATTTTCAGCTCTTTATTCATGCTAAATAAACCTGCATCAAAATCTAAATTATTAAAAGAAAAAAAGAAAAAAAAAGTAATAATAATTAAAATAAAATAAAATAAAATAAACAAAATAAAAGAAAGTTCTATGGGCTGCCTCCCATAAGCGCTTGTTTTAAAGTCTACGGCCAGACTTTTCAATCTTCATCAATTAGGGTGTCCAAGAAGAATAAATGCACAGTTTCTCTCCAAGTCCCAACTTTTTTGCAAACACACGCAGCAACTTGATGATCTTCTTTGGGTGTGCATGATGCCGCAACAATCATTGGAAATGAGTAACTATCACCTAAGAATGCATAATGAAGATGCTCAGGTAATTGCTTCAACTCTGGAGCTGTCGTTTGCTGCATTTTCTCTTTAGGAATTACAAAATCCATCTTTTCAACTATCGGCTCTAGCCTCTCCACTTCATTGCTAAGTGATGTAACGTGCTGCAAGGATCGTTCTAGGTGATCGGCTGGCACATCTTCTTGAAAGGCTTCTTCTACACATTGCTCAAGGACTTCTACCTGAAAGCAAGTGCTTGGATCCTCTGGAAATCTCATGGCTTGGTAGATGTTGAACTTAACCTCTTCCTTTTCTACTGTCAATGTTAATTCACCCTTTTGAACATCCATTAAAGCCCTTCCCGTAGCCAAGAATGGTCGGCCAAGAATTAGTGGGACGTCTTGGTCTTCCTCTATGTCTAACACCACAAAGTCAGTAGGAAAAATAAATTTATCCACCTTTACCAATACATCTTCTATGATTCCACGTGGATATTTGATGGATCGGTCTGCTAGTTGCAAAAAAATGGTTGTTTGTTTCACCTCTCCAAGTCCCAATTTCCTGCAAACAGAAAGAGGCATAAGATTAACTTCTAGCACCAAGATCACATAAGACTTTATCAAAAACTGAATTTCCAATAGTGCAAGGCAAAGTGAAACTCCCTGGATCTTTTAATTTTTGAGGCAATTTCTTTTGGAGAATGGCACTGCATTCTTCAGAAAGCTTCACTGTTTCGAACTCCTCCAACCTTCTTTTCTTGGAAATGATGTCCTTCAGGAATTTGACATAGTTTGGCATTTGTTCCAAGGCATCTGCAAAAGGAATATTTATGTGAATTTTTTTTAAAATTTCCATAAACTTAGAAAATTTCTTATCCAATTTTTGCTTCTGAAAATGCTGGGGATAAGGAAGTGGAGTAGTGAGAATAGGAGGATTGTCAGGAAATGAAATTCCTGGATGTATGTCAGTCTCTCTTTGTGTATCATCCACAATCTCCTCTTCTGCTACTTTATCCTTGCTTTGGCCCTTGTCTGCAATTGTAGGAGTGGACTTGGTTTCTTTTGGTGGTGACTTCTCAATTTCTCTTCCACTCCTAAGTGTGATGGCATTGCATTGTTCCTTTGGATTCACCTCTGTGTTGCTAGGAAAAGTTCCTTTTTGTTGGGCATTGACGGCCGTGGCTAGTTGCCCAATTTGCATTTCAAGATTCTTCATAGTGGCTCCCATATTGCTGCAATGAGTCTCAATGTTATCTAATCGTGAATCAGTCTTTTTAAACCTTGCATTTGTCTCATCAACAAAGGAAATCATGGCAACCTCAAGTGACATCTTCTTCTCGATTGGTTGACTATCAAATCCTGGAGGGGGTTGTAACACATTCCTTGTGTTTCCATAAGACAAATTCTCATGATTTCAAAGCCCTGGATGGTAGTAATTCGGTATAGGATTACCACGATAGTTGTAGTTCCGATTGTTGATGAATTGAACTTGTTCTTGACTCGCTTCATTACTCGGAACTATCATACTTGTAGCTGCAACATATTCTGCACGTTGTGGTATCCCTTGGGTTGTCAAAGCTGAAATTTGATGTGATAGAGAAGCAACTTGAGCTGAAAGGGCTGCTCACGGCTCTAATTCATGAATCCCAGCAACTTTCTTAGCCATAGTTCTTTCGGTTGGCCATTGATAGTTGTTTGAGGCCATTTCTTCCAAAAGAGACATAGTACCCTCAGGTGTCTTGGACATCAAAGTTCCACCAGAAGCAACATCAATTATGGTCCGAGTGTGCCCATTTAACCCATTATAGAATATCTGAACTTGCAACCAATCCGGCAATCCATGTTGAGGGCAGCGTCGAATCAAATCTTTAAACCTTTCCCATGCTTCATAGAGTGACTCGAAATCATGTTGCTTGAATTGACCAATTTCACTCCTGAGTTGGGCTGTTTTTGCAGGTGGGAAGTATTTAACAAGAAACTTTTCAGCCATGTCCTGCCAACTAATGATGCTTCCCGGTTGTAGAGATTGTAGCCAACCTTTTGCCTTGTCCTTTAAAGAAAAAGCAAACAATTTCAGTCGAATGGTGTCTTCAGTAACACCATTAATCTTTATAGTGTCACAAATCTCCAAAAACATCACCAAATGAATATTGGGATCATCAAGTGGCGATTCGCTGAATTGGGCTTGTTGCACCATGTTAATCAAAGCTGGTTTGAGCTCAAAATTGTTGGCATTAATGGTCTGGCGTTTTATACCCAAGTAGTTGTAATTCACAACTGGCCGTACATAATCCATCAAGGTGCGTGGCTGTGCATTCTGTTGTCCTTCAGCCGTGGCTAGTACTTTCTTCTTTCTTAGTGATCTGAGAGTTCTTTCAATCTCTGGATCAAAAGGAATAATGTCACGAGTTCTAGCCCAGCGCATCCAACGCTAAAACCACACCTGTAAAACCAAAAACAGAAAATAAAAAAAAATAAAAATAAAAAATAAAAATAAATAAATAAACAAAAATAAAAGAAAAATAAATAAATAAATAAAAATAAAAATAAAGTTCTAAATTAAAACCAAGATTGCTTTGTATCGATATTGGCAAAAATAAGAATAATTCAATCCCCAGCAACGGCGCCAAAAACTTGATCGGTGCAAAACTGCAAGTGCACAGTATCGTACTTTTATAGTAAAGTGATAAGAAGAGAATCATCATCAGGGATTGGTGTCTTACTTTTGACAAGTACCGAAATTAAACTAATCTCAACTTTATTTAGAAAATTCACTAAAATCTTTGGAATTGCAACTAAAAATAAAATTAATGCAAAGAAAATACTCAAATGAAAAGATAGATATTGTTCGAAAATCAAATAAATGGGAGAGAAGAATTCTAGGAAATCGATTTCACCTAATTCCTCACTATGCTTTACTAATCTAACTAATTGAATTTAATTCTCTATGTTTGTTAGCAAATCGCTAATTCATCCAAAAACCTCTTTCGATAGTCAATTGGACACTTTTTTTATTCATTATTTTACACAAGAGTATGCAAATTAATAAATCAAGAAAGCAATAAGACCAATGATTGTTAACACTACACAAGTTCATATAAGTCTTTCGATCTCTATATTTACCTATGCTAAAATATTCAAGATCCATCCCATAATTCCCTCTTTCGACAGCAAATCACAGGATTAAAATCATCTAATTCGTGGTCAGTTAATTAGAAGCATTAAATTCAGAATAAATTAGACAAACATGAAAATAATTATTTCAAATTAGAATAGAAAAGTAAGCATAGTTTGAGACTAGATTACATCATTTTCCTAGAATAAATAAAAATTAGTTCATGCTAAAAATTAATTTCAACGTAAACGAATTCACCATTATTTTTCTTGAGAAGAACAGAAGAAAACTGAATACTGATAAATAGCCACAGAAACTCGCAGTGCGCCTGATAAGCCATCACAGTTGCAGCCGTACAGCCACTGATTCTTCTTTTGTTTTTTTTTTTTTTTGTTCCAGCCGCAAGCTTTCTTTTTTCGTTGGCTTCTGTTCCCAGCCTCACAACCACCTCGCAAAACCAGCGCCTCTCCCTAAAACAATTGAGACCTCAGCCGCTTGTTTTTCCCTAATGCTGGCAGTAGCTTCTGGGCTTTAAAGCCCATGCCGTAAGGATGACGGCTAGCCCAGCTTGTTTATTCTATTTTTTTTTCTTCCTTTTAAACTTCCAACGCCCAGCAGCCGCCTCAACTTCAATCCTTTTTCTTTGCTTTTATTTTGTTCACTCCAACCATAAGCTCTTGATTTTTTTATTCTTTTCTTTGGATTTCCTGTACAACCACAAGCCAAGCCATCAGCCCACCTTTGATTTATATTTTTTTTTTCTTTTTTTCTATCTCTTCTCCAGCCCGGGCCCACTTGCTTCTTTGTCTTTTTTTCAAATTTTTTTTTGTTTCTGTTTCTTCTTAACTGCACCTCCCAGCCATACTAACAGCTTCTTTCTATTATTTTGGATGGCTGGTATACATTTGAGATGGTCATTGAATTTAGGAACTCATGGGCTGCTTCAATTTCTTTAAATCTAAAATAAAATTTGAATGATAAACAATGAGGCCTAAAATTAATCAAAAGATAAATCAAATTAATTTAAAATTTAAAGTTAAGAGGTGATAAAATTATAAATTATTTAAGTCATCAACAAACATTTGAAGCCCCCTTGCCACTAAATGGTAATCCTGTACGTGTTTACAAGTTTTCTAGTATGTGAATTATTGATGCAAAACTTCTTGTACAAGACTATGCATTAAATACTAGTTAATTTAAATACCTTGCTTCAAGTGTCTTATACTATATGCTATGAAATGTGATTAGTCGATAGTCTAGTTTTATTATGAAATACTTTTTGCTTCAAAAATGCTATTGGCTGAAAAACCCACGACAAGGTACCGAAATTCCTCACGAGCTTTATATAAAGCTCACATGGATTTATTCATGATATGTACAGTTGATATAAAGGTGGGGTATGGGACCCATAGCTACAGTGAAGTACAAGTTTAGAAGCAAAGTGTGCGTGAGGTATGGGACTCACGATTAAGGTAATATGAAGTTCAGAAGTGTGCGTGAGGTATGAGACTCATAATTATAATAAATAAGAAGTTTAGAAGAGTACGTGAGGTTTGGGACTCATAAATTATGTAAGTATGTAGTTCAATGTGTATGAGATGTGAACATAGGGTATGAGACCCACAATTGATGTATTATTGATGAATGTAATGTAATGTTTCAAAAAAAGAAGAAGAAGAAGATTCTAGCTAATCTAGATATTGTAAGGGTCTATGTAACATGTGTAAATTGCTTCGCTGCAACAATGAACATGATGTGATGTATGAACAGGAATATATTTTGTTTAAAAACTTCACCCGCATTCCCTAATCCACATAGGGTGGGTTTCGGGGATGTGACAATAACGATTGTATGACTGAATAAAATAAAAAAAAATAAACATATTAAAAAGACAAAGGGATAGAGTAAACTCGGGCCTATGAGGTATCCTATGTATCCGTTTAGATAACAGAATTAGAGCCAACATAGTTCTGCAATTCAATTCATTCTATCAAGAGTAATATGATGAATTGAATTGGGAAAAGAGGAAAAAAGGGTTTTAGGGAGCGTACCTAATTATTTGCTGCTAATCAGACAAGGCTTTGGCTTAAACTCCTTGATGTTGAATTGTTAGTTGTGCAGAACTCCATCTTGAATTGGGTAGAACTTTAACTTAAGTAGAACAATGCTTCCAAAATATGGAAAAGAAATATATATATATATATATATATATATATATATATATAGAGAGAGAGAGAGAGAGAGAAGAGAGAGAATTATTGCAGCAACACTTTGACTCCTAAATTTCTATCATTGATTATGGTGGCCAATGGGCTTTATTTATAAGGAAAAGAAAGAAGGTTTGATCCAAGGGTCCACAATGAATCCTACGGATAGAGGGCTTACATGGAGCCTTAATGTGTATGGAAATAGGATTTATAAAGTTTCTCGTGCACAAATAAAGGTAAAACCCTTAAAATAAGGGAAAGAAAGATAAGGAAAATAAATATATGCCCTATTTAAACTCTAAAAACCCTAGAAAAGCTGTAAAGACTTGGAAAATTTATTTAACTTTTTTTGGAATGAATTTTTTTTTTCTATTGCCATTATTATTATTATTATTATTATTATTATTATGTTAGTGTGCATGTATACATGTGTGTGTGATGTGTTATATGAATGCATGTGTGTATATACGAGTTTAAAGGAGTGTATGTGAAATATAATAATGTATATATATAGCAAGGCATACAAGCAACAATTAATGCATACCTGGAGAAAGTGGGAGAGAAAATAGAGTAGGTGTACTGCCGTGTGTGTGTGGTTTATATTATATATATATATATATATATATATACACACAACACAATGTCAACCTTGCATTAAATGCAAGGCTGACCTAGACATGAAAGAAAGCTGAAGAAGCATGGAAAGAGAGTAAAATGGCTGCTATAGCAGGTCTCGGGTGAGGTGATACGTGTGTATATGTGTGTATATATATATATTTTTGTATAAGTTAAGTATATATGTCGGTTAGAAAAGAAAACCGAAGATAGGAGAGTGGAAACTATGAAGCCTGAGAGGAACGGAGGGAGATTCAGGAGTGGAAGAAAGATCAGAAAGAAGAGAGGGAGGTACGGCTAGGGAGAACTGAAATAAAAGGTTGGTATTTCATGCATGATCTCTATTTTAGAATTTTAATAGCATGGTGTAGTTTTAAACTGTTAGATCTTGTTAAGCATGAATAAATGAAAAATATTGCAAAAAGAATAAATGAAAAAGGTAAAGAAATGGATTAAAAATATTGAGTTACAAGTGAGGGTGGTGATCGGTTGCTTATATATATTTTGTGTAAAACCTTGTTTAAATGATTGGGACTCAATCTCCTTGAGTACAGGAAGCTTTTAGGAAAAGGGGGAACCCAAAACAGTGCTGAAATCATGGCAATAAGGGTTCGCCGGAATTCTGGGTTTGGCCACTAGAGCTACAGGTTTAGGGATAGTGGTGAGGATTTGTTAAATCAATTTAAAAATGAACCTTAGAAGTAAAGAGCTCATGAAAAATGAAAGAAAAATGCATTTTTTTTATGTTGAAATCTGATCGGAAAAAGGTTGCCGTCACCGGAGATGGCGACGGAAACCTAGGCTGTCTCGCTGGAAAGTCGCAGGGATGAAGGGGGGCGACCTGGGCTGAGCTTGGGCCTGTTCTTTTTTTTTTTTGAACTGATTTGGGCTTAATTGATTTAAAAGAGCTAGGGCCAAATTTGATTCAAAGGGGTTTGGGCTTGTTTAATTAAAAAGGCCTTTGGGCCTGTTTTGTTAAAACAGTCTTGGGCCAACAATTGAAAGGAGATAAAAGGAAAAGGAAAGAAAAAAAAAAAAAAAAGAAAAGGAAAAAGGGGGATTGGTGGGATTCGAACGCTGGTGGAGAGGGAGGGAAGGACACGCGTGACCAAATGGGATGGTTACCAACCGTGCCCATATTTGCACCGAATATATATATATATATATATATATATTACACTTAGTAATTTAATTAATTAAATAAATTAAATACCCCGAAATGGCCCGGAGTCCAAACAAGGCAAGCCATATATGTTTTCTGACTATCTTGGACCTCCTAAGACCAACGGTGAGGTCCGTGACATGAGATGAGATCCCGAAAAATAAAAGCCCCATAGAACGCTTAGAAATTACCAAAATGCCCCTGAGTCAAAACACAGTCAAACGAACTCCAAATTGAGTAAACAAATAGTGAAAGCTTATTATCTCCAGTAGTCCAGACTCAACTGTGGAGTCCAATTTAGGAGGAGAGGTCTCGGGAAATGGGAGCCCGCGAAAGTGCAAAATGACTGTTTTGCCCTTTTTAACCGGATGTCCAAATTAAATTCCGTAAGAGCCTAAACCTATTTTCTTTGACGTTCCGGACTCAATGATAGAATTTATTTTGGCAAAATAGAAACTAAGAAAATAAAGACCTAAAATTTGATGAATAGCATCATTCAAGTAGCCAACGGACTAAGTTGCATTTTATGATTTTAGGAACACTGAAGGGCAAGGAGAAGGCGGTCTGACCTCCCACTTCTTACTGTTAGTTCCATTACACTGCCAGCGCTACTTCTTAGGGTTGAGACCAATCCGTCAGGTACGATATATTGTGCTAAGTAAGAAATAGAATTAAGGTTAGGAATAACTGCCATGTTCACTTGATGATTCACATGTTTGTTTTATTGCTTATATGCTTATGCGTTCCCTATTACCTTTTTGAAAGTTGGTGATGAATGTGAATCATGACTATGTGTATATCGCATGTGTTAGCATAGTGTGTGGATTATGTTTTTCTGAGAATTGTTGGGATTAAGAAATATGTGGCTTAAAGCATGTGTTAAATGGACTATGCATGACATGTGACCTTGATGAAAGGATCTTCTGATTTGAATGTTATTGTGTAATACATCATTTAAAGCATACTTCATGTGTGGATATGATGCTTTATTGAGATTACATTATGGTATGGTGGAATCAAAGCATATTGGCATAGTATGATTCCTTGGACAGGACATGACATGATATCGCATTTGGTACCCGAACCAGCGGGAGCGATCCGCGAAAGGATATGATATTGCATTTGGTACCTGAACCAGCAGGAGCGATCTGCGAAGGGATATGATATTGCATTTGGTACCCGAACTAGCAGGAGCGATCCGTGAAGGGATATGATATTGCATTTAGTACCCGAACCAACAGGAGCGATCCGTGAAGGGACATTACATTACATGAGTTGACATGGGTGTGACATAGAGTTGACATGGCATAGAGTTGCATGGGTGTGTCACGCATATTTTTATTGCATTGTATTAATGAATTCCCGAATGTGTGATGAATCCTGTTAATGCATTGTATGGATGAATTGGATAGCATGTAGGTTGTAATTGTTTTGAATCTTGTTAATGCATCGTATGGATGAATAGGATGGCATGTAGGTTATAATTGTGCATAGAGATATAACTATACACTTGCACATGCCACGCCTTAGATTATGTTAATGAGTTGGATGACATGTAGATGATTGCTAGTACATTGTATGCATGATGTTGAATGCCATGTAGATATAACTGTACACTTGCATATGCCACACCCTTAATTTTGTTTCTTGCATTAGCATTATATTGTACCAGCAGTTGAGCTGACCCATTCGTGGGACAAACATTTCAGATGATGCTCCCGGCACTTGAGACTTGAGGAAGTCTTGCAGAGTGGAGGAGATATGAACTTAGGAGGATATTTGGCCCGTTGGGGCATGTTTTGTGATGTAGGGCCTAAGCCCGAATAACATGTTGAATGTTTTTATTGACTGTGCTTTACATGGATGTACATTGAAGGAAATGAATGTAAGTTTGGGCTGAATCCGTTAGATTGTCCTTTATTTCTTTATTATTTTATTTTCTTTTCGTCTCGTCAGTCGCGCCATGGGTTCGCTGGAATTCGGGGCGTGACAAAAGCCATGGCCGAAAGTATGGCAAAACAAGGTTTTGAAACAAAACCCAATGAAACTTGTTTATAATTATATGGCCTGAAAGAGCATTGAAAATGGAACCTAAAGAAGTCTGAATCACTAAAAAGGGTTAGAAACTAGGGAAAACTGATATTTACAGTTATAGGTTGATAATTTCTAAAAGATGAATTTGAGTGTGATTTTTTTTGTTTAATGAATAGGATGTCGTTCCTTAATGACCTAGAAGTTGAATGGGATAAAAAATAAGAGAAAAATATGTGTGAAACCCGTCAAAATAAAGAAGGAAGTTAGTTTTTGGAAATTTGGGCTCTATTGGAACACCAATTATAATGAAGCGTTGATGGCATTTGGTTGAACCAAATGCTGATTTGACATCGAAATTGGAATTATGGGTGAAAAATGGTCCAGAATTGTTTAGATCGGTGGCCGAAAAATAACTGCCATTGGCGGCCATCACCAAAGAAGGTGATTGGCACCGTCAAGTGATTCATTTGACCAGTCAACATTTGATCGGGTTAGTCAACAGGTTGGATTAGGTCTTAAATGGGTTTGGGCTAACCCGTTTAAAACTGAATCTTAAGGTTTAGTGGAATGACGTTGTTTTTCTATGCCATGATGATACAATGTTGACACTGTCAATCGGATAAACTGGTCAATTTCTAATTGTTAAACCACAGTTCACTTATTCTTTGACAAGACTGGTTGGTTCGTCCAATGACTGACCCGATTCACTTTTTAAATAGCCAAACCAATGGGTTTGAGCCATATTGGTTGAACTAGAACTTTCTGGAATTATGTTTTGACCCCAAATCTTTTGAGAAATTATGATTAGGCTTAAGAAAATAATTAAAAACTATATTATTGCCTTTTCATAATTAGGTAAAAATATCATTTTACCCCTAGGCCTAAAAGTGAGGTAATGAAGGCCAATTGAAATGCAAGAAGAGACATTTCCAATATTTTTAGACATTTGGACTCAATGGAGGAGTCTGATATGAAAAATTGGACCCCGAAATATATGAACGAACAAACTAGACTAATTTCAAATAAGTCCTAAAGTGCTATTAAATCTATAAAATGAACTCCTATGACCGCGAGGGTACCTACCTTAACATTTTTTGACATTTCGGACTCAATGGTGAGGTCCGTTTCGTCAAACGAGGTCCCAAAAATACAAATACATATAAATGTATAATTTTTAGACTGCTCTTAGTAATATATGGGCTACCAAACTAATTAAAAAAAATATAAAAATGGGCATACCCAACTTTGTTGGACATTATGGACCTAATGATGAGGTCAAATTGAGTATTTGGGAACCCGAAGATGGTCACATATAGAGATAAAAAATTATAAAAATGCCTCTAGACCTAAAATAAGCCATATAACGGCTAATTAAGAGTCTAAAAAGGCCAGGTTTAGTATTTTCAATGCCCCAGACCCAACGATGATATCTATTTATGTAAAATATAACTCTGAAACAAATTATAAAATGACAAATAAGTTTCTAAGAATTAATTAAACTACCTAAAGAGCATAGGAAGTGGAACCTATACCAATGTATTAAGGATCCTCTAGACTCAAAAATGGAATCTGTTTAGACAAATGAATTACTGAATTGTATGGAATATGAATGGGTAACATTACTGAGGTGCCCCTAAGGGCTAGAGTAAGCCACAAAATGTACTAAAAAGCTTTAGGAACCCTAACTAGAGACATGAGGGAATCCTAAACTATAAGACTAAGTTCAAAAGGAACTAAATATCATGTAGGAAGATACTTTAAGCTATGACAAGTGCTACTAAAGTATCGATGTGTGTCAATCCATTATTTAGGGTCACCAACAAGGACAAATAAATGAGTTGATTGGTAAAGCAAGTCTGTAGGCAAGAAACTATGGACTACAGGTGAGTAATCCTATAACTTAGACTGATGTTATTTATATCTTATGTATTTAAACTAACTACTTTACTATCAAATACATTATTTGCTAAGACTCTACATTTTTTTTATCCGATTTGCAATGATTTTGTCCTATTTGAGAAGTATGAATTATTTTTTGACTCTTCTAAGTGTTTTGAAATATCTATGTAGCCAAAATAATTGTATGTGGAAAATTTGATTTTGTTTACCATCTGCATGACTCACCAGATCTACGCCGATAATAGACCCTCGACAGGCCTTTGTAAGTCGAGAGCTCACAATTGCAAGTGTCCATTATGGCATATCTATCTGTACTGTACTATCTGATTCGATTCATGGTCTAGTTGGCTAGAATCATGATGAATTATTATAACTATCATTTTTTCATGATACTATTGATCTGCATGTCTGCTTTATTCTAAATCTTTCTTTCTGAACTATTTTGAACTGTACTACCTTGATTTTGAATTGTTCTATTTTGAATTTGTCTAATTTTCCATGTTTTGAATTTGTCTATTTTGCTCTATTTTAGAACTCCCTGACTAAACTACTTTGATATGAACTGCTCTGATGTAGAACTACCTTACTTTGAATATGATATACTTTGAATTACAAATCTGTCTAGCATATCCTTTTTTTAAAAGAATATCTTTATTTTGAATACTGTTACAAGCATGTTTATAATTTCTAACCTTTCAATTAAAGGTTTTGAAGTTTTATCCATGGAAGCAACGTTTTGGGTTTCCTAAAACCCACGACAGGGCGCCGGTATTACTCACAAGCTTTTCATAAAGCTCACATAGTTTTATCCATGTATATTTCAGGTACCTTAGAGAAAGAAATGGTTTGTAAGTTATGAATGGACAGTCTGTAAGCCTAGAGGAGAAACATAGAGACTCTTACATCTTGTGGATGACTACTTAAAACAAATCTGAAGTGAGCAAGCCTAGTAGACCATAGTTAGAATTGTTAGTCTAAAATTTGTATGTAATAGGCCTATGTAAATGTAAACTATGATTAGTAATCTACAATGTAAAAATATTGTCACGACTCGTAACCCGGCCTTTTTGAATTAGGGGCACGTGACTGATATTGTCACCCCGATACGCCGTGCAAAATCAGACGAATTGCAATTGTTAGTAATTTTTTTTTCTTTTCAAATATATATAAAAGCCATATATATGAAATTCATTTGATACAGATAGAACATCATTATTATTACTTCCAAAAGTATCACAAGTAATATCTATATTTCAAATGCAGTCCACATCTCAAATTTGTCCAATCTCTAATATCATCATTACATTACTCTAATAAAGAGTGCTACAATCCTTCTCGAGCAGAAGTCTCTATATTGACCTAACACTTAAAGTTTTTACAAGGTCTTCCATGACTAGAACTTAGAGAGTAATTCTTGCTTCCTGTCATAGTTTGAAGGAAACTGTGGTTTTGCACAGTTGTAGATTCCAAATAAGCAAATAACATATTTCATGCTAATATGAAACAAATATAAAACAGAACAGATTCCAATAGTCAGAAGATATTTACATAGATTTTCCAACTCATAGCTTGGATGCTAAAATAGTTCAGTTCAAAACTAGAAGTTTCCCATATTCTAGGGGTATTGTTGTAATATTAGTGCCATTTTGCCATTTGGAGGGCACTTCGGTAATTTTAGCATATTCCTATCCCTTATAGGTTATTTTATTTATTTACGGGCATACATGTAAATTCCATACCATTTAATCCATATAGGGTTAATTTGGTTATTTTAGCCGTTAGGGACAATTTTGACTTTTTATGCCTTTGTGGCATTTTTGTAATTACCTTGTTCTTAAATTTTTCACCGAGTTAGGAGCAATATAATAAATATAGGTGTGCATCCAAAACTTGCCAAATTTCCTCCTTTCTTTATTCCAAGGGTTTTGCCTAGATTTATGCATTGAATACTTGCATATTTTCCCTCATTCCTTGTCTCCAAGTAATTTCCAAAGTAAGCTCATTATTTTAAGGGATTTGTTTTCACTTGTGCACAAAATAATTTCTATATCTAAATTGCTTGCACATTAAGCAATAATCTTGGCCATTCATCCATAGGATTTATCATGAGCCCTTAGATCAAACCTCCTTACTTTTTTCTTATAAATAAGACCCCTTGTCCACCATAATTTGGGATAGAAAAATTAAAAAGCTAGATGTTGCTGCAATAATTTTCTCTTTTCTCTCTCTTCTATATTTCTTTTTCCATATTTTTTAAAGCCTTGTTCTACAAAAGAAATAATTCTAATCCATTGAAGACGAAGTTCTACACCATTGAAGATTCAATCCAAGGAGTTCAAGCTCAGACTTGTTTGGTTTAACACAAAAAATCAGATACGCTTCCTAAAACCTTACTATTTTCTCTTTTCCTAATTCAACTAATCCTATCACTCTTGATATAATCAATTGAATTAGATAATTACGTTCGCTTTGATTCCATTATTTGAATGGATACGTAGGACGCCTCATGGGCCCAAGTTTAATCTTATTTACTTTATGTCTTTTTTCTTATTTCATTCATGTCATCTCTTTCTCTCTCTCTCTCTCTCTCTCTCTCTCTCTCTCTCTCTTTCTATCCCTTGTTTTGGTTTATTTACTTTATTTATTTCATTTATTTTATATCATTATCTCTTTATACTCACCCTCTATCTTATTTATGTCATGGAATATAAGTCTTGTGGATGAACACTTGAGTCCAGTCCGTTCAGACTGGGCAGGACGGGTGCCTAACCCTTTCCCATCTCGTACCTTAGCTATCGGATTCGAAATTCTTTGGTTCATTGTAGACTAGTTTCACTTTACTTTATTTTAACCCATGTCGAAGACTTTAGAATGTAAAAAGAACAAAAACATTGTAATTTCAGTTTCCTTTGCTATTCTTTTTATATGTATTCTCCATGGGTTATATCAGGTTTGCTTGTTATTTAGTCTAAAACAAGTTGGTGACTCCTTTATGCATTTAATGTACACCCCCAATCCAAAAAAAGAGGGTTCCCCTCCCATCATGAGGGAGTGGACTTTAAAAGTCGGGTTGTTTGACTCCTCTTTCGGCACCTACGCTCACACGCATGCCATAGAAGAGAGGGAAGGAATTTAGAGATTTTCTACCAAATTAGGGCAATTCGGTAATCTTAAATGATAATTATCGTTTTCATTTTTAGGATTTATCATATTTTAAATGGGATTTAACTTAAATCTTATTGATGCATTAAATGTCCTCTTGGTTGCGATTGGCCCATAAATAGTAGACATTCATATGATTGGTCCACTTTATTTACAATTTTCCTTGGTGAATTTCATTTAAGTGAATTGTGACTGGTCTACAAATTATAGACAATCATGTCATTGGTTCACATCATTTAAGGTTTATATATTATTTTTTGGACGATTAAGAACTTTCTTCTTAACTATCCCATTTTTTTGAGTTTAATTAGTATTAAACTCTTATTTTTCTTATATCTCATTGGTCCATTCATGTAGAGATTAATCTCACTGGTTCTTGCAAATTTTTATTTTCATTTTAAATCATTTAATTAGGATATCCATCCCTAGGATAATTATCATAATTTTTTAATTTTTAATTCATGGTAATTATCATTCAAGACTTGATCTTAGCCCTCCATTTCTAAGATTCATTTTGGGCTATTAGACCAAGTTCACTAGTTTTTCCTATAAACAGAGCCCTTTGGCAACCATTTAAAGAGGCTAGAAATTTGATAGCTAAGTGTTTTTGTAATAGTTCTTTAGATTCTCTCTCTAAGTTCCCAAGGCTAGAGTTCTCCCCAAGTGACAATCCCGAACTAAAAAGTACAAGCTAGAGTACTGTCGAAGTGATGATTCTGAATCAAAGAACTCAAGTTGAAGTGCTTTCCAATTCACTATGGTAATCAGGTACGCTCCCTAATCCATACTTTTTTGCCTGGCTCATTGTCTTTTATCACTCTTCATAGAAGAAGGTGAATTAAAGAATTACGTAACTCTAATTCCATTCCCTAAACTAATACGTAGGAAGTGTTTGGGCCTGAGTATGTATTTATTTTCTTGCTGTTTTAGCCTAATTCAACACTTTCTATCACTTTGGATAGAAGTGGGTGAATTGGAGACCTATATGAATCTGATTCCACCTTTGAAGTGGATACATCATTTTATTATTCTATTTTGTAATTTATTGTCTTTATTTTACTAATCATTGCAATGCCTCTCTCTCTCTCTCTCTCTCTCTCTCTCTCTCTCTCTTCTAATATTTTTCTATGCCTTTTAATAATAAAGCCTTTTGGATGAACATTGAAGGCGATCCATTTGGAATGGGTGGAATGAGTGCCTAACACCTTCCCATTTCATACCTTAGCACTCGGGCCTACAATATTTTCTTTGTTTATGTGCATGCTTGTGCTTTATGTCTTCTTTATTAGATTGTAACTAGGATACAAAGTGATGTAAATATTATTTATTTATTGTCCTTTTGCAATATATCTCCTTCTGTGGTGGTAGCAGATTTGCCTGTTTAAGCGGTAACAAATTTTCTTGTTTAAATACCGAAACAAAGTTGTTGACTCTTCTAATTTCTTTATATTTTAGGGCATTTTTTCCCACATTTAGGAAAGGGGATAGCCAATACAAATAAAATGTATTTTTTTTTCTTTCAACAATGACGCTCATAGTGGCGACTCCACTAGGGAAATTAGATGGACAGACTTTTAAGAATGTTCTTTTTCAAGGTTTTCTTGTTTACTTTCATGCTTTATTCTGTAATGACCGGGATTTTTGAATAAATTTTTTTTTTTTAATTTTTTTTCCTATTTATTTATTCATTAATTATTTATTATTTTTATGTGTTATGCATGGTGTGTGTGTTATGTGTATGCATGTATGTATATATATGTATATGTGATGTGTGTGAACAGTGAGCATGCATGTATGTATGCAATGTGTGTGTTATATGTGGTGTGCTTGTGTATATATATATATATATAATTATATATGAATATGTCTGATATGTGTGCAGATGTGTGTATGTGGGAGACCATGTGCATGTGTCTGTGTGATATAATATATATGTATTATATATATATGAGAACTGAGTTTACAAGCAATGCATTAAATACATTGCTGTGTGGACAGGAAAGAAGGCAGAAAAGGGTGTGGGAAGAGAGAGAAATAGCGCTGCTATAGCAGACCTTGCGTGAGGCTATGTATGTGTCTATGTATAGGCTGTGTGCCTTGGTTAGAAAGAAAATCAGGAAGAAAGAAGTGGGGGAGAGACCATAGACATTATAGATGAGCTGAGAGGACTGTAGAGGAGATCCAAGTAGCTGAAGCAGAACGGAGAGGTACCATTTTGGAGTTAAGGTCACCAACCCACCTAGTTTCTCTCTCTAAAATAATATGTATAAATGTATATATACGGAAACTGTTTAAGCTATATATATATATTTTTTAGCATGTATGGCATATATGATTTGAGGGCCTTGTAGAGTGTGAGACGTAGATCATTTTACCAAAAGAATGAGATCAAATGGTGTAGAAATCAGTCAGAAAATGGTGGTTACAGGCCATAGGGATGATTCGGTTTTATGTGATTTTATGCTTAGAACTTGATCTTTTTTAGAGAGTTGATCACATATGACATCCCCCAGACCCACCCTGTGCGGATTTGGGGCACGTGACAAAGGCCAGTTAGGCACCCATCGGGTTTTATCAGTTTTTTTTTTTTTTTGAAAACAAAACCCCGACGGTAATCCTAACCACAGGCCATTCCGATCTAAATTCCAAGCATAATGCATTCAACATGTATAATTTAAGCAGCGGAATTTTCACAAGAGAATGCATACATATATACTTGGCAGAGCATTCAGGATACATCATAGTCAGTCCTATCTTAATCAAGCTTACAAAACAGTTTCACCACAAAAGGTCATAATCTGTTCAGTTACACAAAAAGTACAAAAATGGTATAGATTCACAAAAATGGGTTATCATTTTATCTGGGGGTCTCCAACATTTTCCCCCTAAGTTCTGGACCTGCTAAACCTGTCCATCTGAGAGTTCCCCTGAAATTATTAAAATAATGGAATGAGCTTTAAAAAGCCCAGTGAGTAACACAGATATCCAGGCAAGAGTTTCGAATTCAATCTTTGCTTAAATCACATGGTTAATTAAATCAGTTGGAATTAATAGTTCAATAAATCCAAGTCAAATTCAATAGATCAAAACAGATAAACGGTTCAGAGTGCTAGCATATCAATCAGAAGTATAGTTAATCATTTGAGAAACTAAAAACCATGTCATCGGTGATAAAAGCATGCATTTAAAACAATTGCATTTAAAACATATGGTATTCGAAACAATTCATCAGGTCAAGGAGCAGTAACTAAACAGTGTCAGAAGTTACTCACCTTCAATATTCGAGTTTGAAGCTATGAACGGAGCCTTCCTCTTTTTCTCCTTAAGCCTAAAACAATTTATAGAGATTTATCAACTCATGACCTTAGACTGAGTAAGTCTACCCTATGATGGGTTTCATGGAACTAACTTATAGTGGCTAGTTCTTAGGTCTTACCTCTTAAGCATTTGGCTTAGGGTTTCAGTATCTTCCTGTTTTTTCATCTTGGCCTCGGCAATCATTTCTTTAGTACGTGCCTTATATATGAAGGGCTGGACGGAGACGATTTCAGTGGACTTAGCTATTCTAATATGGCGCTCAATAACTCTTTGCTGCCTCAGTAATTCTTGCATAAACTCTTGCTGTTTCTTATCGGCTAACCTCTGGGCCTTAGTCATGATGGTGAATTTCTTGCCCTGTTTGTCCATGGTAGTTTAAGTGATATTTTTACCTAGATCACAGCTTAACATGTTAGAACAGATGCCTTCACACATTTATCGGTTCTGATTTTCATATTATGGACCTAACCATTGAGTTCGGAAGGTCGAAGAAAGTCAATTTAGACTCTCTCGGCTTTTAAATCTAGGTTCGGGTATGTCAGGGGTATTTTGGTCATTTTTGCCGTCACATAATTTCTGCCTCGGGTTCGTCATCTAATCATGTATACAGTCTTACAAGTGTCAGGTCTACTACTGGTATCAGTTCCGTTGAAATCGGATTTCATTTGGCCTTGTACAGGGTCAGGGGTATTATGGTAATTTCATACATCATATTTTTTTTCGGTACCTCATTTGCAGTCACGGACCTCACCATTGGACTCAGGAGGTCCGAGACAGTAGGAATACATATATAACTTATGATTTTTGGACAACGGACTAATTTGGAGTATTTAATTTAATTAAATGATTTTAATTAAATTAAATTAATTTCGGAATATATATAATATATATATTATTTTAGGCAGAAAATGAACGGTCGAATAGGGTGGCACAGCGGACGCGTGCCACCTCCCTCTCCAATAGACACCACGTTCGAGTCCCATAAGACGCAAAAATGCGTCTTTTATTTCTGGTTTATATTTAAATATATAATATATATATATTATGTCGGATATGATTCACACGCAGGTGCGTGGCCGAGTGGAAAGAAGGGGCGCGTGGGTTCTGGAGGTCAGGGGTTCGAAACCCCGTAGCCCCGTTTTTCCTTCCTTCCCTTTCTTTTCTTTTAAACGTAACTATTTAACATATAAACGGCCCAAAACGACGCAGTTTAATTAATGCAGTGGCAGTCCGTGGGACAGACACGTGTCCGAGTCAACCTGCCAACTCGGTTTAAAAGACACGGAGTCGACTCAGCATCGTCTCCTTCGTTGAACCTCACACAGTGATGCCCTAAAAACCTGCAGATTTTCTCTTTCTATTTCGTGAGTTTTTAGGCTGTTTTGGTCTCTGTTTCTGGGTGGTATCGACTCCTGAGGGTCACACCAACACTTTGGCATTGGTTTTGAGCTTCGAATCAACCTAAACCATTCTATTTTCAAAACGATAGCCGTGACCTGTAACACGACCTAGCATCCTCATTTGTCAACCGTTTTACACCAAATTTGTTTCTATGTGACCCACGGATCATAAGGTTCATGCCCCTATTTTTATTTTTCAGTTTGGTCTCGGTTTTAGAAGATTTGGGTTGCAAACCCGTAGCTTCATTTTCAAATTCGTGGGGCTACAGTGAGTTCTGGGGTCGCGTAGGTAGATGGTTGAGATCCTCTTGGGGTCTATTTCAGGTCTCGACATGCAAAATCTCAAATGGATATGGTCGAATCAGACTTGGTGTTTCCAAGCTTCATCAATGGAGGTTGGTCTCGGGTTTCATGGTTTTTGACTTATCCGAGACCTCTAAACCATGCAATACACTCAGAATAATTCCTAGGATCAAGAATAAAACATGCATGCAGTCTAATTCTATCAAACAGTTCCAAAATCTACAAAACAAGAATTGAAGATAATTTAGAATTTTACCTTCAAGCAGTAGTAGTTCACACTCTTGGCTCGGTTCAGACCTTTCTAAATGTCCCTCAAGCTTCTCAGTTCATGCACCGTGATCCTCAAGTCCCCCCTTGCACTTCAAATGGCCAAATTTTCCTCAAACTCCCTTGCATGCAAAGCTTTCTCCCCCTCTCTCTCATTACACTCTCACACTCTCTCACAGTCCCTCACGTATGCACACACACACTCACACAATTCTGTATTTTCAGAATTCTCTAAAGAGAGAATTGATGCAAGTTGTAGCTTATATATATATATATTATAGCTTCATATACATATAGGGCTATACACATATACATATATGTGAGTGTATCTCTGCCCTTAGTGGGGTTAGTGGCTGCTGACCTGATGGAGGTGATGGAGGGCTATGATGAAGGGAATGCATGCAAGGCCATTGGCCAATTTGGGTGGTGGCTTGGGCAAGATTATAGGTTATATACATATATTGCTGTATATATGCACAAAGTAACCAACAGCCTAGTTGGTAACTTTTTGGGACAAATTTACTTACCTTGGTAGGTCAAGGGTTCAATTCCCCTTGGCCTTTCAAGTGACCATTTTCTCCCATTTTTCTGGTTAAGGCCCTGTTTGGTTGTCGCAGAATTCCAGTTTCACTGTTTTGGCCTTAACTCCCAATCCGTAACTCCTTTTTCAGTGCGGTTTCTTTCTGTCACTTCCTACTCAGAATATCTTTCATTGATCAAGGTCCAATGTCAGTTTTTATTTTCTCGAGTTTTTCATAATCAACTAATTCGAGTTTTATCATTATTAAAAATAGACATTAAATTAGCTAAACCCGACATTTCATTCCTAAAACAGTTTTCAATACACAAAACATGCCAGTCAAGCAATTGGGGTGTTACAATTCAGGAAAAGAAATGGTCCAAAACAATGATGAAATAGGCTAGAAAATCTTAAAGAAACAGTCGGCCGGAATCTGGGGTTTGGTTGGTCGGAAAAACCAGTAGGTGCGTCGGAGGTGATAGTGTTTAAGGTTTAAAATAACCTCAAATGAAACCCGGAAGCCTTAGGACCAGTCTGACGTGAAAAAACATGAAGTCGGACGTCGGAAACGCAAGAAAAGTGAGAGGAAAACTGGCGGTCTCCGGCGAGGTGGCCAGAGAAGACGACCGGAAGGTCGGTCGTGAAGTCGGGGACGAAGGGGGGGTGACTTGGGCTGGGTTGGGCCTGTTTGCTTAAAGGGTTATTGGGCCAGTTGTTTTAAAAAGGTTTTGGGCCAGTTGTTTTAAAAGGGTTTTGGGCCTGATATTTTTAAAAAGATCATTGGGTTTAAAAGGGGGAGTTGGGCCGTTTTCGTTTTAAAAGAAAAATTGGGCCTGGTTTGGTTTTGGGGCCCAAAGGTTTAAAAAAAAAAAAAAAATTGAAAAGGGACCACCGTTGCACCCCTGGGTTTTGAACTCAGGTGGATTGGAAGGGGAGATGACATGTTGGCCAGCGTGCCACCCCTCACGCGCCCACCATTTTATGCAGCTAATATATACATATATTATACTTTACTTAATTTAATGAATTAAATTTATTTAATTAAATTAAATGCTCCGAAATGGCCAGAAGCCCAAATACGACAAGTCATATGTGTTTTCTTACTATCTTGGACCTTCTAAGACCAACGGTGAGGTCCATGGTGTGGGGCGAGGTCCTGAAAAATAAAAGACCCGTAGAACCCTTAAAAATTATCAAAATGCCCCTGAGTCAAAACACCGTCAAATGAACCCCAATTAAAATAAAAGAATAGTGAATTTTTATTATTTCGAATGTTCTGAACTCAACGGTAGAGTCCAATTTTTGAAAAGATGTCTCGAGATATAAGAACCCTTAAAAAGTGCAAAATGACAGTTTTGCCCTTTTTAGCCCAGATGTCCGAATTAAATTTTGTAAAAGCCTAAACCTATTCTCTTCGACGTTCTGGACCCAATGGTAGAATTCAGTCTAACAAAATAGAAACTTATAAATTAAAGACATAAAATTTGATGAGTAGCATCATTAAAGTGACAAACGGACTGAGTTACATTTTGTGATTTTAGGAACACTGAAGGGAAAGGAGAAGGCGGTCTGACCTTCTACTTCTTACTGTTAGTTTCATTACACTGCCAACGCTAATTCTTAGGGTTGAGACCAACCCATCAGGTACGATATATTGTGCTAAGTAAGAAATAGAATTAAGTTTAGGATTAATTGCCATATTGACTTGATTCACACGTTTGTTTTATTGCTCATATGATTATGTGCTCCTTATTATCTTGTTGAAAGTTTGGTGATGAATGTGGATCATGACTATGTGTATATCGCATGTGTTAGCATAACGTGTGGATCATATCTTGATAATTGTTGAGATTATGAAATATGTGACTTAAGGCATGTGTTAAATGGACTATGTATGGCATGTAACCTTGATGAAAGGATCTTCTGATTTGAATGTTATTGTGTAACACATCATTTAAAGCATACTTCATGTGTGGGTATGATGCTCTATTGAGATTACATTATGGTGTGGTAGAATCAAAGCATATTGGCATAGTATGATTCCTTGGACATGACATGGCATGATATTGCATTTGGTACCCGAACCAGCGGGAGCGATCCGCGAAGGGGCATGATATTGCATTTGGTACCCGAACCAGCGGGAGCGATCCGCAAAGGGACATGGTATTGCATTTGGTACCCGAACCAGCGGGAGCGATCCGCGAAGGGACATGATATTGTGTTTGGTACCCGAACCAACGGGAGCGATCCGTGAAGGGACATTACATTGCATTACATTACATGAGTTGACATGGACATGGCATAGATTTGACATGGTTGTGGCATAGAGTAGTGTGAGTGTTTCATGGGCCTTGTCACTACATTGCATGGATAATATGGATGGCATGTGGATTATTGCTATTACGTGGCATGAACAATTTGGAAAGCATGTGGATTATCGTTACTACCTTTCATGGATAATATGGATGGCATGTGGATTATTGCTATTATGTGGCATGGACGATTTGGAAAGCATGTGGATTATTGTTATTACATTGCATGGATGATTTAGAATGCATGTACACTTGTACATACCACGCCTTAGATTATGTTCATGAGTTGGATGACATGTAGATTATTGCTAGTACATTGTATGCATGATGTTGAATGCCATGTAGATATAACTGTACACCTGCACATGCCACACCCTTAATTTTGTCTCTTGCATTAGCATTATATTGTACCAGCAGTTGAGCTGACCCATTCGTGGGACAAACATTTCAGATGACGCTCCTGGCACTTGAGACTTGAGGAAGTCTTGCAGAGTGGAGGAGATATGAACTTAGGAGGATATTTGGCCCGTTGGGGCATGTTTTGTAATGCACGGGCTTAAGCCCGAATGATGTATTATATGTGTATTGACAGAAGTGAATGTAAGTTAAGTGAACCTGTTAGATTGTCTTTTATTTTCTTTATTATTTTATTTTTCTTTTGTCTCGTTACTCGTGCCTCAAGGTTCGTTAGGAATTCGGGGCGTGACATATTCACATTTCTTTTTTGGATGATGTATGGATGTATCAATGTATAGACTAAAATTGAATAACATACACGCACCTCGCGTTATGACATTTGCATTTACACTACATACTCTTTTAAACCCCGGATGGTCAATAATCTTCCCCCTCCCCCTCCAAAATGAACTATGTTAGACCTGATTCTCTAAAATGGAGATACGTAAGCAACTTAAGAAGTCACTTTAGGTTCTGTCACACGTATATCAAGAGATGCACACAAGGAACTAGATACTATGAACATGGGATTTTTGAGCCTTATATCCCTTTCATTTCATTAACCTTACCTTAGCCTACGTTTCATCCTTAATACCAAAACCACTTTGAAGTTTTGCTTGCTTAAGGGAACTGTCCATTTCAACTGAGTTCTCCTTCATAGGGTGCTAAAAGAAATGGATGAACAATGTAACAAATGGTTTCAGACAATGAACTTCCTCCTTACCTATTTGTATAACATTTTCTTCTATATTCCTTACCTAATTTTTGATGTAACTCATCAAGGGGCTCCTTTCATACCTTTTGGCATCAAATTAATTTCTCATGCCTACCTATTTTTTGAAGTAACTTTCCCTTATTTCACAAGGGGTTTCCTTATGCCGTATTGTTTGAAGAGCAACTTGCACTCTTACAGTTCATACAATTTGCCTTGATAACTTTGTCCACATCTTAGTCAATCAACAAGGTTCCATTTCACCTTTCCATTGCCTTGATAACTTTGTACACATCTTGGTTAAGATTTCAAAAACTTTTTCTTACCTAATATTGCTTTTATTCAATGATTTCTTCCCGCGTGCTCAATCAAAGTATGCCTTTTGTTTTGTTTGTGAAAATCGATGATTCCAATGATAAAGACAAATCATGCTAAAAAAAATTCTCTAAGTTTTTCAAGGAATATCCCAAATAATGTGGAAAGACAAGAGATTTTATCTATGAACTAGAGAATAAGTCTTGGGATAGTCAAGTTTTCTAAGTCTTTATACCCACAATTCGCATCTCGAGAAAATTCTCTCAAAAAGTTTCATTAGTTGTTATCTATAAACTGATGGAATAACCTTACCATTTGAACCCAAGGAAATATCTTATGCCAAAATGATTGCCAATGATCTAAGGGCTAGTGGGATCTAAGCCAAAGTCATAATTTTCTCCAAATGGAAAAGATCCTTTCCAAAAATGGTAAGAACACGTTCCACTACATTCTCTCCTATCCAACCGAGAACGTCTCACTGCCTATCTAAGCTGAGTACATTCCCTTCACTCCTAACTAAGTTGAGTGCTTTTTTGGGCACTCTTATCTAAGTTGAGTATGTTTCATATTCCCTTATTTGAGGTGAGAGTTCTTCATCAAGATGATTTCTTCATGCCTATCTTAGTGAGATACACTTCTCTACTCCTATCCAAGTTGAGATTTTCCTCCCTTTGTCTAAGTCAAGGCTACTTCTTGCATATTTTACCTTTCTCTTGCTTAAGGCAGACATTTCCTTAATTCCTATCATAGTTGAGTGCATTGCTTCTTTTAACTAGATGAGTGTGTCTTATTTCAAAGTTGAGTACATTTCTTGTTCTCCTATCCTAAGCTTGGATAATTCCATTTACTCTTATCTAAGAATGTTTTTCCTCTATAAGTGAGTACATTCCCTCTAGCCTTAGTGCATTTCACCCTCAATAAGCATTTTCTAAATTCATGTCCAAGATGAGTATCTTCTATCTCTACCTATCTAAGTGAGCACGCTATCTCTAAGTTGAGTATGTGTTTATTACTTTTGTCTCAGTTGAGTGTTTCATTTTTTTTTTAGAAAATATCTTATAGGGCTAATCGTCGTGCAATAACTTCTTTGCTCAGTTTGGTTATTTTAGTGTGTTTGCCTGGTCTTCGCCCTCCTTCAATCCCTTTGACCTATTTAAAGTATCCAACCTAAAAGTTTCAAGCGTTAAGTTATTATCCAACATGACCTAATGGCCTGAATCTCGACCAAATTCTCTCACATGGAGCCCATTTGACTTCAACTTACCATTCTTCCTTATAAATCTGATTGGTTCGATCATTAAAAAAGTTAGGCTTTCATCACAAAAGAAATGTTAAATTTCTCCATTAGGAGTTAATCTCAATTATCTCCCCAACGACTCACAACTATCAAATTCATTTATAAAGAACTAATTTGGTTTCCTCTCCCTAATGAGTCATAATCACTAAGTTATCACAATGATTTAGTTTCTTCCTCGACAAGGTTAAGTCACTTTACTTACTCTTTCCCATTGAGTCACACAAAATTCCTGTCGTGCTTCATCTCCCTGGTGAATCATAGAACCATTTCCCTATGGAGTATTGATCCCCATGAAAATCAACCTGAAATTATTCTCACTAGAAAATTCTCCTAGTTCATGAGGGGTGATCTCATAAAAGACCTATTAGGATTTCATTTCCTCTTAGGTAGATTTTTTAAGCTCATGAGGGCATAACTCATGAAAGACCTACTAATATTTTTTAAGCTCATGAGGGCATAACTCATGAAAGACCTACTAGGAAGGCATTTTTTAGGTAGATTTCCTAACTCATGAGGGTGTAGCCTCATGAAAGGACTACTAGGATGGCATTTCCTTTTAGGCAATTTTCCTAATTAATGATGTGGTAGCCTCATGAAAAAATTCGATAAGAACAACATTCATTTTCTCTATTCACGAACTACAGATGGTCTAATTCACCTTAGGGTAATACGTAGGAATCTTAAATAGGGTGAGTCCGACCACATCAATTCCACAATTAAGGTGAAAATGGGTATATATTTTTCTTGCATTGGCGTTCATATGCTTGCAAGCTCCGCCAACGAAAGGCTCTTTGTAGATACCTCATTTTGTGACCCCTTAATTGAATATGGGTAAAATCATAATTTCGCAGTTTCTGAGGGCATGTTTGTCACTTCTGCAGTATATTTTGAGAAATCCCTTAATTAGGGAGAGTTTCATCATTTTTAGGAAGATACTACAATGTTTCCCACCTAGGGGTATTTCAGTAATTTCATATATCTTCTGGTTCCTAAAGGTATTTTGGTCATTTAAAACATATTTGACCTCTAAGGGTATTCTCGTAATTTTTCTTGCCTTTGGCCCTCAAGAGAATTCTATATAATTTCTAGTGTTTCTTTACCCTTTGGAGGTATTTTGGTAAATTCTAGAGATTTTTCCACTTTTTAGGAGTATTTCGGTAATTTTGACACCATTTTACCTTTAGAGGGTATTTTGGTAATTTTTGCATAGTCCTATCCCTAATAGGTCACTTCAATCATTTGAAGGGTGTTTATGTAATTTCCATGCCACTTTACCCCTTTGGGGGTAATTTGGTAATTTAAGCCTTTTAAGGACAATTTGGTCATTTCTCATGCCTTAGGAGCAATTTGGTCATTTCTCATGGCTTGGGGCTAATTTGGTCATTTCTCATGCCATTGAGAGGAGGGGGCAATCTAGATATTTTCTGCCAAATCGAGGCAATTCGGTAATATTGAATGATAATTATTATTTTCATTTTTAGGATTTACCATTTTCATTTTAGGATTTATCATGTTTTAAATGGGATTTATGTTAAATCTTATTGGTGTATTAGGTGTCATCTTGGTTGTGATTGACCTATGAATAGTAGGCATTCATGTGATTGGTCCACCTTATTTAGAATTTTCACTTGTCAATTTCATTTAGGTGCATTGTAAATAGTTTACAAGTTGTAGACAATCATGCCATTGGTATACATCATTTAGTATACCAATAGCATATATTATATATATCTTATATCTATATATATATATGATATATATAGAGTTTGGATGATTAAGAAATTTCTTCTTAATTATCCATATTTTAGAGTTTAATTAAAATTAAACTCTCACTTTTCTCGTATCTCATTGGTTCATTCATGTAGACATTAATTTTATTGGTTCTTGCCAATTTTCATTAAATCATTTAATTAGGATATTCATACCTAAGATAATTATTAAAATTTATTTATTTTTAATTAATAATAATTACTAGTTAAGACTTGATCTTAGTCCTCTATTTGTGAGATTCATTTTGGGTCATTGGATTAAGTTCACTTTTTTGCCTATAAATAGATCCTTTTGTCCACCATTTCAAAGGGCTAGAGATTTGATAGCTAAGTGTTGTTGCATTAATTATTCAGACTCTCTCCCTCTAAGTTCGTAAGACTCAGTCCCAATCAAGGTCGAAGTTCTCCCCAAGTGACGATCTCGAACCAAGAAGTACAAGCCGGAGTACTTTCCAAGTGATGATTCAGAATCAAGAAACTCAAGCCGAAGTGTTGTCCAATCCACCGCGATAATCAACTAAGTTTCCTAAACCCTATTCTCTAGGAAGGTGAACTGAAGAACTATGTGACTTTAATTTCATTCTTTAAACAAATACATAGAAAGCCTTCGGGTATGAGTTCACATTTTTTTTCTTATTTTTTTAGCCTAATTCATCACCTTTTATCACTCTCGATAGAAGTGGGTGAATTGGAGACTTACATGAATCCGGTTTCACCTTTGAAGTGGTTACACCATTTTATTCATGTATTTTTCACTTTATTGTTTTTATTTCCCTTATCATTGCAATGCCACTCTTACTCCTTTTCCCCATGCCTTTTAATAAGAAAGCCTTGTGGATGAACATTGAGGCCGGTCCATTTGAACTGGGCGAAATGAGTGCCTGACACCTTCCCATTCCCTTCCTTAGCCCCTAGACCTAGGATCTTTTCATTGGTTATGTGCAGGTTTGTACTTTATGTCTTTTTTAACCCATTTCAAGAGGTTCAGAGAATAACTAAGACACAAAGAGATGTAAATATTATTTATTTTTTTGTCCTTTTGTAATATATCTCATTCTGTGGTGGTAACAAATTTTTTTGTTTAAGTGCCCAAAATAAGTTCATGACTCTTCTCATTTTTTTTTTTATTTTTTATTTTTTTACATTTTAGGGCATTCTTTCCCTCATTTAAGGAAGGGGATAGTCGGTCCAGAAACAATGTATTTTTTTTTTTCGATGGTGGTGCTCACAAGTGCGATAATATTAAAGACATAATCCACCCCATCCCAAGCTAAATATATTTTAAATAAATACTAATTGTGAATTAATAATAATAATAATTCTTATTATTACCAATACGTTCCAACTAAAATCAAAATTGATTGATGTTAATTTGTTTAAAAAAATTAATAATGGTGGTGCTCACAATTTGTTTAAAAAAATTAATGATTTTTTTTATACCATGATGATGAGGGGAGTCGAACTCACACCAAATACATGTGCACAAAAAATGTTCATTGTTGTCTAGGTGAGGATGCGCTTCTCCTTGCTTGTGGGATTCTTAAAACCTATTAAATCCACCTAAAAAGGGCCTAACGCTTGATAGGAGAGTGGAGCCTTAAATACGACCAACACACCAAACTCTTATCCGATGTAGAATTTGTTTTTGATTTTTTTTTTACCAATATAAAGTAGGGAACATGTATATTGTAAGACATAAAATGCTTAAACCCATTAATTTTTTTTTTCTTCAAAATGGCCTAAGAGGAGAGTGTAGCTTTAAATACAACCAACATATTCATTATGAAATAGAAGATGATGATGAATAACTCTTTGTCTTCTATTTCATACTATACGACCAGCAGCTAACCTTATAGTTCATGCAAAAAGCCCTCATTTATCTCATCTTAATTCATTCCACCATAGCTCAATTTAACACAAGGTTTATAGGGTTTTAGTTTGCCATCAAAATACAAACACAACAACATAAGTTTTGCCTAAAACAACCAATCTAATGATTGGAATTTTGGCATGAAATACATTCCATTGCCGGAAATGAATTCTCGTATTTTTATTAATTTTGCACACTAAATTCTATATTTAATGTAATTAAATCACATATGATGATGTGAAATTAAATTACGAACACGTTAGAAAGAAACAAACTAAATTTGAACATTATTTTGATGATCAAAATCATAAAAAACCATTATGTTTGGGTTTCGATCATACATGAAACTTCAAAATTTGATTTCTCAATCCAAAGTGCATCAAAGTTAATCAAATTGGTACTATTTAGATCGTTTTTCAATGGGTAGAAAAAACTCTCAAACAATTTGTGCCAAATTTCATATATTGTTAAAGAATTAATCAAAATATCTAAATCTATATGTGCAACAATAAAAAAATATTAGGGCTTATAATTTGGCATTAAATCCATACCTAATTCATTCAATTGATTGTACCAATACAATCGATCCTACTATATCTACAAAAACCCTATAATTTTTAACCCGTAGGTAAAAAATGCATGTTTACTTTTATCTACAAAGTTCATACGAATTTCCTATAAAATAACAAAGTATTAGTTTCAAAAATTCAAAGAATAATTTGAAATTATCACTATAAAAAATAGGATCGGTAATAGGTCCCATAAAGTTCTTAATTAGCATAAGATCTAACTTAAAATATTTTAACCCAAAAGTTCAATTTAAATGACGAAAAATTCTACATAGACCTATGTCTAAGATCAAAAGAGAAAATAAGGAGAATACAACAAACAAAATTTCTAAAAACCACTGACAGAGAAATTTCTCTATCCAATAAAATGGAGTAATTTATTTCTCTTATCTTGTCTTATCTTCACCCAGGCCACTACTTGAATGCTTCTTCTTTCTCATAAGAACCTTATCATATCTACAGTACACATATATTGTCAAAACTGAGCACATATGATGAATATAGTATTAAACAAATTGAAAAAAGACCACCTAAAAGTGACTGATAATATCACAAAATATTACACAGCCTAGAGATGGTAGAGATGGAAGATACTTATCTTGGACAAGAATGTAGAAAATGTTCATTGAGGGTGAAATGCACTAAGGCTAGAGGGAATGTACTCACTTATATAGGAAAAAAATTCTTAGATAGGAGTAAACGAAATTCTATAAGCTTAGGATAGGGGAACAAGAAATGTACTCAACTTTGAAAAGAGATACACTCATCTAGTTAAAAGAAGCAACGCACTCAACTATGATAGGAATTGAGGAAATGTCTACCTTAAGCAAGGGAAAGGTAAAAATATGTAAGAAATAGCCTTGACTTAGACAAAGAGAGGAAAATCTCAACTTGGATAGGAGAAGTGTATCTCACTAAGATAGGCATAAAGAAAACATCTTAATGAAGAACTCTCACCTCAAATAAGAATATGAAACATACTCAACTTAGATAAGAGTGCCCACAAAAGTATTCAACTTAGTTAGGAGTGAAGGGAATGTACTCAACTTAGATAGGAGTGAGACATTCTCAGTTGGATATGAAAGAATGTAGTGGAACGTGTTCTTACCATTTTTGGAAAGGGTCTTTTTCATTTGGAGAAAATTATGACTTTGGCTTAGATCCCACTAGCCCTTAGATCATTAGCAATCATTTTGGCATAAGATATTTTCCTCGAGTTCAAATGGTAAGGTTATTCCATTGTTTATAGCTAACAACTAATGAAAGTTTTTGAGAGAATTTGCTCGAGATGCGAATTGTGGATATGAAAACTTAGAAAACTTGACTATCCCAAGACCTATTCTCTAGTTCATAGATAAAATCTCTTATTTTTTCAAATGATTTAGGAGATTTCTTAAAAAACTTAGAGAATTGTTTTGAGCATGATTTTTCTTTATTATTTGGAATCATCGATTTTCACAAACAAAAAAAAATGCATACTTTGATTGAGCATGCGGGAAGAAATCATTGAATGAAAGGGATATTAGGCAAGAAAAAGTTATCAAAATCTTAACCAAGATGTGGACAAAGTTATCAAGGCAAATTGTATGAACTGTAAGAGTGCGAGTTACTCTTCAAACGGATATGGCATAAGGGAAGTGTAACACCCCGAATTTATTTTCCTACTTAATTAATGTAATGAAGTCCATTTGGGAAATTAATGTGGTGATTTGGCTATTTTAAGCATTGTTTTATCGCAATTAAAACTCGAATTAACTAATTACGAAAACCCAAGAAAATAAAAACCGACCCTAGACCTTGGACAATAAAGATAATTCGAATAGAAAATGACGGAAAGAAATCGCGTCGAAAAAGGGGCTATGGAACAAAAGTTAGAGCAGAAACAGTAAAACTGGATTATCGCGCCAACCAAACAAGGTCTTAACCTAAAATAAGGAAAAAAATAACCAAAGAGTGACCAAGAGGGATTGAACCCTTGACCTATGGAAGGGAAATAATTTCACTCAAAAAAATTACCAACTAGGCTGCAGACTACTTTGTGCACATATACACCAAGATATGTATATAACCTCAAATTAGCCCAAGCCACCTCACAAATTGGCCAATGGCCTTACATGCAAATCCCACATCATTGGCTTACCTCATCTCCTCTCTTTTCAGTCTATCAATCAGCCAAACCTCTACTATTATATGTATACATGGAGATATATATGGGGAGACAACATGATTTCATTACACCCCCATCCACCAACCAGCTTTTATGCATCTAAATTCTGGTTTTAGAAAACAAGCAACATGAGCAAACTGTGTGCTCTATGTATATATCAGATTTGGTGTGAGACCATGAGAGGGATTTAGAGAGAGAAAGTGAGAACTTGGAGTGCAAGTCCATGTGTGTGTGAGCTTGAGTGTGGCAACTGAGTGAACGTAAGGAACTGGGCGTACCTGAAGTACACCAAGAAGGTCTGAATCAAGTTATAACAGAGAGAGAGAAAGTCACTGTTAGAGGTAAATTTCGAACCTGCTCTATTTCCCCATTTTAATTTTTGGTACTGTTTTGTTTATTGTGGAGCTGTTAAGGCTGCATGCATGTATTGACATTGATTCTAGGAACTGTATTATGTATACTGTGAGGGTTAGAAGTATCGGAATGGCCCAAAACCATGAGAACCGAGACTGACCTCCATTGATGGACCTTAGAACACAAGGTCTGAACCGACCTTCATGAAACATGATTTTTACCTTCAAAACCTAAAATAGACCTTATGGAAGCCTAGAAATCAGCTATCCACAACCTAGAAACACCAAGAACACCATGAAAAACACGACTTACAGGTCACGGGTTGTGAGACCAACTCCACAAAACTGCCCCAAAACTCCATTTTAAAAATGGGGGCTTGAACCCCATGATTAGGGGACCATAACAGAGAAAACCCCATGGAATTTGAGTCCGAAACTGAGCAAGGCACAACCGTGTTGCAGGTCGCTACTATTGAACACCAAACCGTGACCTTGAGCTCTTCTCGAGCCCCTAAATTAATGCTAAAACTTGCCTGAAGGTTTTAGGAGCCTTTAGAACAAAAAAACAGAGATCAAATCATCCTAAAAAGCCACGAAATTGAAAGAGTGTGAAATCGAGAATTAGGGTTACAGTCACTGTGTGATGAATAAGATGACGAGTCGACTCAGTCGACTCACCCAACTCGTTTAAACCCTCAGTGCCAACTCAGCCACGTGTCAACGTGTGGGACGTGCCACCGCATTAATGAAACTACGCCGTTTTGCTTTGGGAATTTTTAAATTTTAAATTTTGGGCTGACGTCAGCATGACATCCTGAACCGGACAGACCGGTTGGTTCAGTAGAGTCCTAGCTCGGTTCACTTAAGGGTTAACTGAACCCTTCGGTTTAGTTTGGTATTCTTAGAAAATTACAGTTTGACCCCTAGAAAACTCTGGAATTCCGTTTTGACCCCAACTAGTTCTGATTATTTGAATTCTGGCCCAGACTTTGAAAAATAAATTCAAATAGGCCCCTGGGAAAATAAATAAATAATAAAATAATTAATTTTATTATTTTATTAATTCGACGAAATTACCATTTTACCCTTAGACATTTAATAAATCAAACGAAGTCCAAATTAAATAAATAAATAAGTGTATTTTTACTATTTTGGGCATTCCAGGACTCAACGGTGGAGTCCGATTTGTGAAACCAAGACCCGAAAAATAAAGACACTCAAATAGTAAATGACCGTATTGCCCCTAATGATACCCAGGGCCAAATAAACACGAAAGATAGTCCAAATTAATTATGTCGGACGTTCCGGACTCAATGGTGAGGCCCGTTTTGTCAATCGGTGTTCCGAAAAATTAAGTCACCTAAAATATAAAATTACCATTTTGCCCTCAGGGGTACCCGAAGCCAAATAAAAAGCCACGAAGACTTAAATTTATTTTCTTGGACGTTCCGAACTCAACGGTAGGGCCCGTTTACCCAAATAAAATATCCTGAAGGCCGATGTAATACACTTAGCAACCTTAAGAGTGTAATTAAATAATACCGAGAGAGTTAAATTAAATCACGAACAGTAACATCAACCCTGAATAATTGAGATGGGTTAATGACGATTAAATTTCTGATTTATAGGAACCTCCAAGGGGAAGGAGCAGGAGATTTAAATTAGTTGAACTGCCGGAAGCTATTTTTGAAGTAAGTAATTCCGATGCTTTAAAATGGGTTATTCCCAGCCAGTCACGTTATCTTTCATGTGCTGCCAAATTTTGTACTCTATTACTACCTAATGTACTTGATTTGAAGCCAATCGACTTGTGGTTATCGGTTATGCCTATTCTTGGATTTGACATGCTTGCTTACATCATTGTGAACTTGATCACTGATACTTGAGCATCATTGTACTATCATGCCATGACCTAATTCGTGATATATCTTGTGGATAGAATCTTGTTATTCCACACATTTCGTGACTCGTTGATTGTGATATCAATTGTTTTGTATGGTTGTACATCTCGTGTGGAATTTTATTAATCATGATATTGGTATGTACTCAGGGTTGTGCTCGGTCACAATGGCCCATCTGTTCCTAGATGCGTGGTGGACCCCTTTGGGGTCTAATGTGTCCTGCAAGGACGTGTTGTGTCCTTCAGGACCTGTAGTGGAAGAGCTCTAGGCGCTATTCAGCTAGCCCAAGAGAGAGAGGCGGACCTGAATATGTGTGTTCTAGGGGTATGCCGGGCCCCGTTTTGTTACGCATCTGTTCTGTTAGAATTCAATAATAACGTTTTTGTATTGTTGGATGATCATATTTTATATCCTGTGAATGATCATACTATTGCAAGCATGTTACACTTTTGATTGGCTAACGTTTTGTTGTGGCAGCAACCCATCATGATAGGCTAGATCCCAACTTTGATTGACTTCGTTATTGCCTCCTGTTTTATATTGTGGGATATGCCTCTTTTGGACCCTCGAGTCATTATAGTTGCGCATCTTGGTGACTGGCTATGTATTTACTATTGCTCATTTGACTATTGGCTATTTGTTATCTTTTTCCTCATTATCCTTGTGAACTAACCCTAACCCATGTTAAAGCTAGGAAATTACTTATTGGGCTATTAGCTCACCCCCCTCCCTTATATTTTCAAGACAACAAGAAGTTGGGGAACCCTCAAGCGCTCCAAGGGTCTAGAAGCTGCTAGTCACTGGTAGCTATTTTGGCGAGTTTTGTATTAAGTTAAATATTAACAGGTCTTAAACCCTCCCATGTCACCACGGTCCTGTCTGTTTGTGTTTTCTTAAGGATCTGTATTTCTAAACACTTATGTCCTTTTTGGCATGTATCTAAATGATGACCTGACTATGCTACCAGATATTTTAATGATTATAAAATGGTTTTGTTAAAACTCTACTTAGTGTTTCAGATCCTTTTGACGGGGAACGGCCTACGGGCCGTAGACCCGGTCACAGACCCTTAATCCGCATAAGGTGGGTTTTGGGTCGTGACAGGAAGCCTTTGTGAAATAAGGGAAAGTTACTTCAAAAAATAGGTAGGCATGAGAAAGTAATTTGGTGCCAAAAGGTACAGAGGGAGCTAGCCCCTTAATGAGTTACATCAAAAATTGGGTAAGGAATAAAGAAGAAAATGTTGTACAAACAAGGTAAGGAGGAAGTTCCTTGTCTGAAAGCATTTGTTAAATTATTCATCCATTTCTTTTAGCACCCTATGAAGGATAATTCAGTTGAAATGTGACAATTCCATTAAGCAAGCAAAACTTCAAAGTGGTCTTAGTATTAAGGATGAAACGTAGGCTAAGGTAAGGTTAACGAAATGAAAGGGATATAAAGCTCAAAAATCCCATGTTCATGGTATCTAGCCCCTTGTGTGCATCTCTTGATATATGTGTGACAGAACCTAAAGTGACTTCTTAAGTTGCTTACGTATCTCCGCTTTAGAGAATCAGGTCCAACATAGTTCATTTTCCGAGGGGGAGGACTACTGACCATCCGAGGTTTAAAAAAGTATGTAGTGCAAATGTAAATGTCATAATGCGAGCTGTGTGCATGTTATTCGATTTTAGTCTATACATCAATACATCCATACATCATCTAAAAAAGAAATGTGAATAAAGCATGAAAGTAAACAAGAAAACCTTGAAAATGAACATTCTTAAGAATCTATTCCCTCTAATTTCCCTAGTGGAGTTGCCACTATGAGTGCCATTGTTGGAAAAAAAAAATACATTGTATTTGTATCGGCTGTCCCCTTTCCAAAATGTGGGAAGGAATGCCCTAAAATATAAAGAAATTAGAAGAGAAACTTTTTTTCGTTTCTTAAACAGGCAAATCTGCTACCACTTAAACAGGAAAATCTGTTACCACCATAGAAGGAGATATATTGCAAAAGGACAATAAATAAATAATATTTATATCACTTTGTATCCTCGTTACAATCTAATAAAGAAGACATAAAGCACAAGCGTGCACGTAACCAAAGAAAATATTCTTCATCAAATCTTTACAACTTGAACACCTACATTATATAATTCACATGCACAAAAGGATAGGAGAAAGAAAATGAGCTTCTATAATTCTTCTATTTCTTTCACAATCCCTTGTTCCTTAATTCTTGTAATTAAATAGTGGAAAGGTTGAATGCAAGAACGCAATAGAGAATTTAAGAGCTCTCAAAAACATTTTCATGGTATTAGAGCCACCTTCAGCTCTTGATCACCTTTCCAAACTCTGTGTGTGTGTGTGTGTGTGTTAATCAATGACTACATCATATTATACTTCCTCTTTTTCCCTAAAATATCCTTACCCTTCAAATAAAAGTGGGAAATTATCTCAATTCATCAAACTCAATCCAAATTCTGCTCTGGAAAACACAAATTGTGGGGCTCATAGATAGTAAGGATATGTTTGAGTTTTTAAATTAGCAGATAAACTATCTCAAGAAGAATAACATATACAAATTTTCACCAACTTCTAATTTCAAATATTTTATAGGCTAATAATATGTAATAATTATTCCTATATATCTTACCATTCATCTAAATTATTTAACACTAAACTACACAACTCTCCCAAAAAAAAAAAAATCTAGTTGAGTTATTTTCAACTTGTTTCACATGTTCATTGAATCAGTCTAAGTTACGTAATTCAAGCGACATTATATATATATATATATATATATATATATATTTGTGCGTTTGTGTACACAGAAAGACCCAGTCGTCCTTCTCATATATATATATATATTATGTATGTATATGTGTGTTTGTGTACACACAAAGATCCAGTCGTGCTTCTCGTTCGTTCCCATGATTATATTGATGAAGATCTCCATGTGCTTTGCCATAAGAACTTGTTACAATCACGTGTGTGCGCAAAGATGATATGTAGCCTGGTTTTTTTTTTTTTAACTTATTTTTTCAGGAATGAAATGAAATTTCTTAAAGTTTTGAAAAAAATGCTGATTCTACACTATGTGAGAATAGTCATTTCGAAAAAAAAAAATATACCTATTCAACCATTCTTTAATTTTTTTTAAATACAGTAATGAAATGAGTTTAGGAACGATTATTTCATTCTAAATTAAGTCATGTTCCAATATACCAAATATGATATTAAGAGATGTATTTATTAGATGGTTCATTTCAGGATTTCTTAGAAGTTGTTTGCTAATTCTTCAAACTGCTCTTATTAAGTTATTTGATTTTCAAATAACTAATTATTCTTTAGTCCGACTTTATTCAAGTCCTAATTTTTTTAAAATATAAATAAATATGAACCAATATACTATCAAATGATACTTATGAGATAATAAAAAACTTTAAAATTAATTTTATTTGTATTCTAGAGATTTGATTTTGGTCCTTTCCAAATGGAACCTTACTATAGAAGAACAGAATAATAGAATGAGTTTAGAAATAATCATTTCTTACCATTACTTTAAAAAATAAATTGACCTTAATACCAAAGGTGGAAAACACAATATTGTGAGGAAAAACTGGGTGAATAGATACCTAAGATCTAATTGCTAGCATCCCACTAAAGGAAATCTGAGGAGGCTAAGATGATCCACCAATGATTCACTGTCAAGGTCAACTTCAATAAACAGCATCCCTGCTGGTGATCACATGATGAAAATTTAGTTTTTCTTTCTATTTTTCTTTCCTTGGATGGGAAACATTTATAAAGTTGATGTTGAAGTGATCCAATCATATGATTCCTCAATAAAGTTTGAAGAAATTTTTTGGTTTTACTAGGACTTTATTAAGGCATTAAATCGAACAAGTGGGGGGCAAAGTCCATCACTACATGGCAATATTCATGCACAAACAGTAAGATTTAATTAGTATTTCTTATATTATCATTATTACATGAGTTTACAGTATTTAACTTCATTTTGGTTTTCCATTGCCCTACCCTTGTCACCAAAATCAAATCAATGACAACGTTGAAAGTGTCATGGTAAAAAATCAGATGTCAATATAGTCTCTTAATCCTTATCTATCAATGAGTATGGCGGATTAAAACATTGCGTTTAGAGGATATAATTAAAGTTTTAAAAAGGGTTGTAAAAAAAAGATGATGTTTTTTAAGAATGTCAAATATACCCTCAAATATTTGTGTTAAAAATTAGAGTCAGAGTAATAAGATGGATTTAATTGTCAAATAATTCGTATACTTTTTTTTTTTTTTTTTGTCTATCCTACTAATTATTCATGACTAATGCTAGTCTTACCTTTATATTTTATCAAAATTGTTTACCTTCATGAGTTGGTAGTGTTGTATTGGTTGGATATCAGATGATGTCATATCATGATATGATATTCAGTCTATACAAGACTGCCAACTCATGAAGGTAAACACTTTTGGTAAAGTTTTTAAGTAAGCCTAGCATTATTGTTATTCAAAAGACTAATGCTAGTCTTCCCTTTATATTTTACTAAAATTGTTTACCTTCATGGGTTGACAGTGTTATATTAGTCGGATATCACATAATGTCATATCATGATATGATATTCAGTCAATACAAGACTGCTAACTCGTGAAAGTAAACACTTTTGGTAGAATTTTTAAGTAAGCCTAGTATTATTGTTAATTTTTTTTCCCTTTTCTCTCTTGAAAATTTAAATAAGGTAGAAATGAACACTTTATTTTATTTTCTCTTTTATTTTAAGTTTTCATTTCATTTCTTTTCTCTCTAACACACCTAATTGTCAAAATAACAACATCAAACTGAAAATTTCCAATATTTGGCAAGACCATGCCGCCCTACCCCCTCCTAGATTCGCCATTACTCTCAACAGATATTTACAATATTTTTTTGATACTATAATGTAGAGAGGAGAAATCAAACTCATGTTAATTGTGCGTAGTGTGGACACTTACATTATTTGATTAAGACTTTGATCTTAATAGAGATATATAATTTGTTAGAAAGAAAGAGGAAGAAAAACAAAATAATTTCTGACCAAAACAAAACAAAAAACAAAAAATAAAAAACAAAATAATGAAGAAGATTTGAATTAATTCAATGTATGTATTGAATATGCACCTTTTACCTTATTTATATGAATTGGGAGTCATTTGATTAGGAAATGTCCCTTTCTAGTCGCGACTACAATATTGAGGGTCTTGGTTAACATCTTCAAGAATCATAAAGATCCTTTTCAAGTTTGAATTTGTTCATTTGGAATCTGCGTTCTTCGGAGTGCTTTCGTTTCAAAATCTGAATAATATTCATTATTTGAAGTGGTTCTTCCGGGCATTCATCAAAAGGAGACACTTGCTTCAAATTTGACCAATTGAGATATCTGGAAACATTATATTTTTTTTATTCCTTCATGACGGAGATCTTATTCGGAACGGTAAGAATACCATTTCTTCGCATGTACCGCTCAACTTTGATTCTTTATATACATTACTCTTAAGTTAGACCTTCTCCTCCCCATTTTATATAAAAAAAAAAAAGGAAGAAAAAAAGGAAAAAGGAAATGAAACTCAATTAAAATAATGTTTTGACAATTGACATGGAAACTGATAGGTACTGGCTACCCTCTAAGGGTCCACCATTCACATCAGGCGTGCATGATTAAGATCTTGGAAAACTAATCCAAATTCCTTCTATATAATATGTCTGTCATATCTCTGTATCTAATCTAAGCTTTGTTTTGTTTTTATAATTGAGTGTACGGAAGAGTTTGAGTGTATTTCAATTAATTTTAGAATACTAAAATTAATAATAAGACAAATCTCTAATCACTTCAAAAAGAATTAAACTCAATTGAAGTTCTATATCTAAGTTATCTGATCTGAGAGCATCTTCAATGTACGTTCATCGTCCCTATCCATTGGCTAACTCCCACCATGTCGGCAGCTAAAGTCCCTCAATCTTATAGAATTACTAGCTATAACAAGCTTGTTCCAAATGGAGACAATGGAGATACTCTAATTATTTTAACTTGACGTATGAACAAAGTGTTATTCAAAGTTTATAAATCAGTTTTGCCAAAATCAATTTTAATAATAAAAGTGAAACTATTTTATGAAATAAGAATCTATTTTTAAAAAAATAAAAAATATAGAAAATATTTTTTTAAAACAAAGCAGTATAAGAAATCTTTTCAAACTAAAAACTGAAACTGAAAAATAGAAAACTATTTTATAGTTAAGAATACAGTAATGAAAACATAAACCTCAACACTTACAGAATTGCAAAAACTGAAATAGTAATCAAAGCTTGTATTTTATATAATGTCCTTAAGACGAATTACGGCCCTCGCAGTAGTGTTTACGAGCTTTTGGTCATACGCAGGATACAATGATCGAATACACATGGATGTGAAGCACTTCAACTATGTGCTTGGCAAATCAAAATAGTGACTTGAACTCTCTCAAACTCTATGAATTACTGACATACAAAATGTATGAAAAATTTGATGAATGAATGTTAAGTGCGGTGTTGTTTATATAGACTCCTTCATGCTTGTTTGATACAGGCATGAAGCTTTGGTTGTGTCTGTTCATGACGAATAGATATAGTTGCGTCCAACAAAGAAGACGCCCATTCAGTCAAAATTCAAACCAAAGGTAATCACAAAACGACATCATTTTAGATTTAAACTAAAACCAAACGTAATCGCAAAACGATAGCGTTAGATTTAATAAATCTGGTAACTAAATAATAACATTTTGGACTGTTTCTAACAGTAACAGAAACAACAGTGTTTTAAAAAATTATTTAAATAATCTTTTTCCAAAAAAGTATATACACAACAGGCCAAGACCCAAAAGTGAACCAAGTATGTGTTAGCTCCTCCCCATCCACAAAACTTGGGTGCCCTTAAGAGTCCAAATCTTCCTTCATGGTAATTGTATATATACTCTTTAAAAGCCTTTTACCCATCCTTTGTGGGACACAAGCATTTTACAAACTTCAAGATTTTATTATCATTTTCAAGTAGTGATATCTGGAGGCAATTTCTTATTTACTATTTAATGGTTTAGAGCAACCCAATACATGATCTTAATCTCTTCATGAAGGAGAACACATTTTTATGTGGATCTATCAAACTTAATATTTGGAACTCACTTTAATTTTAGCTCAAAGGCAACAAAAAAATTATGCTCAAAACCCATTATTTCTAACACAAAGGAGTTTTAACCACTCCGTCTCGATGTATTTACACTTCATCATTAATTTATTTATGTAGAAGTATTTATTTCTAGTGAGCAATTCAAACCCACACTACAGGAAATGACACTATTAGCGACGCATGCGTGCATTAGGAGATTGAGTTAGTGCATTAGGTTGGGATTTTTATTATTCTTGTGTACACAGGTTGCCAATTTTTTCATTAATAATACACTTTACTTATCAAAAAGAAGAAGAAGAAAAAGATAAGTGATTTAGTACATCTCCATAGAACTCAAGTTGACCACGTGTATAATTTCTATCTCAACAAGAAATATTTCTTCCCATCAATATTTAATTCAGATAGAATACTAGAAAAATCATACTCTTGCTTATTTACCTGTCAAGTTCAGCACTAAGAAATAATTATAAGAACACCTTAAAATGAATAGAGGAACTCAACACAGGTGCATGCCAGTGAATAGAGTAACTCAGTACAGCTGCATGGCAGAGTACTCCACATTTTTTTAAAAAAATACTCATGATTATCTTTCCTCTTTTTCAAGATACCTAGTTTATGTACTGACACTCCCAATTTTAGTAAAGCTTAAACTAATAGGATGACCATTGGAAATAGTTTTGAAAAACAAATAGAAAAAAAAAACCAATCAGATATTTTTGATATGGGATTTGTAATCTAAAAATGGTCAGAAACTAGAAATTCTAGAGAAAGATCATTTCAACAAGGTCATTATAGAAATTGTATACTGTCAAAAGTAAAAAAACCAAGTTTTGTATCATGGAAAAAGTACAACACCGTATATATAATGAGTGTATCTACACCGACCCAAACATAACAGCGTTATGAGAATTATACAGTTGCTGAGCAACCTATAAGGAGCTGTTATGAGAATTATACAGTTTCCTTTTCACTTCAGATCAAAACAATGGCCTTTCACTTATTTGTGCATCTATACCCTATGAAAAATTGACAAAGTACAGTTCCTACGAAATGTATTATAAACTTACTCCTCCTCCAGTTCGTCATTAATTGACAAATTAAACATATATACAAACATAGGGTGAAAAAAATCAGGAAATTATCGACAATTTCTAAAAAATAATTATTAATTAGTAAAGTTAATGAAGGAGGAAGAAGAAGAAGAACCTTCACACTAATCGTGGGTGATGCTGAGACAGACAATAGCCAAAATAGACCGGAGACAACAAAACTGGCATGTCGTCACTCTTAGTCGCCCTCTACCGTATTGGCTGCTCACAATCACGCTTCTCTCTGCAGTTCGTCTCTGGTCTCTCGTTTGTTTGTGGTGTGTGATGCATTTTGATACGCAATTGGGGATTTTATGAAACTATTAGTGAGCTTAGTGAGCGTCGCTAATAGTCTCACTGTGCGTCGCTAAAGGCAAGTTGGGCTATTTGCGACTCCCACTCGTGCGTCGCCAAAGATTCCAAGTTATTAGCGACGTTCATGTGCGTTGCTAAAAGAGTATAGGCGTCACTAATTCATTCCCGCGCGTGCCAAAACCACTATATTCACACTTTTTAGCGACACTGACGTGGGCGTCGCTGAATACCCACTATTAGCGACGCTTTGTGCGCACCACTAATACTGTATGCCGCTAATAATAGATTTTCTTGTAGTGCCAAGCCTCTAATTTTTATTTTTTTTTGTTGTTGTTGATACAAGTGACGGAGTATTACAATTCATGTATTACAATTAATTTTATTACAACTAACTCAATCCCAAAGGGGTGGCCGAGTAAGAGGAAGACAACAACTAAGGGGCTTGTCCTCCTGAGTTCGTCAGGTCGAAACTCAGCTGATGTCGCTTTTTCTTGGGACCAGTCTATACGAAGCATTGGCTCGACTTTAATCGAGTCCCTGCTCGTAGATGGTGGGATTGGTCCCCGGATGAGTCGGTCCGAAGAATTAGATACTGAATTATCAAAAAAAAAAAAAAAAAACTCTATCACAACCAACTCAATTAACTTACAAAATTGTACAACCTAACTCCAAGCCTCTATTAAACTTGTATAAAAGATATTATTTAATGGAAACCGTAGTATTGACTAGTTAGCAGGATTTGTTAGCATGCCTATGAAAAATAAAATAATTAAAAAATATATATAAAAAAATCATGTTCCAAACCATAAGCACGTGCCATAAACAGAATTCATGGATATATAGTTTGTAAATATAGCACACCGTCTAATGAATTTATTGGCGATGTTCATTGTATTTCAAAGAGACGTGAAGAAGAATACTTACTCTCCTCTCTTGTCTTATTGTTGGCGTCTAAGAAGACTGCAACTAAAAAATTAAGTGAGGGAAAGGAACTTATATTTATAAGAGAGCTTCAACCATTGGTTCTTGAAAAAGTCCAAAATTAAGAAGTGTTCGTTTTAATATAATAAGTCTTTCACTTATTTTGTGACAAAAATGTCTTCCTTAACCCTCTCCTGTATTTTCATCTTCTCTGCTTACTAGACCTGCGTGTGTGATTTCACATGCTTCCCTAAATTTTTTTTAAAATTTTAAAATTTAATATCTCACAAAATATAAATAATTTTTAATAAAAATTATATATTTGAATTTTTAAAATCAAGATCTAAAAAATAATTGCGGCCAAAACAATGAGATTTCTTAAAAATATGAAAAATGAAGACTAAAATATAGAATTTTTTTTTTTTTTTGGGTTTAAGAAAATTACAAATGGAGGCTTGGTATAAGAAGAATGACTGATATTAAAACCTCAAAAACCTTATTCTTCCTCTCAAATAAATAAAAAATAAATAAACTTAAAGTTTTATCTAACGGTATAAATAGTTTTTTTCAGAAACTTTTCACGAATTAGCTCTATTTTATAATCGAGAATCTCAAGTCTAAAATCATAAAGACTACAACCAACAGGTCAACACGCACTCGTATATACTGATGTCCTGTGTAATGAAAAATTACAAAGGTAAATTCCAACTAACTAGCCCTACCATTGATAAGGATAAGAACGAACCAACCAGTTCAAACTGGATAGCTTGCAGATGACGTTGCCTCTTGGCGTAATTTTTGGCAGTTATCATTTAACTTATATTTAAATCTCTTATAATTCTTATCTCTTTCCCTTATCTCTTGTAACAACTTTGGTTATACATGAATGAGAATACACACGTCTCTGGTATCTAATTCCAGAGTTCTTTCAATTCTTTCAACCATAACTAATAATTTGATTTTATCTGTCTACTCTTCACAAATCAAATTTTCTAACCAAAGTAAATTTTCACATATCAACACCACCAGCCCACCTATATTTTTATTAAAAAGAGCAAGGATAGGTATAAAAAAAATGTGGGTGATGTGTAATACTGAGAAGTCGAATATGTGGAGACCCCAATACAAATGTTATCACAGAAAGGGGATCTTGGATACGTATAATGCTAATCTTTTCCTAGTGTTGTAAAATGAAAACACTGCTCGAGCTTGACTCGTAATCAATTTTATTAAAGGTTCGTTCGAGTTTGTCTTAACAAAATAAATAAATTAAATTTAAATACATTTTATGATTCATTAATTTATTAAATTCGACTTAAAATAAATTGTTTAATAGTAACAAAATATCAAGTTACTTAAGCTTGACTAGCGAATTTACTCAATTAAAAACTCGTTCAAGAAAAAAAAATCAAGTTTAATCATAACTTAGAATCTCGTATATTTTAAAAAGCTAAATTTAAACAAGCCTATTATTTGATTTGAGTTATTTACAATGCTAGCTATATTTTCTAGTAAACATAACGATAGGACTAATAGAAATCTCATGACAAGGTCTTGCGAGGTGAAAAACACACAAAAGCACAGGTTTGTGAAGAGAGTTAGAACTGATTCATGGCGACCAATGGAGACGGACTGAGAAGGCGATATGAGCTGTGACCCTTAGCAAAGCCGCAACCTTGACGAATCTCACTATCACAGTGATCCATTTCCACTAAGACCTTATAGAAAAAATCGACGTCGCAGGGAAGCGCCAGAGGGCCTTCACTGTTGTACCCATATTCCAGCTCGGCTTCTTCAAGTAGCATCTTGAAGAGAGGATGGTTGGCATATTCAGTTTTGATGACAAACCTTTGCTTCTGGGCTCCAACATACACTGAGAAGCAACCTTCTGGAGCAACTCTTCGTTTCCTTGCTCGGTTTTCCTCCTCTGGCGGTGCAGTACTACTGCTGATCATGCGAGGCCATGACTTGGTTTTCATCATCAAAGCACGTGGAATCCCTGATGAATTCTTCTTGCCGCCGCCGCCGCCGAGGGATGTGCATCGCTCCCATGTCTTGATGATCAGCCCTTTCTTCCTTTTTCCATTAACCAAATCCATTTATTTTGATTAAAAACAATAAGAACAAATAACTTTCTAAGATTGTAACAGGGCTAGCTAGAAGGGGAAAAAATGATGTTGAGGTTAAAAGGCAAACACAACATCTCCCTCCATTCTTAATAATTGAGAGACTTAAAATTGTTTGAAGTTACGAACCAAAAAACTTTAAGGGGATATAAAGCAGTATGATTGAATTGGGTGTATCTTAACCTCGGTCATAAACCAAATAGAACATGACTTTCATTCTTGGCCTCATTGTGTTGCTCATATCTTACTAAAATTTGGCCTCAAACAAAAATCATGCAAAGGAAACCAGACAAAAACGCACACATGAAGATTTAGCAAAGTATGTATGTCTAGGTGAGAAGGTTTAGGTACAAGATAAATTAAAAGAGATGATCCACAGGTTAAGAACCAAAAGTGGACGATAAAAAGGGGAAGGAAAGAGAAGACCACCTCAGGGAATATGCTAATATATTGAGTCTTTATTGGGTTAACCTTGGCAGAGATGGAAGTAGCTCTCGTATATAAAGGCCCGTTACGATATAAATTATTCTTAAAAAGTTAGCCAACTTGCCACCCCTGGATTGACCTCTTCTTATAGTCTCCTTTTCTTTTTTTCTTTCTTTATTTATGCTTACAGTCACACGAAGTGGTTTTTGTTAATTGAGTGCTTTTGAGGAAGTGGACAAACAGATTTAGTGGGCTGATGCAATTGCAGGACTCTAGATTCTCCTCGTGATAAGGTTTTAGTGGGCTGGTTGAAATTTCATTTTATGCTGTAATGGTGTAATAGGAAATTTAATTTTAGATTTTTTGAGATATTCAGGTTTTGTTTGACTAGCAGGTATAGTACAGATAAACAAAGGTGATATAAAGATTTTCTTTCTTTTGTTTGTATAAATGGTTATTTTGAATAATAAAAAGATTATATATATATGAAGAAACATTTTAGCCTATGTCATTTTCTTCTTTTTATTTCTTATCATTTTTTAAAGAAAATATAATTTATAATCTCATTTTTTAAGAATAAGAGAATATATAAATTAAATCTATTGTCGTTTCTTTTTCTTTTCCTTTGCTATTCCTATTCATTTTCCTTATCAACTTTGTAAACTAAACAAAATCATAAAGGTTGAGGATATTTTTTGCCAAAAGAAAAATGCTATGTGATATGACTAAAATCAAGCACATCGCTGAGATCATGACACGTGAACATGGATCATTTGTGTGTAAGGTAGAGTATGTATATGTGTGTGTAAGGGTGTAGTGGAACTTGTTACTGTGCACGAAACACCGCGGGAGATTTTAGAAACTAGAAATTGGTTGTGGGACATGATCTGAGCAATTGGGTAGGTTTCAAAACTTGAATTAGGTCCCATTGGGTTCAAAATAGAGATCAGAGTGGAAATGGAACAAAACGGGGTCGAAATGACGGCCAAAACACCGAGGGTCAATGAGGAGTTGCAAGTGCTAAAAAAGGAGAGCCGCCAGCTTTGAGAGCTCTAGAGGGTTCCCACCAGTGGAATCTCTAGTAAAACACCGTTGAGTGAGGCTTAAGAAAAAAACAAGAAAAATAGTGAAAAAAGACATTTTCCGGTGTTCCGGCTTCGGAGGTGGTGATTAGCGCCGACAAATTGACTGGTCGACCTGGTTGACCCATCAACAGCCAACACAAGGTGAAGTCAATGCTTAACAGGTCAACTAGGTATCTAGATCGGTTTTGGGTTGGCCCAAGCGACAATTGGTCTTAGGGGCTGTTTGGCTACTAGGTCTTGACTTGGGGAGTTTAGGAGAGGAACTGTATTGTCCATCATTTTGGTGTTAGAAACCAGAATAAGGTTAATCCTATTTTCGAAATTGAAATTGAAATTAAATTGGGACTGTTTGGAAATAGGAATAAGAAATGAAAATTAAGGAAATTAAAAAGGGTTGGTCTAATTTAAATAATTACAAATGAGTGAACAATTTTAAGAAAAATTACATAAAATCTCACTTGTTTATAAAATTGAAAATAAAGTCAATTAAAATGCGAGAAGGGGCACTCTCAAGGTTTTTGGGCGTTTTGGACTCAATAGGAGGGCCCATTTGGACATTCAGGGATTCAAGATGGTCCTACATAGATATATAAAATGAAGAAAAATACCCTTGATGATAAATTAAGTAATTCAAAGGCTATTTATATATATATATATATATATATATATGAAGAAATATTTTAGCCCATGTCATTTTCTTCTTCTTTTTATTTCTTATCATTTTCTAAAGAATATATAATTTATAATCTCATTTTTAAAGTATAAGAGAATATATAAATTAAATTTATTCTCTTTCCTCTTTCTTTTCCTTCGCTTTTCCTATTCATTTTCCTTATTGAATTCGTAAACTAAAGAAAACCGTAAAGGTTGAGGACATTTTTTGGCAAAAGGAAAATGTTATGTGATATGACTAAAATCAGGCACATCGCTTAGATCATGACACATGCACATGGATCATTTGTGTGTAAGGTAGAGTATGTATATGTGTGTGTAAGGATATATGGAATTGTCACTGTGCACAAAACACCGTGGGAGATTTTAGAAAATAGAAATTGGTTGTGGGACATGATCTGAGCAGTTGGGTAGGTTTCAAATCTTGACTTAGGTCCCATTGGGTTTAAAATAGAGATTAGAGTGAAAATGGAACAAAACAGGGTCGAAATGGCAGCCAAAACACCGAGGGTTGATGAGGAGTTGCAAGCACTAAAAAAAGAGAGTCGGGCTTTGAGAGCTTTAGAGGGTTGCCACCTGTGGAATCGCTAGTAAAACACCATTGAGTGAGGCTTAAGAAAAAAAAAGGAAGAAAAATAGTGAAAAAGGCCTTTTCCGGTGTTCTGGCGTCAGAGGTGGTGATTGGCACCGGCAAATTGACTAGTCAACTGGGTTGAGCCGGTCAACAGCCAACACGGGGTAGAGTCAATGCTTAGCAGGTCAACTGGGTATCCGGATTGGTTTTGGGTTGGCCCAAGTGACAATTGGTCTAATTTAAATAATTACAAATGAGTGAACAATTATAAGAAAAATTACATAACATCCCACTTGTTTAGAAAATTGAAAATAAAGTCAATTAAAATGCGAGAAGGGGCAATCTCAAGGTTTTTCGGCGTTCCGGACTCAATGGGAGGGCCCATTTGGACATTTAGGGATTCAAGATGGTTCTACATAAATAAATAAAATGAATAAAATACCCTTGATGATAAATTAAGTAATTCAAAGGCTATTTATATATATATATATATATGTGAGGAAACATTTTAGCCCATTTCATTTTCTTTTTCTTTTTATTTCTTATCATTTTTTAAAGAAAATATAATTTATAATCTCATTTTTTTAAGTATAAGCGAATATATATAAATTAAATTTATTGTCTTTTCTTTTTCTTTTCCTTCACTTTTCCTATTCATTTTCCTTATCAAATTCGTAAACTAAAGAAAACCGTAAAGGTTGAGGACATTTTTTGGCAAAAGGAAAATGTTATGTGATATAACTAAAATCAGACACATCGCTCAGATCATGACACGTGCACATGGATCATTTGCGTAAGGTAGAATATGTATATGTGTGTGTAAGGGTGTGTGGAACTGTCATTGTGCATGAAACATCGTGTGAGATTTTAGAAACTAGAAATTGGTTATGGGACATGATTTGACCAGTTGGGTAGCTTTCAAAACTTAAGTTAGGTCCTATTGGGTTTAAAATAGAGAGTAGAGTGAAAATGGAACAAAACAGGGTCGAAATGACAGCCAAAACATAGAGGGTCAATGAGGAGTTGCAAGCACTAAAAAAAGAGAGCCACTGGCTTTCAGAGCTCTAGAGGGTTCCCACTAGTGGAATCTCTAGTAAAACACCGTTGAGTGAGGCTTAAGAAATAAAAAGGAAGAAAAATAGTGAAAAGGGCCTTTTCCGATGTTCCGGCGTCGAAGGTGGTGATTGGCACTGGCAAATTGACTGGTCAACCGAGTTGAACCGGTCAACTACCAACACGGGTATCCGGATCAATTTTGGGTTGGCCCAAGTGACAATTGGTCTTAGGGGCTATTTGGCTACTAGGTCTTGACTCGGGGAGTTTGGGAGATCGAGGAACTGTATTGTCCATCGTTTTGGGGCTGCAAATTGGAATAAGGTTAATCCCATTTTTGAAATTGAAATTGAAATTGAAATTGAAATTAAATTGGGACTGTTTGGAAACAGGAATAAGAAATTAAAATTAAGGAAATTAAAAGGGGTTGGTCTAATTTGAATAATTACAAATGAGTGAACAATTATAAGAAAAATTACATAAAATTTTACTTGTTTATAAAATTGAAAATAAAGTCAATTAAACTGCGAGAAGGGGCACTCTTAAGGTTTTTCGGCGTTCGGGACTCAATGGAAGGGCCCATTTGGACATTTAGGGATTCAAGATGGTTCTACATAAATATATAAAATGAATAAAATACCCTTGATGATAAATTAAGTAATTCAAAGGCAATTTATATATATGTGAGGAAAATTTTAGCCCATGTCATTTTTCTTCTTCTTTTTATTTCTTATCATTTTTTAAAGAAAATATAATTTATAGTCTCATTTTTTTAAGTATAAGCGAATATATATAAATTAAATTTATTGTCTTTTCTTTTTCTTTTCCTTCGCTTTTCTTATTTATTTTCCTTATTAAATTCGTAAACTAAAGAAAACCGTATAGGTTGAGGAGATTTTTTGGCAAAAGGGAAATGTTATGTGATATAATTAAAATCAAGCACATCGCTTAGATCATGACACATGCACATAGATTATTTGCGTGTAAGGTAGAATGTGTATATGTGTGTGTAAGGGTGTGTGGAACTGTCAGTGTGCACAAAACACCGTGCAAGATTTTAGAAACTAGAAATTGGTTGTGGAACATGATTTGACCAGTTGGGTAGGTTTCAAAACTTGAATTAGGTCCAATTGGGTTTAAAATAGAGAGCAGAGTGAAAATGGAACAAAACGGGGTCAAAATGACGGCCAAAACACCGAGGGTCGATGAGGACTTGGAAGCACTAAAAAAAGAGAGCTGCTGGCTTTGAGAGCTCTAGAGGGTTCCCATTGGTGGAATCTCTAATAAAACATCGTTGAGTGAGGCTTAAGAAACAAAAGGAAGAATAATAGTGAAAAAAGGCCTTTTCCGGTGTTCTGGCGTCGGAGGTGGTGATTGGCACTAGCAAATTGTTTAGTCAACCAAGTTGACCTAGCAAATAGCCAACACGGGGTCGAGTCAATGCCTAACAGGTCAACTGGGTATCCGGATCAGTTTTGGGTTGGCCCAAGTGACAATTTGTAAAGACCGGAAAAATGAGAATAATTTTTTTTTGGTAAAGCACTAATTGAATTTCTTTAATATCTATTTGCTTTTAATTAATTTAAACTATACGATTTACCGAGCACACCAAGACTGTTTGGTTAAAAGAATCGATTGCACAGAAATACGGGAATACGTACACGTGTGAATATATATATATATATATATGTTTATGAAAATTTATAAAATGTTTATATATATATATGTGTGTATATATGAAAATGAGGAAATATACCTAAATATACATGTATATATGTAAATGTGTATAAATGTACAATTGTGTGTAATTAAATGTGGGTATATATGTATATACATGTATGCCCAAAATAAAATAATTATATCATGTAAATTGCTAATAACTACACATATATATGTATGTATACACTATATGCAAGTGAGTGTGTGTGTGTGTCGGTTGGTGTGTGTGTGTGTGTACTATTGAGTGTGTAATGTGTGTGTGTGTGTACTGATTGAGTATGCAGCACACAAGTGAAGTAAAATGCAATGAGTGAAATATATATATATATATATATATGTGTGTGTGTGTGTGTGTGTGTGTGTACATATCTATATAATGGGGCAGAAAGTGAAATGAGTGTGTGCTGTGTACATTGTGTGGGAAAATTTAGAATTGAAAGAGTGTGTAAGTATTTAAAGATCAGAAATCATGAATGAGAGCAGGTTTAGAGTAGAGAGAGAGAGAGAGAGAGAGAGAGAGAGAGAGAGAGAGAGAAATAAAATAGAAAGAGGGCAGGTGGATGATGTATGTGTATACATATGTATGTGTGGGGTTGATTAGAGAAAACAGAAGGAAAGGAAGCAAGTGAGAAATAGAGAGAGAGTTCTGGTATTCAGAAGTTGGACCAAGAGGGAAGTCAAGAAAGTAGAGAGAGAAAGTGAGAGAGAGGGGGCAGTCGTAAATGACATATATGTATATGTGCAGTGGGTTTTGGTGTTTAGAGAAAGATCAGAAAGAAGAGATTTTATTAAGAGGACTGTGAACATTGGGAGAAAGCTCAGAGAGTGAACCAAGAAGAGGAAGAAGAAGAAAATAGAGGACTGCACCAAGAAACCCAAAAAATAGGTATGTTAAGCTTGGTTTCTATTTTTAGTTTTAAAAGCATGATAGCTAGATTTTATTTTAGGATCTTATTAAGCATGAAATGTAGGTTAAGTACCAAAAGGAATCATTCAAAATGATCAAGAAATAAGGTAGAAAACCCTAGTTGCAGGTTGTATACTAGTTTCGGGTTTCTTATATTTTATGTATAAAAACTCAACCTAAATAACCTAGACTTAAGCCCATGAAGTGCAGGAAGTAAATGGGAAAAACAAGAGCTTAAAATATAGCATATTTGGCACGAAAAATTCAAATAAACAGGTCGTCAGAAAACTGGTTTCCTCACTAAGGCCTACTGTTTGAGGGTCTGTGATAGCCTAAATTAGAAAAATGAGGGTGGAAATGACATCTACAAAAAAAATGGGATAAGACTACATTTAAAAATAAAGTAAAAACAGTCAGAAATCGGTTACCGTCGCCAGAGATGGCGACGAAACCCTAGGGGTCTCCACCGGAAAGACGAGGAAAATAGTGAATAATGGGTGTGGGGTGCGGCATCATTTGGGCTTTGTTTAAACTGATGCTACGTCGTTTAGCTTGGAGCTGTTTTAAATTTAAATCCTAGATTGGGGCTATTTGGTTTTGAAGTTAATAAATTGAAATAGGAATTAAATTGGGAATAAGTGAACTAGGGGATATCCTATCCTTGATTTGGGGCGTTATTCGTTCTTTGGGGCAAAGAAATATAGAAAAAAAAAAAAAGCCAGGGGCGCAAACCGAAGACCTGTAGTATGAAAGGGGCACGTGTCACCAAAGTGGACAGGACAATCCCGTGTCCACTTTTGGCACAAATATATATATATATATTATATAATAATAGTAATTAATTAATTAAATAATAGTAAAATGGCCCAGAGTCCAAATTGGACAAGTTATTAGTGAATTTTAACTATCTTGGACCTTCTAAGACCAATGGTGAGGTCCGTGTTACGAGACGAGGTCCTAAAAAATCAAAGACCCGTAGGAACACTAAAATGACCAAAATGCCCCTAAGTCAAAGAGTAGTCAAACGAACTCTGATTAAAATAAAAGAATAGTAAATTTTTATTATTTCAAATATTATAGACTCAATAGTGGAGTCCGATTTATGAAAAGAGGTCTCGATAAGTAAAAACTCGTGAAAGTGCAAAATGACCATTTCACCCTTTTTGGTACAGAAACCCGAATTGAATTCCACAAAAGCCTAAATCGACTTTGTTTGGTGTCCCAGACCCAATGGTAAAGTCTATTCAAGCAAAAGAGATACCAATAGTAAAGAGACATAAAATTTGATGAATAACATAAAATCATGTAACGATCCATTGAGACATCATTTGTGAATCTTAGGAACGCCGAAAGGGAAGGGGGAAGCAGTTTGACCATTCTAGATATATACAGTAAAGGGACTGCATTCTCATTGATTAGTTTTGCTACACAGTGAGCACGACTTCCTAGGGTTGAGACAAACCCATCAAGTATGATATTTTGCTAAGTAAGAAATAGGATTAAGTTTAGGAATGATTTACATGTTGATTGAATGAATCATATGTTTATTTGATATTAGACGATCACATAGGGAATGGTTGCTTTGAAACAAAACCTAGAGTTGATTGTTTATGTGTTTGGGTGTTCTTTATTGTTCTTTGGAGTTATGATTTGTTCTATGTGTTAGTGCTGTACATGATTTATGTTCTTGGAGAGTTGTTAAGATTGTGAATATGTGATTTGAATGCATGTTAAATTGATTATATATAGCATACATATATGTGGAAGAGGTTTGGTGATTCAAATATTGTTGTTGCTTTAAGTGGAATGTATTATTTAAAGCATGCTCCATGTGTTGGTAAAATGCTTCATTGAGACTACATGATTACATGGTGGAATCAAGGCATATTGGCATGGTGTGATTCTTGAAAGCATAGTGTGGGTTAAGCACGTGGTGCTATGTATTATGAGGGTGTAGATCCTGTGGTGAAAAATCTAAAATTGACCATTGCATTGGTGCCTAGTATCCAACGGATGTGATCCGTAAACGGGACATTGGTACCCAGGATCCATCGGAAGTGAATCCGTAAACGAGACATGGGTGTGGCATAGAGTTTGCATGAGTGTGTCACGCATACCGCCTTTACATTATGTTGATGAATTGGATGGAATGTAGATTATGAATGTACATGTAGAATATAAATGTACACTTGCACATGCCACGCCTTAATTTTGTTCCTTGCATTAGCATTGTGTTATACTAGTAGTTCCGCTGACCCATTCGTGGGAAATCATATTACAGATAATGCTCCCAGCACTTGAGACTTGAGGAAGTCTTGCAGAGTGGAGGAGACATGAACTTAGAAGGATTTTTGGCCTTTAAGGCGTGTTTTGAGATGTAAGGGCTTAAGCCCAAATGACATATAGGATGTATTTATTGAATGTGCCTCACATGTATATATGATGAAGGAAATGAATGTATGTTTAATTGAACCCATTTAACTTGTCCTTTATTTTCTTTCTTATTTCATTCCTTAAACACTTCTTGGGTTCGTGGAAATTCAGGGTGTGACACAATTGGTCTTAGGGGTTGTTTGGCTACTAGGTCTTGACTTAGGGAGTTTGGGCCAAGAACTGTATTGTCCATCGTTTTAGGGTTAGAAATCGGAATAAGTTTAATCTTATTTTTGAAATTGAAATTGAAATTGAAATTAAATTGGGACTGTTTGGAAACAGGAATAAGAAATTGAAATTACGAAAATTAAAAAGGGTTGGTCTAATTTGAATAATTACAAATGAGTGAACAATTTTAGGAAAAATTACATAAAAGCCCACTTGTTTATAAAATTGAAAATAAAGTCAATTAAAATGTGAGAATGGGCACTCTCAAGGTTTTTGGGTGTTCCGGACTCAATGAGAGGGCCCGTTTGGACATTCAGGGATTCAAGATGGTTCTGCATAAATACATAAAATGAAGAAAATGCCTTTGATGATAAATTATGTAATTCAAAGGCTATATATATATATATATATAAATTATGTAATTCAAAGGCTATATATATATATATAAATTATGTAATTCAAAGGCTATATATATATATATATATATATATATATATACACGAAGAAACATTTTAGCCAATGTCATTTTCTTCTTCTTTTTATTTCTTATCATTTTTTAAAGAAAATATAAATTGTAATCTCATTTTTTAAGTATAAGAGAATATATAAATTAAATTTATTGTCTTTTCTTTTTCTTTTCCTTCACTTTTCCTATTCATTTTCCTTATCAAATTCGTAAACTAAACAATATCGTAGAGGTTGAGGACATTTTTTAGCAAAAGAAAAATGTTATGTGATATGATTAAAATTAGGCACGTCGCTCAGATCATGACACGTGCCCATGGATCATTTGTGTGTAAGGTAGAGTATGTATATGTGTGTGTAAGGGTGTGTGGAACTATCATTGTGCATGAAACACCATAGGAGATTTTAGAAACTAGAAATTGGTTGTGGGACATGATCTGAGCAGTTAGGTAGGCTTCAAAACTTGAATTAGTTCCCATTGGGTTTAAAATAGAGATCAAAGTGAAAATGGAACAAAACAGGGTTAAAATGATGGCCAAAACATCGAGGGTCGATGAGGAGTTGCAAGCGCTAAAAAAAGAGAGCCACCGACTTTGAGAGCTTTGAAGGGTTCCCACCGGTGGAATCTCTAGTAAAACACTGTTAAGTGAGGCTTAACAAAAAAAAGGAAGAAAATAAGTGCAAAAGGCCTTTTTCGGTGTTTCGGCGTCGGAGATGGTGATTGGTGTCGACAAATTGACTGGTCAACCTGGTTGACCCAGTCAACAGCCCACACGGGGTCGAGTGAATGCTTAATAGGTCAACGGGGTATCCAGATCGGTTTTGGGTTGGCCTAAGTGACAATTAGGCTTAGGGGCTGTTTGGCTAGTAGGTCTTGACTTGGGGAGTTTGGGAGAGGAACTGTATTGTCCATCATTTTGGGGCTAGAAACCGGAATAAGGTTAATCCTATTTTCGAAATTGAAATTGAAATTGGGATTGTTTGGAAACAGGAATAAGAAAATAAAGTTAAGGAAATTAAAAGGGATTGGTCTAATTTGAATAATTACAAATGACTGAACAATTTTAAGAAAAAGTACATAATAACCCACTTGTTTATAAAATTAAAAATAAAGTCAATTAAAATGCGAGAAGGGGCACTCTCAAGGTTTTTGAGCTTTCTAAACTCAATGGGAGGGCCCGTTTGGACATTCAGGGATTCATGATGGTCCTATATAAATATATAAAATGAAAAAAACACCTTTGATGATAAATTAAGTAATTAAACGGCTATTTAAAATCTGAAGGGCTAGTCCAATGTTTCTAGATGCTCAGAATTCATATGGACACTTAGGTTAGACAAATTTAGACCCGGTGATAGTCCCACCTAAATTGGTAAAATGATAACTATATCCTTAGAATTAGATGGAGCAACTAAAGGCCTAATTAAATTATGAAAAATGCATTTTCAAGATTTTTAAACGCCACAAATTCAAATATGTTATCAAATTGATCAAACTAGGACATGGGGTTGGTCCCATATGAATATGTAGAATTACTATAATGCTCCAAGGTATGGAACAAATATCTAAAAGAGTTAATAAAATATAGAGAGAGCAGCTTTAGGGTTTTTGGACTTTTTCCTGTCGCGACTTTAACCTGAAGAGCCGGATTAAGGGGTATTGAAACCCTGAAAGGAAGGTAACATGGACTAACCAACCTAGTCATGAGTGTAAAATAAGGGCCATTTTTTTTATTTGATCCATAAATCATTTTCCTTTAAATTTTTTCAGCTTATTATCGTGTTTATACTTGTTCAAATCCCGTAACGGGATTAAATAAAATTGACTGTTATCATATGCCACTGTACTAAAAGCATTCATTAACAATATGTAATAAGGTAATGTCCAGAACTAACTTTAACGTTTTAACATACAACATGTACATTGCTTCTATAAAAGGTACATGCACCCTTAATAAATTCAAAGAATAAGTACATTAATGTAAACTAAATACTACAATAGCCTCAGTCCATCCCGCAATGCTTCAGAAACTTTCATTAGTCCAATACCCATCATTCCCATAAACAGCAGGGGTGAGCCATAACGTTTAGTAGGGTTTCTCAAAACACACAAACAAGCAACGTGTAAAAATTAATGCAAGTTTGAAGAGGTCAGTCCCTAATGTCCAGTATGTAATCTGAAGCACACAACAATGTCATCTACTAAATCACAGGCGCATATATAACGATCAAGAAAATGTGGCATCACTCCACGTGGTATGAAAACAATAACCAAGGCAATAAATATATATCTATATATATATAATCGAACAAAAGATATGAGTATATACATATAAACCCCATGACGCACCACCATTTCCTGTTTCAAGTCACAAAAACAATATATCCAATAGTTATGTATCCAATCAAAATTACCTCAATAATCACGAGTGAGTATTTCAGAGTTCATCAGGAAGTATAAGAATACATAATGTAATCACTTTAAGAAAAGACATCATCAATTCTATTAATACATAAGCAAGAAAGGTTTAGGTTTAGTGCTTTATTCGACTTTTTTCATACTCTTAATGTTCTCAATCTTAATGACAGTCTATCTAGTAGCCTCCGGTAAGCTTGAGTGCTTTATAGGCTACTAACCCAATGGAGACAAATGACCAGCTATGCGGGTTTACGGCTCACAAGCCGATGGGAGACACCATCCCTATTATAAATCAAACCTTAGATAATAGTGAAATCTCACTAGCACACACTCTCGCTATTTTACAATTTAATTCATTTTGTTTAATTCCCACTAAGGTATCACAAGCCCAATAATCTCACATCGCTCCTTATCCAATCGATGCCAAGTAGTTAATATTTACATTCTCATTATTCATTTACATTTCATATTTCTATTTATAGCATCAAAAGTCTCATAAATCCACACCACACATAGGGTGCTCATCAATATTATATTGTACCAATATCTCACAAGTCCATACCACACATGGGGTGCCAAACAATATTATGTGGCCACACAGGCTTAAGAATCCACAATAATTATAATAAAATATCATACACGACATTTCCATCTACAAGGGTCATGTAAATTATACTATCCACACACACACACACACACATATATATATATATATATATGTATCTAAGCCAAAATATAAATAACAATAAAACATCAGAATGACAATAACAAACACACAATAAGATAATACAAAGGTTAGCATCAAAATAGTATGATAGTCACATCATGTAAATCAATGATAAGCGCATAATGTGAACAAATCAGGTAATAATCCTAGTTATAGTCATCACCTGACTATGAGGAGACACTACTTGTGCCTTTCAAAATGTGCATCAAATACCTTACGCACTTATAGTTTTACTCCCATGACCACTTAATATTAAGGTATCTCATTAAGTCCTAAGGTGGCCTAATTGTACATTAGCCTATACATTGGGTACACGTTTGCCCAAACACATATCAAAAATATGTTCTCATCCTCAAAAACCCTAAGAAGGCCTTATCATAACATTTCTAAATCATTTGAATGTCCTCTAAACCCATAATGAATAATTTACCAGGCAAGTTTCACATCTACAGAAACACATTCTCACAAAATCGACCTTGGAATCAGATATAGAAGGTCCAAAATCCCTAAGGATGCTCTTCTTGTATTTTATTAATTCTTTTAGATATTGTTCCATGCCTAACCTGGTGGCATAATTGTAATTTCAAAAATCGTAGGTTTATTCAATCAATATAAGTGAAATATGCAAACTCGATTTCTTGTTTGTTAGCCTTTTTTGGATTTTAATTAGGCTTTGAATTACTTAAATTTCCATCAGGGGTATTTTTATAATTTTATAAATTTATGTGTGACTACCTCGGGTCCTCAAGTGTCTAAATGGACCCTGCCATTAAGTCTGTAATGTCCAAAACCTTAAGAATGCCCATTTTTTGTCACGTTCTGGGCCCCAAAGACCCGAAGGTGACCTTGTAAAACAAAGTCAAGCTAAATAAACAATTTCTTGTACATCCCAAACCATTCTGTGATTATCATATCCTCACTTGATTTTTCATAACATAAATGTTAATTCATATACCATCCATATAGCCCAACAAGGCTTACATACATAAATTCTCAAAAGTATATCCATCCTATGATCACTATTTCTAAGTCAAAAAGATACGAGTCCTATTAAGGCTTCCAAGTCTTCACATCAACATATAAAGACCATAAGTCCTTTTACATTCCCAAAAAATAACAAAAGTTCTAATAGAGTTATGAATTTAATTTCATCTAAAATAAATGAAATCGTCCAAAGGAGATGTCCTCCTAATCCATGTCATCAAGGCACCAGTTCCTTGCCGTTACTTGCATTTGGTAGGGGTCAAAACAACAATCCTAGTAGAGATTCTAAAATAGGAAAAATTAAGGCTATGCAAAGTGTAGGCATGTTATATGTGTAGTGTCAATTAAATATCCATATATCGTTCATATACATCAATAACAAGGTATTCATTTCACTTTAATTCTTTGGATAATTACTTCAATTCAACCACATAAAAGAGATAATAAACCATTAACATAAGCAAGCGTCATGTAACTCATAAGAGAAGTAAGTGAACATCATGTAACAATAAATTGAGCTCAGTCTCTATTCCTCTTACATCGAATCCTACTATTCCGAACTTAGCTTTTCTACCAGCCTCCTGAAAGGCCTGACACTTCACAGGCTACTAACTTGTTAGCAATGCGTCGTGACCCGCGTGAGGTTATGCTTCGTAATTGAAGGGAGACAAAATCCCCACTATAAAAAAGAGCCACTGAGAAATAGCAAAATCTCACTAGCACACACTCTCACTATTTCGCAATCTTAAAGCCCAACCAAGGCATCACCCTTTTAACAATCTCATATCCCTTATTTTTCAATTCATTCCAAGGAGTAAATATTCACATTTTATCATTCATTTCTATTTCACATTTTTCCATCATCAATGTTTCCTAATTCATTTATTACCAAAGGACAATAGAGATAACATAACCTTATAATCTCTAACAATTTAATTAATTCCCTTAAACATATGAGATACATATGTACATGTTATTCAAAAATTTCACCATTCAATCTAAACATGTAAAATACATATACAGACATACATATATATATATATATATATATATGACATCAAGAATTACATCATGCATCGCAAGACTACACCACTACTAGTTTAAATTATGATATTCAACATCTTATCATCATCCAAAGTATGAGCAATATAACAATATATGAAATTATGGAAAAAATCACAAGATAAGTGAAATGCATTATGTCTCATATGAAAAATGCCCAACCTTCAACCTAGGTTAGAATCCCTACCTTAAAGTTTGAGAGAAGTGGATTTCTTAAGTGAAGAAGGAGAGAGATTTCAAGATCTTGGCTTCAATCCTTGACCACTAACTCTAAGAAAGATTTTACACTGTTTATTTTACCTAGCAAAGTTAGATCTACAAGAAAATATAAGAAATTTGAAAAGGAAAAGAATGCCCTAAAACTTACCCATTCTTCTTAGAGAAATTCTTGAAATTCTTAGATTTTGACCGGTGAGATTCTTCTTAGTTATGAATCCTTATGCTGTGATGTGTTTACAAGGCTTAGAGATATATGAATACTCAAGAGATACTCCAACCCTAACTTTCTTCTTGTTTAAAGAGAGTTTGAAAGAGAAGGGAAAGTGAAATCTATACACAATTTGTTTTTCAGTTCACAACTTAAAAGTGTTTTGTTGTACACTTGTTTGAACGGAAAAAGTCTTCGCTCGAACCAGTGTTAGAACAAGTATCAAACGAAGGTCACACCAGATTCTCGGGTGCTCGTTCGAACAAACAAGCCCATTTGTTCCAACGAAGCCCAATTTTTTTTATTTTTTTTTTTGATTTCTACAATTCAAGTTTAGCTTTCCAATTTATTCCAAATATATCATCACACTCCATATTACGTTGTTTAAATTCTTTCCAACTCATTATTATGTTCGTAAGGTTTATTATCATGTAAAACTAACATTATCTATTATTTATTCCTTTATTTATTTTTCAATTTTATGAAACGTTACATTTTTAATTTTAATTTCCATTTAAATTTCAATTTATTTTAGGAAGGGTAGTTTGGTAATTTTACCCCTAAGAACCGGATCAATAGTGAACTAGTTCAGCCTTGAACTAGTTCAGATTTGAACCTTAACAAAAAAAATCAAGTTTTCCTTATTCTTACAACCTAACAGACCCTAAGGCCCACTGACAAGGTCAACGACCTGAATACCTAGTCAACGGACCCATAGACCTGGTTTGAATGTTGACTGGTCAACGATTAACTGTTGACAAGTCAACACCGGCCATTGACCGTCGCTGGCAAGGCTGTGATCACTTTCTTTGGTGAACCTCACCGGAAACCTAATTTTCAGATTTTGTTTCTTGGATTTTCCTGCACTTTTTTTCATCATTTTTCACTCTAAATCACTCTTAACCATTTTTAACATGTTTTAGATCAATTTTGAGGATCAAAGGTAACCCAATCATGATTTTCTAATGATATTCAACTTTTCAGCGAAATGGTCTCTCCGACTAGTTCTCCACTGTTTTGAGCCCGTCTTCACTTCGAACCACTTCCAAATCATGTTTAGGTTCTCGTCCAACCGTTCTAAATCAATTTTAGGGATCAATTCAAACATTGAGAAATAAATGTTTGGTTTCTCTCTTTTTCTCTCTCTATACCGTGTATATATATACATACATATATCTATACATACATATACTAAAAAACACATACACATGCATTCATAAGCTTGCAAGAACCAATATTAACTTAAAAATACCTAGAAAATACCCTACTTGTCACTGTCACTACCACTATAGAGAGAGAAAATTCTAAGGGGAGAGAGAGAGAAAGAGAGAGAGAGAGAGAGAGAGAGAGAGAGAGAGAGAGCTTGAAGCTCATTCTATGGTTGTTGTTTATCCAGTCCAGTCCATTCCTTCTTCATTTTCTTTTCTTCTTATTTTTCTTATTCTTTCCTCCTTTTCTTTCTGGTTCTCGATTCATGGTGCTTTATTGTGTGTGTGTTTCACACACACACACAAAAATACTCACACCTACACACACACTCTCTCTCACACACACACCCTCTATATCACACATTTTCCCTCACCCCTTCTCCTATAGGCTATTTCACATCCCATCTCACACACATAAACACACATCTACACACACAAACACACACCACTTCATACTCACACACTCGGCTATAAGAGGAAGAAAGAGATAGAGTTCTTGTAAAGACCAGGATTTTTCTTTATTAATAAAAGGTAAAATATTGACAACAATGCGATTAAGAGGAAAATTAATACATGAATAAATCATACAATGTATATGCATGAATTAAGGGTGAAATAAAACATAATTAAATAAGTTAAGCATTCTTAAATCAAGTAAAAGACCAAGAAGGGCATGGAGATTAAAAGAGAGGAAAAAGAAATAAGAAGGGTAAAAAGGGGATTTCACCCAATGTATTTTGTTCTTATAAGACCAAAATCTCTACACACATTACAAACACACACATTTCATGTGAAAAGAGAGAAGGGAAGAGAAAAGAGGGAAAATTATGGAAAATCTTAGGGCTTGAATAATCTCACTCAAATCATCAAGAAATGAGGAAACTCTTGAGAGATCAAAGAACTACAAGGTCTCTCTACCCAAAACCTTCAACCATTGGTTAGGACTTGTGAAGATTCCACCCAAATCAACAAGAAAAAGTTAAAAAAAACTTGAAAAAATTGAGGTAAGGACTTCTAAACCTAGGTATAAAACATGTGTAGATTGATTGATCATCCATTTATCTCATTCCATGTCATAAATTTACTTATTTATTTATTTTTTTTTATAATAGGCCATATGTTGCATATATCTTAAAAATCTACGTATTTGATGCTTTCTTTCCATGGATTGACTCATTTTCATCTTGTCTTGTTATCAATATTACTCCCGGTCAAATACCAAATGCTTTACATGGAACATTGCACACCAAGTGTTTATAAAAATTCCTCTATGACTATTCATGTTAAAAAGTAATGCTTTAACATTGTTGTATAAATTTTTGAGTATATTGATGAATTAGATATGAATTATAGACATGAACGCTGATAAAATGGCCATGGAATTATGGGAATTAGGAAACGAGAAGGAATGGACATTTGGGCTAGAGATTAGTCACGTAATTTGTGTGCTCTAGAGCGGGGTGAGATTTTCCTTTACTTGGGGTTTGAGTATGATAGGGATGGTGTTTTATATCGGCTTGTGAGTCATGAATCCACACGGGTAGTCGTTTGTCTCCATCGGATTAGTAGGCCATAAAGCACACAAGCTTACCAGTGGCCACTAAGTAGATAATCCTTGGGGTTGAAAACTCAAAAGTTTGAGACAAGTGAAAAAAACAATGAAAACTTGAACCATTCTTGTTCATGTAGTGATGTGATTTAATGACGTTATTTTTTGATTGGTTACTTGTGTTAGACTACGAATGCATGGAATTTTATAGACTTGACATACTTGCTATCATTGTTCTCTATGCATACATCGGTGACCACTTGAGTGCCACTGCACCCGCACATGCATGCATGTGTTACCACTTGTTTTTGCCTTTGTTTAGATGTTTCTATTGGGGTAGTTGTATTAACCCTTACTAAATACAGGAACGGGCAAGGAGACTACTATTAGTTGACGGACCATTATGAAGCCATTTTATGAAGACTTCTTTTGAGACTTTTTCTACTTGTGTAATTGTGTTAATATTTTACTCTTTAGAAAAACTTGTTTTGTATCTAAATACATTGTAAATGAACTATACCTATACTTCTTATGAGTTAACTTGATTTGAAATGGAATGAAGATGGTGATATAAAATTAATGAAACTAATTGTTACCGTTTGAACCTTGTGGAATTTAAATGTTGGGACTAGATTTTTAATTAAGCCACTTGGTACATCTATGTGACGTTGGATGTATAAGTTGTTATTGGATAATTAAATGAACTTAGATGGAAAAGAAAATAAAGGTTTAAGACATGAAGGAGCAAGTTTGAACCAAGAAGGAAGACCAAAACAAAGGCGGAATTCAAAATAGGAACAAAGAAGGTGACCCCCTATACATCGACACCCCGAGGTGGCCAATCAGCACAAAGAGGTAGAAAACCCCTATCTCTGTGTGCCGATCAACACTCAGAGAGATAAGGGCTCTTCTTTTGTTGTTTTGGCTCCCCGAACCGCTCCTTCAATGTACATGCTATGGCTTTTCTGCTTTGACTTAGAGTGATTAATTATGTATTTCACTCCATTACCTCACTTAAAATGACTCAAGTTTATAGCATGGACTTCACCCCTAAACCTCTTCGGGCTCCGGGCTTGGCAGTTTTGGTGTGAAAGGGGGGGCCAAGAGGAAAGAGAAACATATAATGAAAGTGATGCGTCCCATCACTCCATTCATGTCCCCTTACAATGCACCCTCACACGCACTAGCACATCCTCTTCTACCACCCAATTTTTAACACTTTTTCCTATTCTAGAATGTCCCTTATAGCTTCTTTTAGAAGCCTTGCATGTATCCCCATGCGCCATGTAGCTAATTGGCCAATTGTGCGCACATACGCATTTGAAAATGAACTGTCTTGGAATTGTACCAAAATTGACACCCTAACTAAATTCGACGCTCTAATTCCAAATATGGAGCTCGTTTTTTCCAAATTCAATCATTAGAATTTTTATATTTATCTATGTCTCGTATTTGACTTTATAGTTTTGTAATTCATACCAGTCTTGAATAAATTACCAAAATTCTAATTTAGTCTCACTGTGTCATATTGATGACTTATCAACTCATTTCACAATCCTTCTAACACATCATCAATTAACTATTTGTCTTACCTTAATCTATACTAGCAATTTACCAAATTTCTCTTCAATGATTTTCTAGGTCATTAAAATTTCAAGGTCTGTTTTGTGAGACAATGTCTTGGTAGATGTGAAACTTGTCTGGCAAAATTATAAAAAAATTTCTTGTGGGTTTAAAAGACATTCAAATGACATAAAAACATTGCGATAAGGCCTCTTTAGGGTTTTTAAGGCCTAGGAACATATTTTTTTTATATCCGTTTAGGAAAATGGGCGTTCAGTTTATGAGCCAATACATAATTATCCTTAAAAAACTTATAGAATCAATATGAAACCTTAGTGTTAAGGATCGGGGTAGTCTTGGGAGTCGAATAATGAGTGTATAAGGTATCCAATGCATATTATGAAAGACATAAGTAGTATCTCCCTGTAGTTTGGTGACTAGGACTAGGATCACATTTTGATTAGTCGATACTATATGATTTTCATATGAGAGGGGTGTTTTCTAACCTTTTTGGATTTTTATGACTTCGCGAGTCACCAGTTTGTTTTTGGGCAAGAAACAAACAAACAAACAAACCTGTTAAGACCATGGGGTCAAATATTGTAATTGGCTAATCTAGTTTGACAAAATGTGCTTTATGTGTAATCCTTTCATAAGTCCTACAAGTGAGTACCACAATGCCCATTCTTTTCCAAGTTCGTTTAAGAGACATTATCATGCATCACTACCGGTCGACTTGGTTCTCGAAAGGTATATTGCACTTTTGTATTTGATTTGGGTCTCACATACTCACATCACGCATGCATTACATATAGTTTTTATCATAACATTATGTATGTGATTGACTTGTGGTTGTGAACCAATTTGCCCAAAATGAATCTTTAAAATACTTAAGGGAAAAATTTAATTCATAAGACAAGCAAGAATAAGCAACTCTCTGTTGCTCATTCGAATGAAGCCTTGGCTTATTCGAACAAACAATAGAAAAGGCCGTTCTTATTCATTTTCATTTGTTCGAAGGCTCTATATCAAACGAAAAGCTGCAACCTCAGAGTTGTGCTCGTTTGATATTCGTTTCTTATTCGTTTGAACGAACTAGTGCTCGTTCGAATGAATGATAGTTTGTTTGAATGAACACTGGGCAAAAAATAGATTTATATTCTATTTTTAAGCCATTTGGGGTTAAACAAGCTTTTTGCGAAAATACAATTAAAAGCAGTCAAAAATAGAGTGAGAGAGTCTCATATTGTGAGAGCTAAATTGTTGATAGATCATAAAGCTCTTATAAGAGATCATTCATACACATCTCTACTCTTATTCATTGATCAATTTAGATCATCCACTAGATCCAAATCATATCTAAGAGCTTTGGTTCATGTCAATTTCACCATTGACAAGAGATGGAGTTCAAGTTTGAGGATTCGACGTTAAGCGATCGGTGGACACCGAGGTTATAAGGATTCGTAGTTGTTGAGTGGCTTGATTGGAGGATTCCAAGACC